>JAODUO010000426.1:312500-670000 GCA_025642075.2 Ridgeia piscesae
TGTTTCGGTATGTTAAACCTACAGTGTTTGTGTAGGATTCGTTCTCTGGCACATCATTGCTCTGACCAACAAAACGTTATGCAAATAAACAAAAAGATAGGGTTTCTCGGTTTTATATTGTGTTGTCAATTGAATTCTTCAAACGTCCGGTAAAACTACGATTCAATATGTATGATGTGGCATGCGGTGTGCGGCAACAAATCGCTATAGTGAGAATTCGCAAGAGTGAGTCCACGTGTGCAAAGGCGGACGCGTTTTGTCAGATGCGGAATATTTAATTGAACAGTATTTTCTCAAACGTCAAAATGGCGGCGTAGATACAGTTGTAAGAAACATTTACAAAGTAGACCGATATTCGAAACCTTTTGCACGCATTAAATTAGATTGTGCAAAAGAATTGCTTAAAAAGGTACACGTTGGCAAATTACTAACAAAATACACCCCTCAACGCGAAATATCGAGTCGAAATGGTAGGACCTACCGCCGACGCAGTGCTGGTAATAGTTACAAAATTTGACAAACTTTTGCCAGATTGCCATCCAAGAGTTAAGTCCAGAAGGCAAGTGAACAAGGAAGCACTGGGTTTATCGAGACTCCAACCAATATTTTAGATGCATATCTTGCCCATCTGATGTATTTGTCGTTGTTGTTTTTAAACAGGAAACGGGGACCACTACACCACGGGGCCAATGATTATTTCGTGCTTAAGCAATCTCATATATGTATATGTCTATGTATTATATGTATATGTTTTTTATATATATATATATATATATATATATATATATATATATATTATCGTATCCAATGCGAGAGTGGTTAAGGACGGGTGATAATGCAAATAATTTAAGGAGGATAGGCAGCATTTAAGAGTTTTTAGACGTTGTTTCGTCCATCCGTCCGTCCGTCCGTCCGTCCGTCCGTCCGTCCGTCCGTCCGTCCGTCCGTCCGTCCGTCCGTCCGTCCGTCCGTCCGTTCGTTCGTTCGTTCGTTTGTGTTTCGGTTCAAACAAATCGTAAAATGTCACATCCCAACTAGCAGCCAATTATATGGATTAACATACATGCATAAGAATGTTACTGTGACATTTTGCGTACCTATGCCATATGCGATCATGAAGATGTCTTGCTGTAGTTCCAATTGAGTAGTACCTTATGGTTGCCTGCAGTGCCGTGTAGTGGTTGACCATGTATGACAGTACTGGCATAACAATTTCCGGCCATGATATCAACATTTGTTGATCAGTTGAAACGTAAAGTCACTTAAGATTACTAGAATGCACGAACCTTTATGATGTATTCACAATTACATGCATTTAAGGACGAAGGACGTGAACATCAATGCTCGTTCTTCCAAGAACATTACCGCCCCGCCAGACGTGTACATTCTGTGCCGCCAATGTGCACGCCACCACGAAACCTAACACTGCCAGTTACACCAACGGTCACTCTTCAGTTAGTTGACACGGATGAGCACACACATACAGTATGAATGTGCATGTTACAAGAAGTCAGAAATGCTATAGTAAGGGAAACCCGCTCGATGGACAATGCATAACTTGGTATTCACATCATGCAAACCACAGCTCGTGCTCCGTCGAAATGTTCCAATGATTTGCTGCCTTTATTTGAAAACTTCGCTTAGTCGGTTGCAATAATCCGTCGTTCTATATATGGTGAATACTTTGAATGCAGTACAGTATTTGAATCCATGTAGATCCGTGTGGAAACTAGAAGGAGTCTGGATGGATGGAAGTGGAAAGACGTATGCTTTTATTTGAACGCATGTTACTACACTAGGGAAGGTTGACTCGTTTCTTCATGGATCCCATATCATGTGTACAAGATGTGCATACAATTTTACAGTGTCAAACCCACGATGATTATGTTGCGGACATGGTAGGCGCCGCAGATACTGTTAATGACCAGCTGGCTGCAATAGGGAGATGCGTCTTTCTCTTATATTACCATACCAGTGTCCCGTGCTGCAATCTCCCACCGTAAGATACAGAATGACAAGCCTATAGGTAGAGAAATCATCGGGATTACCATCACGTTTCTGGCATTTATAAGAAAGTACAAGTGGTGATGTTTGCTTCATCATGAAATTCTCCCTCCATCATCACGAGTCTACATCGTGATATTCTCTCTCTTGCATTGAAGGTGGATATACTCTTCGTGATATACTTAGTGTGCGTGTGTTTGTCTTGCTATAAATTATCGGCCCGGAAATGCCAAATGTTCTCCCCGGAGTACAGATGGGCCAAGATACTTTCGACTCAGTTGTCATTTAATCATACTTCAAGATCGTACATGTTGAATACCCGAGAGCTCCCAGGAGCATTACCATTGTCAACTCGATTTCAAAAACAATTTAAGAAACCAGTACTCGAATTGAAGGTGATTCCTCACCTTCTCTTGATATCACATGTCAACATGAAGAAGCGGACCTCAGAACCTTTCATTTCTGCAACGTCACCATCGTTGGTCTGTCACTGCAGCACGTACAAAGCTGTCGCTATCAACTGGTGGTGTGCATGAGATGAGATGCTTGAACACGAGTGTAGGTTTTCTTCTTCACGCAAAGATACCCACAAGGCAGTGGGGTTTTTGAAATCAGAGTGACCTTCTCCTGGCTGCTGCCTGAAACGCCAGGTTTAACGGCGACAGATACGTTACGTCAAATTTCTTGTAAATTAGAACAGCTTCGCTACGAGAAAGCCAGGAGCTGGACTTAACTGTCAGAAGCTATGTGATACGCACGCACTTGGGTTAATTAAAGCTTGACCCACAAACACCCCGGCTTTGCCAGTCTTGTGATATTCATTGTCCATCATCAAGATCTACCTTACTAGTATTTATGATTCCTTGAAGCCATGCATATTCAGTTCTTATGTGTGCGCCTAGTGCATGTTTGTCAGTGTCAACAAGAGGGCCCGACGATGCAACTTGCAGTGGTGGGTTTAGTGGTGGATTGCAATTTTTGGCAACCGAGAGTACACGTTTGGCAGTAGATGTCTGTTCTTGGATGAACGTGCCTTCATGATCACGTCCTTAATTGTTTTAGTAAATGCATATAATTGTGAATATATTCTAATGACACGTACATGCTAATCATCGTAACGCATTTCATGTCTCAACTGATCAACAGACGTTGATGTCATGGCTAAATACTGTATTACCTGCACTATCACGATCGACCAATAGGTGGCGTTGTAGATCACAAACAGGTGTTGGTCAATTGGAAGTTCAGCATGACATCCCCAGGACCGCTCGCAGTATCGGTACGTCACAATTACAGGCAGGTGTAATATAACTGCGTATGTATGTCAATCCGTATGCATGATCGCTAGGTTGCAGGCATCATGGCGTATCCAAATAAGTGACTTCATATTGATATGTAATATGAAATTATAATATAATATTGAAGTCCATTTGAACCGCGATAGAACTAACTCTTTTTAAACCTCTTCTAAAGATCGGTGCGCTTTTGGAAAATGAATGAATGAATGAATGAATGAATGAATGAATGAATGAATGAATGATTGAGTGAATGAATGAGTGAGTGAGTGAGTGAGTGAGTGAGTGAGTGAGTGACTGACTGACTGACTGACTGACTGAATGAATGAATGAATGGAATGAATGAATGAATGAATGAATGAATGAATGAATGAATGAATGAATGAATGAATGGATGAATGGATGGATGAATGAATGGATGAATGAATGAATGAATGAATGAATTATGGAGCAATTCCCTCTTTGTATCGCAGTAGCAACCAACAACACAAAAATGAACCTTGTTGCTCACAAACAGAACACCAGTTGGTACAGACGCAAGTGACACGGTAGCTTAGCGTGTTTAAATTCGAGTAATTATGCATTGCTATATTTTGGAGAAAGTCTATAATTACATTATTTGATTTCAATCATAATGCGTTGTTTGATCAAGTCAGTACAACTCCTTCAAACTACCCGATGTTGGTGTGATATTGTTTTCAGTAGTAAGCTGCTTCGAAGTGGGGGAGGCGGACGTCCCGACCAGTGAACCACGCCATGTCGTTACGCTTAAATGGAATCCAATCAGACGCCACGCTAATGACATCAACCACATTTCATGGGGTGAGTATTGTTTGCATCCGGGAGTCTGTTCTATTAAACTGGTCCGAACCTTGCAAAATACATCGGCCCTAACATTATTTTCTAAGAGCACTGTAACAGTATTTTCTGACAACCAGCGATCTTTGCACGCGGTAGATCGATGTTTGCCTTTGAAATATAATCGAAATGTCGTCAATGTTAAGCACAATCTCATGTTTTTGAATCAATTACAACACTAATGTGTTGCAGTTAACGAATGCTAAGCATGTCTACTATTGCACTTTTGTTTTACTAGAAACAGAGTTTACATCAATGAAGTTCGTTCAAAGGATATACCGCGATAAACCTGGATCACATTCGCAAGCCAGGGGTCATTGCAGGTGTTTGTGATATGACTGCATCAATGGCGTGTGTTTGTGCTGTGACTGCATCAATGGCGGATGCTTGTTACGTGACTGCATCAATGGCGGGTGTTTGTGATGTGACTGCATCGATGGCGGATGTCTGTGCTGTGACTGCATCAATGGCGGAAATTTGTGACGTGACTGCATCAATGGCGGGTGTTTGTGACGTGACTGCATCAATGGCGGGTGTTTGTGATGTGACTGCATCAATGGCGGTGTTTGTGAAGTGACTGCATCAATGGCGGTTGTTTGTGATGTGACTGCATCAATGGCGGGTGTTTGTGACGTGACTGCATTAACGGCGGGTAGTTGTGATGTGACTGCATCAATGGCGGTGTTTGTGAAGTGACTGCATCAATGGCGGGTGTTTGTGAGTGACTGCATCAATGACGGATGTTTGTGACGTGACTGCATCAATGCCGGGTGTTTGTGCTGTGATTGCATCTATGGCGGGTGTTTGTGATGTGACTCATCAATGGCGGGTGGTTGTGATGTGACTGCATCAATGGCTGGTGTTTGTGCTACGATTGCATCAATGGCGTGTGTTTGTGATGTGACTGCATCAATGGCGGATGTTTGGGACGTGACTGCATCAATGGCGGGTGTTTGTGACGTGACTGCATCAATGGCTGGTGTTTGTGACGTGATTGCATCAATGGCGTGTGTTTGTGATGTGACTGCATCAATGGCAGATGTTTGGGACGTGACTGCATCAATGGCGGGTGTTTATGACATGACTGCATCAATGGCGGGTGTTTGTGATGCGACTGCATCAATAGCGGATGTTTGTGACGTAACTGCATCAATGGCGGGTGTTTGTGATGTGACTGCATCAATGGATGTTTGTGACGTGACTGCATCAATGGCGGGTGTTTGTGTTGTGACTGCATCAATGACGGATGTTTGTGACGTGACTGCATCAATGGCGGGTGTTTGTGACATGACTGCACCAATGGCTGGTGTTTGTGCTGCGATTGCATCAATGGCGTGTGTTTGTGATGTGGCTGCATCAATGGCGGGTGTTTGTGACGTGACTGCATCAATGGCGGGTGTTTATGATGTGACTGCATCAATGCCGGGTGTTTGTGCTGTGATTGCATCTATGGCGGGTGTTTGTGATGTGACTCATCAATGGCGGGTGGTTGTGATGTGACTGCATCAATGGCGGTGTTTGTGATATGACTGCATCAATGTCGGGTGTTTGTGATGTAACTGCATCAATGGCGGATGTTTGGGACGTGACTGCATCAATGGCGGATGTTTGGGACGTGGCTGCATCAATGGCGGGTGTTTGGGACGTGACTGCATCAATGGCGGGTGGTCATGATGTGACTGCATAAATGGCGGTGTTTGTGATGTGACTGCATCAATGTCGGGTGTTTGTGATGTAACTGCATCAATGGCGGATGTTTGGGACGTGACTGCATCAATGGCGGATGTTTGGGACGTGGCTGCATCAATGGCGGGTGTTTGGGACGTGACTGCATCAATGGCGGGTGGTCATGATGTGACTGCATAAATGGCGGTGTTTGTGATGTGACTGCATCAATGTCGGGTGTTTGTGATGTGACTGCATCAATGGCGGGTGTTTGTGATGTGACTGCATCAATTGCCGTGGTTTGTGACGTGACTGCATCAATGGCGGGTATTTGTGACGTGACTGCATCAATGGCGTGTATTTATGATGTGACTGCATCAATGGCGGATGTTTGTGACGTGGCTGCATCAATGGCGGGTTGTTTGTGACGTAACTGCATCAATGGCGGATTTTTGTGAAGGAAGGAAGATCTGCGGGCTGCATGGCTCAATCGTTTTGTACATTAGTCAAGTCTTTGAGAGCAAAGTGATATCCCTCGTGCTGCTCTCCAAGCGAGGACAGGGAACTTTGTCCTGATTAGGTAGCTGGTGCATGCTGGCAGTACTCGATGAACAGTCTGGCCCAACTTGCTGTAAACTCACAAGTAAACTGCCTATAGACAGCCCACCTGAGCAACCTGAAATAAACGTGTTCAGATAAATATACATATGACATTGTAAATAATCAATGATCCTTTTAATTTAGAATATATCATTAAAGACACACCCCATTTCAAACATGTGGTGCTTTTTAAGAAAAACAAACAAATTGTGTGGCAGTATTATAGCATATTATATCTAATGTTGACAATATGCACTTTTAAATCGCTGTGTGCCATTAGAAACCATTGAGGATCTATTTATATAATTTGGAATAAAATAAATTAGGGTATTGGTATTGTTTATTAATTTGATTGAACGATTCTGAAAGCTGTCAAACATAAGCATCTTGACTAAAATCTCTAATGACAACTCCAGTCCCTGCATTCACATATCTGGGTTGTCATCTCATAATGGATAACCAGAGAAAATGTCAATTAGATTATTATGGTGAAAAGACTAGGCACTATAGTAGGCAGTTACTGTGCATGTTTCGCTCATAATTACAAATTCACTATAATATTCCAAAGGACTTCAGAGCCTCTTGACCCATTTTTAAAATGCTGTGGTCATTGCACAAAATGTACAGAACATGGATCTACAAGAATTATGATCATCTGATCATTGAAAAATGGCAGTGTTTCAAAAAAAATTCAAAATTATATTACCGTTTGTTATCCAGTTGGGGTTTATAATTTACTCTGAATGATCCATTCTATACTTTGGGCAGTAGTAGGAACTATGCACTATGTTCACAAATATACCTGCCATTTTCACTACATAAAAATTATAATGGTTCCATATGTGTTGTATCTATAAGTAATGATAACAATTTTATATCTATATATATATTTATAGTGCTACTTTGTTTGATGTTATATTGTTGCTTCTTATTTGATGCATTAACTTGTATTGCAACATAATTATATAAAATGTCTGCACAGTATACTTACTTGTTTATTGATGGATCTAGTTGCCAGTTATCTATCTGCATATGGTTCAGTGCAACCAGTACATTCCAAAGCACCAGTTGCTCGAAGCAGAAACTTTCATATCCGACTTTTCGTAATACACAGCAGTCCACCTGTAATAAAAATCGAGCATTAAGAAATGTTTTATGTGAATCATTGCAAACATGGATTATTATTCTGAATGAACATAATTTCACAAGCATGAATTCTGACACATTTCGTGTATTCATTTCGTCACTAATACCTCTGGGTTCTTTGAAACAAACTCATTATCTATGTTTATATATGACTCCATAAGACACATGCAAAATGATGAGAAGATAACCCTGCAGTTTATGTTCAAATAAAATAATCGTAACTGCCTGCCATTGCTGTGTAGGCGGTGCATTTAGATCATGATATATGAATCAATATAGCTGCTGTTATTACAAATGTGATGGGTGTCCACACCTAGGAGATGCAAAAAAAACATCAAGGTATTGACTATTCTTTTGTATGTTTTTCCCCCCACAATAAACACAATTGTGGGATCTGATTCATTTAATTTAATTGGAACTATTCAATACAATTTATGTTAAATGATAAACCTCACCAGGTCTTAACAAATGTGTTATTACCATAAAACTTACAAAGTGACACATACTAAGTCTACTAGTTGAATGCGGCAAGCCTGATGTCAGTGAGGTGACCCGGCTGGCCCAAGCTAAGCGACCATATTTCGCTTGTCTAAATAACTACACACTGCTACGCTGCAGTTGCTTTATTACATCTATGACACTAACCAACTAAATGTACTATGCTGAAAGCAAGATTCCTATTACAATGTGTTATTGTGCTACGTTTCAAGACATATTGACATAAGCTGAACGATGTCTTCTATTACTCAAGCATTAAACAAATTCAATAAATAGCATCACTACTTATTGTAGTGAATGTGGGGATTGATATTAAGCTTTCAAAAATGTCTTACCTCAAACTGGGAAAAAGCCAAATTGATTGTGTCATTGAGCGCCAAATCCTCAATCCTGTAGCCGGAGTAGCTCAGTGTTGGAATACTGAAGTCACTGACGTAGCGATGAAGATACTTGGTCTGCGAATCTCCGATTATAACAGCTGCCATGATGAACTTGACGTAACAGTACAAGACTCAAAAGCAAAAGAATGCCCCATCCTGGAGAGCATGGCTTATTTAGCAGGGAATGATCAAATATAATTTAAACACCAATCGCTTAATAGCGATTGGTGTTTATGATCACACTTCCAATTCACCAAATAAAGTAGTTAACAGCTTAGTTATGGCATAAGCTGTGTGATGTCTACACGGAAAAGTTGTTATTACATTAGAACATATTGATCTGTACTGATGTTATATCAATATATATATATATATATATATATATATAATATATATATATATATATATATATACAATATATATATATAATATATATATATATATATATATATATATATATATATGTATGTATTTAGGGAGTACTTTTGACAAGCTACACTATATAACTGACTTGCAATGTGACATTCATATTTTATATTGCATGATAATTCATTAACATTTACATTTATAAATAAAAAATTGATTATGTTATTACATGTTATAATAAGTATGTTTACTGTCTGTATAAATTATAATTACACATTGTCTATCTATGTAATCAGCTTAATGTTTTAGAAAACTATGTCTATACCATCAATCATTATGTATAGTGTATCATTTTTGTTTTTTTAATTATTAAATATAACATTAAAATATTCTGATGTTTCCTTATGTTTTATTATGCAGAGGTTGTTATAAGCTGGTTACACCCACATCTATTTTTTATTTCAATTTTTGTATTTACTAAACTCCCAATAATATGCTTACTTGTCAGGGGCCAAGCTGGTTGCCGGTATGGCCGGTAGGTGTGGGAGTATGTTCAATGCGTGGAACAGCCATAACAAAGCCGTCATCCTGCTCATAAATATACCTTATTCAATATATTATGTCTTCATACTTGCAGAGGAGTTACATTATAGCAATATTAAACTACACATAAAGTATCAATTTCATACGAAGCGTATAGATGTGTTTTAAGTCCGCTGCAACCCGATCAGGCGTCCAATCCGGAAGTTCCGGGAGTTCCGGGTAATAAAATCCAGAAAATACAGAGGCCCGCCCAAGCTAAGCGATCATATTTCGCTTGTCATAATAATACGATCATTACGCAGTCCGGACCTCAGGATAATATTATTTAAGCAATAACAATAATAGACAACTTAATATTTACCTTCATCAACATGCTCCGCGCGTTGCCGAGTTGCAGCCATTTCATGACAGCAGACAAACTTGTCACCGCATCAACAAATTGGTTCGGCACCGCCACCAGTTGACATCATCTATGTTAGTTTTGTTTTTTTGTAAGTTCAGCTTCCCGTGTGTCTTTCTTTTCATCGTCACTCGCCTGTAGTGTGTCTTCCAATACGTGCATTTGTCTTTGCTGTTGAAATCTATATCCAGATACTTCTGCATCCGTTACATGATCCGATTTAGATAATCCATAACAAACACGCCATTTTTATTTTTCTCTGCGCACTGCGCCTGCAGACGGATTTATGAATAACTAATACGCAGGGAATCTGTGGAGAGGCCTAAGCGTCGTGACGTCATTCTTCGTCGACAATGGCGTAGCTCATAGTATTTCGATGGCTGGGTGTTCAAAAATAGTTTTCTGGTAAACCGCTGGCGTTAAAACATTGAGTATATGTGGACATTGTTACTTTATATTAACTCTATTAGGTGTACGGCACGAAACCGTTGCCTTTTTCCCTTTAAGGATTTTCCTAAAATCAATCCATCTCATACTGATACTGTCATCCACGATAACTATGTAGAGGTCGTTGACAATAGGGTGAAGTGTCATATATAAGAAATGTCAGCAGTGTTTTTACTGCCCCAGAAAACGTCGCTCTTTTAACGTTTGATAGTAGTATTTTGTCCACCCGTGTACGACCTTTCAACGACAACCACCTTTGCGAAACATATCATTCATTATGTGTATATGTTGAATATTATTTAGTTTATTTTTATTTGTGAAAGGACGACCACAATTGTAAATATAATTACATTTATATTATAGACTAGTTACATCCTGTCTTAATAATGTATATATCTGATTATTTGTTTTCTTACTCTTGAATTTGTTGACGAACGCTGCAAACGCATTTTCCTTTCTGGACAATAAAGATTTATTGTATTATATATATATATATATATATATATATATATATATATATATATATATATATATTTACATATGGAAAATCAAAAATCGAGGGAAGTTGTGCATGTAATTAAAATTATATACAGTACATCGAAAGAGAATTGCTCACCATATTTCGCTGTCTTATTTCTCGTGTTGTTTGCTATTGTATTCCTAACACTCCACAATTCAACACTTCTATTATAAAATAAACTAAGATTAATTTGTTATTCATATGTAGTAGATTGTCCTCATTCGACATGTTCTAGTTGTTGGTTTACCTTGCTTTACTAGTTATCGACACTCCTGTAATTTATGCATAACTAGTTTTGGTTCTGTCTTAGGTTATAATCAATATAACACGACGGGACAGCGTTGTATCACAAGTTGCAAAAAGAAATACAACAAACGATACCAATCATGCCGAACCTGCATAGAATTCGTGGAATGTCAGGATGAAAAATTAACATATATTAATTGCGAAGTGCAGGGAACGGTATGGGACGATACATGGGAGACATGCTCATATGAGGGCAGCACCACGTGCAACCTCGTCACGCGCACGCGTAAGTAATCTGTTCACTGCCACGTGATTTGGTATTCATTTGTATGTGATGTGCCATTCAATACAATGTCCTAGTTTGTTAATCGTTGCATTCTGAGTTAAATTACTATTCTTAACTCTGGTTTAGAGACAATATGATGCTCTACCTCCCGGCATTTGCCAAACCAATGTGACTGCCTTAATCTTAGCCCCTCCTCTGCCTTGTCTCACTTTTGCATTGTAGGCCTGTAGCAATATTATAATTCGACTATATTATGCATTCATATAATGCTGTGATGAAAATGTTGATAAATATTTGAAAACAGCTGCCACGTATGAGTTGAAAGGTACCAGGTACATAGACTACAGCCAGGCATCATTGACTACAATGGAAACAAGTGCAAGAATGTTATATGTAATACTTGCATGATATAATAGTGTACACCTATTGTATTAACATTTTAATCAATCATCGCTGTCATAAAAATCTAAATTATTTTGCATAAAATGTAATGGAAATAACAACATTCCGTAATAGTACTGAAATGTGAGTCTCAAAAAACTGTTTTAATAATTGTGAGATTAATGTAATTCTCCGTTTGACGTTCTGTTAATGAGATAACGGATGCTCCCCCTAAAATACTTCTTGCCCGACCAACAAGAGCCTACTACCAGTCCCCCATGTCAATTGTATTTATCATTTCGTCCTTCCCGTCATCTATTCTCTATGGATATGTACTTTCGCAATTACTAAGTTTATTAACAAGATCCTGCGTAATCAAATACAATACCGGTACATATCAACACAGGTTGTGTCTGGCTGAGTGATGCCGAGCGATATTGATGGCGACTGTCAACTCAAACTGGCTTGCGTTGTCAGCGACACTGATAATCTTACAAGTTAGAGAATCCGCGTCGAGTAGACGTTCACAAGAGTGGATTAGCCCCCGACTACTCGCTCTTGTTGCTTATATATATGTATATATATATATATATATATATATATATATATATATATATATATATATATATATATATATATATATGATATATGATATATATATATATATGATGCTAATTCTAAAATAAACAAAGGCCTTTATGTTATGCTATTTAAAATAGTTATGTTGGCTACATATATTTGAAGAGGGGACATGGCTCACCCCAATCCCTGAAAATTTGGAGGCTAAGACTTTGGACCCATAACTGCTTGCCTGATTCATAGAGTGACAACACGGATTTATGTGCATATAAGTCCGTGGCACTAAGTCCATGGCATTAATCTTTCCCCTATAGTTCTACTAATGTGTTCTATTTATATCTATGGTCCGTGGTGACAAGATACAAATGTTACAAGGGTGCCTGTGTAGGACTTCCCAATCCCACCATTTGGCAAAGAAATTTGTCATCACTCAAATGGGATCAAATTACACAAAGTGCAGGAATCGGCTGGTTCCGCCGTAGGCGATATAAGTACCCACCAGGGCGACCAGGCTGCAATCCAAGGGGTGACAGAACAAACAAAAATTAATAATCTATAATGTGCTTGATGGCTAGTGCCTATTAATATATCAACACAAAGGTGTTGAAAACAGCTGCCACGTATGAGTTGAAAGGTACCAGGTACATAGACTACAGCCAGGCATCATTGACTACAATGGAAACAAGTGCAATAATGTTATATGTAATACGTACGTTGTACTTCATGATATAATAGTGTACACCTATTGTATTAACATTTTAATCAATCATCGCTGTCATAAAAATCTAAATTATTTTGCATAAAATGTAATGGAAATAACAACATTCAGTAATAGTACTGAAATGTGAGTCTCAAAACACTGTTTTAATAATTGTGAGATTAATGTAATTCTCCGTTTGACGTTCTGTTAACGAGATAACGGATGCTCCCCCTAAAATACTTCTTGCCCGACCAACAAGAGCCTACTACCAGTCCCCCATGTCAATTGTATTTATCATTTCGTCCTTCCCGTCATCTATTCTCTATGGATATGTACTTTCGCAATTACTAAGTTTATTAACAAGATCCTGCGTAATCAAATACAATACCGGTACATATCAACACAGGTTGTGTCTGGCTGGGTGATGCCGAGCGATATTGATGGCGACTGTCAACTCAAACTGGCTTGCGTTGTCAGCGACACTGATAATCTTACAAGTTAGAGAATCCGCGTCGAGTAGACGTTCACAAGAGTGGATTAGCCCCCGACTACTCGCTCTTGTTGCTAACTGCTTTAATGCACTTAATGCTTACCTTCATAGAAGAATCACTTTGCCTTTGGAATCTTAGTCATGACGCGCAAAAGCACGTGCGATTTGTTATTGTGCCGCAGTAGGTCGATCTCGCATAAAGCACGTGACCCAAAAAGCAAAGGACGTCGGCAGCTGCTGATTGTTTCGCCAGTTATACCCGGTATAACGGCGATTCTATTATTACGATAAAAAATGACAAGTATGCATTTAAAAAATTAACTGACTGTGCATACTAGTTAAACTATTAACACATTACACATCTGGTCATAAAAGAACCGGTTTGGCGATTAGCAAACGAGTGGAGGGAGCAGCTTTAATGAAGTTGCGACAGTACAGCGGCTTCGATCCGGTTTTAAAAGTGGGGGGGACGGGGGACCAATTTATATATGTATGTATTTTTATATAAGTATATAATATATAATTTTAATATATATATATATATATATATATATATATATATATATATATATATATATGATATATATGTATATATATATATATATATATATATATACATATATATAATATATATATATATATATATATATATATATATATATATATATATATATATATATATATATATATATATGATATATGATATATATATATATATATGATGCTAATTCTAAAATAAACAAAGGCCTTTATGTTATGCTATTTAAAATAGTTATGTTGGCTACATATATTTGAAGAAGGGACATGGCTCACCCCAATCCCTGAAAATTTGGACGCTAAACTTTTGACCCATAACTGCTTGCCTGATTCATAGAGTGACAACACGGATTTATGTGCATATAAGTCCGTGGCACTAAGTCCATGGCATTAATCTTTCCCCTATAGTTCTACTAATGTGTTCTATTTATATCTATGGTCCGTGGTGACAAGATACAAATGTTACAAGGGTGCCTGTGTAGGACTTCCCAATCCCACCATTTGGCAAAGAAATTTGTCATCACTCAAATGGGATCAAATTACACAAAGTGCAGGAATCGGCTGGTTCCGCCGTAGGCGATATATGTACCCACCAGGGTGACCAGGCTGCAATCCAAGGGGTGACAGGACAAACAAAAATTAATAATCTATAATGTGCTTGATGGCTAGTGCCTATTAATATATCAACACAAAGGTGGAAATTGACAGAGCCCGGCATAATGAATATTTACTGAACTAAGATCTAGTTGCGGCCAATCAAGTAATTTATTTAATAACTTTCCACTGGGTAGTCGGAAGTTTATATCTGAACTTGTATATTAATTTTACTACTAGACCGATGTAGGGTTTTTAAGAGAGGGGAGTAATCAGCCTCGCTATATGCCTGTAAATTTGTTTTTATGAACTGAAAAAGTGGGGGGAGATTTCCTATACTGTCCCCTCAGGCTGAAAAGTGGGGGACGTGGTCCCCTCGTCCCCCACCGATCGATCGGCGTGTTTCTTCTACACAACTGGGCGGGTATTTGGGCTGTTCCCACGGATGACGCTGTAGCGACAAGCGAAGTCAATTGTTATAATTGTATAGGTCGAGTCTGTTCACACCTCCATGTTTATGAAGACAATCGGCCAGGGATATTGTCGCGTACCTGGGTTGATGGGTTTGATGGGTTTGATGGGTTTGATGGGTTTGATGGGTTTGATGGGTTTGATGGGTTTGATGGGTTTGATGGGTTTGATGGGTTTGATCCCTCCCTCCTTCCCCCTCACTCCTTCCCTCCCTCCCTCCCTCCATCCATCCATCATTCCTACCTCCCTTCCTCCATCCATCATTCCTCCCTCCCTGCCCTCTCTCTTCATAACTCTTTCCGTCAATGCGTGGTTGTCTTTTCTAGATAAAAGCGCATGCACATCCTATCCATGCAAAAACGGTGCGAACTGCATTGCCGATGGACCAAACTACCTTTGTAAATGTAAAGGGAATTACGTTGGACATAACTGTGCTAGTGAGTATTATTTGTTTCTTTTTAAATATACCCGTGTAACCGGTATTGCTTTAAACGTTTACGTTTTTTTCTTTTCAAATCTTGCATAATTAGCATTGAATGGTATATACCCCAAACGACCCTAGTCTGTGTGTAATTGTGTGCCTTCCTTCCCGCCCGCCCGCCCGCCCGCCCGCCCGCCCGCCCGCCCGCCCGCCCGCCCGCCCGCCCGCCCGCCCGCCCGCCCGCCCGCCCGCCCGCCCGCCCGCCCGCCCGCCCGCCCGCCCGCCCGCCCGCCCGCCCGCCCGCCCGCCCGCCCGCCCGCCCGCCCGCCCGCCCGCCCGCCCGCCCGCCCGCCCGCCCGCCCGCCCGCCCGCCCGCCCGCCCGCCCGCCCGCCCGCCCGCCCGCCCGCCCGCCCGCCCGCCCGCCCGCCCGCCCGCCCGCCCGCCCGCCCGCCCGCCCGCCCGCCCGCCCGCCCGCCCGCCCGCCCGCCCGCCCGCCCGCCCGCCCGCCCGCCCGCCCGCCCGCCCGCCCGCCCGCCCGCCCGCCCGCCCGCCCGCCGCCCGCCCGTCCACCCTCAAATTCGCTCTCCACTCGCCCACCTGTTAAACAGGCAATCATTTTGATTAATTTAAGGATTTGCCAATAATACGCCGATTATCGTGTTCTAGAAGTCTGCCGCTTGCCATGCGAGCCATTGACTGTGAATTTTAATATCTACTACTTATCAACTATTTTACTATTTATTTATTTTTAACTCTTATTATTATTATTACCTTAAAATTATTATGACTAATATTATTTATTTATAATGAATTGAACAAGTTGTACTAATCAATTTATTTCACAACTGCATTTCTATTTTAAATTTTAAAGGAAATTTCTATAGTCCTGTAGTGTGTAATGAATACTGTCCACAAACGGAACGGTTAGTGAAATCGAGGCATTTGTAAATAACATACCTTCATTAACATTATCTGATAGTGATAACTTAGCAGTAATTCAGGTAAATGGATATGACTATATTTCCCAAGAAAAACGTTGCAGTATTAAAGTTTTTGGATCGTTAACATAGATGAAAGCATTGACGATGACGTAAGGATGACATTAAATATGTACGAACAATGAGGGGGACAAATAATACAAACAACTGGACGAGAACGATCAAATTCAGTCATTATAGGAAACATATACTGTCATCCAAGGCCCTCAACTGATTGGATTTTGAATGGTTTTATCATCGCTGCTATAACCCCAAAACAACAGCGTCATTTTTGCAGGGGACTATACTATAAATATGCTAAAAAAATGAGCAAAGACACTGTAGCATTTTCACTTGCAAACTTCATTTAGTCTCTTCCCTCACACGCCTCTTCCTACATGGTTCATTCAGTCTCTTCCCCCACACGCCTCTTCCTACAGGGTTCTTGCAGTCTCTTCCCTCACACGCCTCTTCCTACAGGGTTCTTTCGGTCTCTTCCCCACACGCCTCTTCCTACAGGGTTCTTTCAGTCTCTTCCCTCACACGCCTCTTCCTACATGGTTCATTCAGTCTCTTCCCCCACACGCCTCTTCCTACAGGGTTCTTTCAGTCTCTTCCCTCACACGCCTCTTCCAACAGGGTTCATTCAGTCTCTTCCCTCACACGCCTCTTCCTACAGGGTTCTTTCAGTCTCTTCCCTCACACGCCTCTTCCTACAGGGTTCATTCAGTCTCTTCCCTCACACGCCTCTTCCTACAGGGTTCATTCAGTCTCTTCCCTCACACGCCTCTTCCTACAGGGTTCTTTCAGTCTCTTCCCTCACACGCCTCTTCCTACAGGGTTCATTCAGTCTCTTCCCTCACACGCCTCTTCCTACAGGGTTCTTTCAGTCTCTTCCCTCACACGCCTCTTCCTACAGGGTTCATTCAGTCCCTCTCCCTTCACACGTCTCTTCCTACAGGGTTCTTCTGGCCCTCTTCCTCACACGCCTCTTCCTACAGGGTTCATTCAGTCTCTTCCTCACACGTCTTCCTACAGCTCCGATCCAGTCTCTTCCCCACACGCCTCTTCCTACAGGGTTCTTTCAGTCTCTTCCCCTTCCATCGTCTCTTCCAGGGTTCATTCAGTCCCTCCCTCACACACGCCTTCCTTCCTACAGGGTTCATTCAGCCTTCTTCCTTCACACGCCCTTCCTAAGCAGCATTGGGTGAGGTATCAACATTGTCTTCCTACAGGGTTCATTCAGTCTCTTCCCTCACACGCCTCTTCCTACAGGGTTCTTTCAGTCTCTTCCCTCACACGCCTCTTCATACAGGGTTCACTCAGTCTCTTCCCCACACGCCTCTTCCTACAGGGTTCTTGCAATCTCTTCCCTCACACGCATCTTCATACAGGGTTCTTTCGGTCTCTTCCCCCACACGCCTCTTCCTACAGGGTTCATTCAGTCTCTTCCCCCACACGCCTCTTCCTACAGGGTTCTTGCAATCTCTTCCCTCACACGCCTCTTCCTACAGGGTTCTTTCGGTCTCTTCCCCCACACGCCTCTTCCTACAGGGTTCTTTCAGTCTCTTCCCTCACACGCCTCTTCCTACAGGGTTCACTCAGTCTCTTCCCCACACGCCTCTTCCTACAGGGTTCACTCAGTCTCTTCCCCACCACACGCCTCTTTCTACAAGGTTCTTTCAGTCTCTTCCCTCACACGCCTCTTCCTACAGGGTTCACTCAGTCTCTTCCCAACACGCCTCTTCCTACAAGGTTCTTTCAGTCTCTTCCCTCACACGCCTCTTCCTACAGGGTTCACTCAGTCTCTTCCCCACACGCCTCTTCCTACTGGGTTCACTCAGTCTCTTCCCTCACACGCCTCTTCCTACAGGGTTCATTCGGTCGCTTCCCCACACGGCTTTTCCTACAAGGTTCTTTCAGTCTCTTCCCCCACACGGCTTTTCCTATAAGGTTCTTTCAGTCTCTTCCCCCACACGGCTTTTCCTATAAGGTTCTTTCTCTGGTCTCTTCCCCTACACGGCTTTTCCTTATATGGTTCTTTCTGGTCTCTTCCCCCAGATGACGCCTCTTCCTACAAGGTTCTTTCAGTCTCTTCCGCCACACGGCTTTTCCTACAAGGTTCCTTCAGTCTCTTCCCCCACACGGCTTTTCCTATAAGGTTCTTTCGGTCTCTTCGCCCCACATGCCTCTTCCTTCAGGGTTCATTCAATATCTTCCCCCACACGCCTCTTCCTACAGGGTTCAGTCAGTCTCTTCCCCACACGCCTCTTCCTACTGGGTTCACTCAGTCTCTTCCCCACCACACGCCTCTTTCTAATAGGTTCTTTCAGTCTCTTCCCTCACACGCCTCTTCCTACAGGGTTCACTCAGTCTCTTCCCAACACGCCTCTTCCTACAAGGTTCTTTCAGTCTATTCCCTCACACGCCTCTTCCTACAGGGTTCACTCAGTCTCTTCCCCGGCTTTTCCTACTGGGTTCACTCAGTCTCTTCCCCCAGCCTCTTCCTACAGGTTCATCCAGTTGTTTCCACACGGCTTTTCAGGGAACATTCAGTCTCTTCCTCAGCATGTCGCCTTCCACAGGGTTCTTCAGTCTTCTTCCCTCACACGCCTTTCCTACAGGGTTCATTCAGTCTCTCTTTCCCTCACACGCCTTCCTACAGGGTTCTTTCCAGTCTCTTCCCCTCACACGCCCTTCCTACAGGGTTCATTCAGTCTCTTCCCTCACACGCCTCTTCCTACAGGGTTCAGTCAAACTCTTCCCTCACACGCCTCTTCCTGTGTAGTTCTTTCAGTCTCTTCCTCATACGCCTTCCTTCTTGACAGGGCCCATTCACCTCTTCCTCACACGCCTCTTCCCAGGGTTCTTTCAGTCTCTTCCCCCACACGCCTCTTCCTACAGGGTTCATTCAGTCTCTTCCCTCACACGCCTCTTCCTACAGGGTTCTTTCAGTCTCTTCCCTCACACGCCTCTTCATACAGGGTTCACTGTCTCTTCCCCCACACGCCTCTTCCTACAGGGTTCTTGCAATCTCTTCCCTCACACGCCTCTTCCTACAGGGTTCTTTCGGTCTCTTCCCTCACACGCCTCTTCCTACAGGGTTCATTCAGTCTCTTCCCCCACACGCCTCTTCCTACAGGGTTCTTGCAATCTCTTCCCTCACACGCCTCTTCCTACAGGGTTCTTTCGGTCTCTTCCCACACGCCTCTTCCTACAGGGTTCACTCAGTCTCTTCCCCACACGCCTCTTCCTACAGGGTTCACTCAGTCTCTTCCCCACACGCCTCTTCCTACAGGGTTCACTCAGTCTCTTCCCCACCACACGCCTCTTTCTACAAGGTTCTTTCAGTCTCTTCCCTCACACGCCTCTTCCTACAGGGTTCACTCAGTCTCTTCCCAACACGCCTCTTCCTACAAGGTTCTTTCAGTCTCTTCCCTCACACGCCTCTTCCTACAGGGTTCACTCAGTCTCTTCCCCACACGCCTCTTCCTACTGGGTTCACTCAGTCTCTTCCCTCACACGCCTCTTCCTACAGGGTTCATTCGGTCGCTTCCCCACACGGCTTTTCCTACAAGGTTCTTTCAGTCTCTTCCGCCACACGGCTTTTCCTATAAGGTTCTTTCAGTCTCTTCCCCCACACGGCTTTTCCTATAAGGTTCTTTCGGTCTCTTCCCCCACACGGCTTTTCCTATAAGGTTCTTTCGGTCTCTTCCCCCACACGCCTCTTCCTACAAGGTTCTTTCAGTCTCTTCCGCCACACGGCTTTTCCTACAAGGTTCTTTCAGTCTCTTCCCCCACACGGCTTTTCCTATAAGGTTCTTTCGGTCTCTTCGCCCCACATGCCTCTTCCTTCAGGGTTCATTCAATATCTTCCCCCACACGCCTCTTCCTACAGGGTTCACTCAGTCTCTTCCCCACACGCCTCTTCCTACTGGGTTCACTCAGTCTCTTCCCCACCACACGCCTCTTTCTACAAGGTTCTTTCAGTCTCTTCCCTCACACGCCTCTTCCTACAGGGTTCACTCAGTCTCTTCCCCACACGCCTCTTCCTACTGGGTTCACTCAGTCTCTTCCCCACACGCCTCTTCCTACAAGGTTCTTTCAGTCTCTTCCCTCACACGCCTCTTCCTACAGGGTTCACTCAGTCTCTTCCCCACACGCCTCTTCCTACAAGGTTCTTTCAGTCTCTTCCCTCACACGCCTCTTCCTACAGGGTTCACTCAGTCTCTTCCCCCACACGGCTTTTCCTACAAGGTTCTTTCAGTCTCTTCCGCCACACGGCTTTTCCTATAAGGTTCTTTCAGTCTCTTCCCTCACACGCCTCTTCCTACAGGGTTCACTCAGTCTCTTCCCCCACACGGCTTTTCCTACAAGGTTCTTTCAGTCTCTTCCGCCACACGCCTCTTCCTACAAGGTTCTTTCAGTCTATTCCCTCACACGCCTCTTCCTACAGGGTTCACTCAGTCTCTTCCCCACACGCCTCTTCCTACTGGGTTCACTCAGTCTCTTCCCTCACACGCCTCTTCCTACAGGGTTCACTCAGTCTCTTCCCCACACGCCTCTTCCTACTGGGTTCACTCAGTCTCTTCCCCACACGCCTCTTCCTACAAGGTTCTTTCAGTCTCTTCCCTCACACGCCTCTTCCTACAGGGTTCACTCAGTCTCTTCCCCCACACGGCTTTTCCTACAAGGTTCTTTCAGTCTCTTCCGCCACACGGCTTTTCCTATAAGGTTCTTTCGGTCTCTTCCCCCACACGGCTTTTCCTATAAGGTTCTTTCGGTCTCTTCCCCCACACGGCTTTTCCTATAAGGTTCTTTCGGTCTCTTCCCCCACACGGCTTTTCCTATAAGGTTCTTTCGGTCTCTTCCCCCACGGCTTTTCCTATAAGGTTCTTTCAGTCTCTTCCCCCACACGGCTTTTCCTTCAAGGTTCTTTCAGTCTCTTCCCCCACACGGCTTTTCCTATAAGGTTCTTTCGGTCTCTTCCCCCACACGGCTTTTCCTATAAGGTTCTTTCGGTCTCTTCCCCACACGGCTTTTCCTATAAGGTTCTTTCGGTCTCTTCCCCACACGGCTTTTCCTATAAGGTTCTTTCGGTCTCTTCCCCCACACGGCTTTTCCTACAAGGTTCTTTCGGTCTCTTCCCCCACACGGCTTTTCCTATAAGGTTCTTTCGGTCTCTTCCCCCACACGGCTTTTCCTATAAGGTTCTTTCGGTCTCTTCCCCCACACGGCTTTTCCTATAAGGTTCTTTCAGTCTCTTCCCCACACGGCTTTTCCTATAAGGTTCTTTCAGTCTCTTCCCCCACACGGCTTTTCCTATAAGGTTCTTTCAGTCTCTTCCGCCACACGGCTTTTCCTATAAGGTTCTTTCAGTCTCTTCCCCCACACGGCTTTTCCTATAAGGTTCTTTCAGTCTCTTCCCCCACACGGCTTTTCCTATAAGGTTCTTTTCAGTCTCTTCCCCCACACGGCTTTTCCTATAAGTTTCTTTTCAGTCTCTTCCGCCACACGGCTTTTCCTATAAGGTTCTTTCAGTTCCCCCACACGGCTTTTCCTATAAGGTTCTTTCGGTCTCTTCACACGGCTTTTCCTATAAGGTTCTTTTCGGTCTCTTCCCCCACACGGTTCTTCCTATAAGGTTCTTTTCTGGTCTTTCCCACGGCTTTTTCCTATAAGGTTCTTTTTCGGTCTCTTTCCACACGGCTTTTCCTATAAGGTTCTTTCGGTCTCTTCCCCACACGGCTTTTCCTATAAGGTTCTTTCTGGGTCTCTTCCCCACACGCCTTTTCCTATAAGGTTCTTCGGTCTCTTCCCCCACACGGCTTTTCCTATAAGGTTCTTTCGTTCTCTTCCCCCACACGGCTTTTCCTATAAGGTTCTTTCGGTCTCTTCCCCCACACGCCTTTTCCTTCAAGGTTCTTTCAGTCTCTTCCCCCACACGGCTTTTCCTATAAGGTTCTTTCGGTCTCTTCCCCCACACGCCTTTTCCTATAAGGTTCTTTCGGTCTCTTCCCCCACACGGCTTTTCCTATAAGGTTCTTTCGGTCTCTTCCCCACACGCCTTTTCCTATAAGGTTCTTTCGGTCTCTTCCCCACACGGCTTTTCCTATAAGGTTCTTTCGGTCTCTTCCCCCACACGGCTTTTCCTATAAGGTTCTTTCGGTCTCTTCCCCCACACGGCTTTTCCTATAAGGTTCTTTCGGTCTCTTCCCCCACACGGCTTTTCCTATAAGGTTCTTTCGGTCTCTTCCCCCACACGGCTTTTCCTATAAGGTTCTTTCGGTCTCTTCCCCCACACGGCTTTTCCTATAAGGTTCTTTCAGTCTCTTCCCCACACGGCTTTTCCTATAAGGTTCTTTCAGTCTCTTCCCCCACACGGCTTTTCCTATAAGGTTCTTTCGGTCTCTTCCCCCACACGCCTTTTCCTACAAGGTTCTTTCAGTCTCTTCCCCCACACGCCTTTTCCTATAAGGTTCTTTCAGTCTCTTCCCCCACACGCCTTTTCCTACAAGGTTCTTTCGGTCTCTTCCCCCACACGGCTTTTCCTATAAGGTTCTTTCGGTCTCTTCCCCCACACGGCTTTTCCTATAAGGTTCTTTCGGTCTCTTCCCCCACACGGCTTTTCCTATAAGGTTCTTTCGGTCTCTTCCCCCACACGGCTTTTCCTACAAGGTTCTTTCAGTCTCTTCCCCCACACGGCTTTTCCTATAAGGTTCTTTCAGTCTCTTCCCCCACACGGCTTTTCCTATAAGGTTCTTTCGGTCTCTTCCCCCACATGCCTCTTCCTACAAGGTTCTTTCAGTCTCTTCCCCCACACGCCTTTTCCTATAAGGTTCTTTCGGTCTCTTCCCCCACATGCCTCTTCCTACAAGGTTCTTTCAGTCTCTTCCCCCACACGCCTCTTCCTATAAGGTTCTTTCAGTCTCTTCCCCCACACGCCTCTTCCTACAAGGTTCTTTCAGTCTCTTCCGCCACACGGCTTTTCCTATAAGGTTCTTTCGGTCTCTTCCCCCACATGCCTCTTCCTTCAGGGTTCATTCAATATCTTCCCCCACACGCCTCTTCCTACAGGGTTCACTCAGTCTCTTCCCCACACGCCTCTTCCTACAGGGTTCACTCAGTCTCTTCCCTCACACGCCTCTTCCTACAGGGTTCATTCAGTCTCTTCCCCCACACGGCTTTTCCTATAAGGTTCTTTCAGTCTCTTCCCCCACACGGCTTTTCCTATAAGGTTCTTTCAGTCTCTTCCCCCACACGCCTTTTCCTATAAGGTTCTTTCAGTCTCTTCCCCCACACGGCTTTTCCTATAAGGTTCTTTCAGTCTCTTCCCCCACACGGCTTTTCCTATAAGGTTCTTTCAGTCTCTTCCCCCACACGGCTTTTCCTATAAGGTTCTTTCGGTCTCTTCCCCCACACGCCTTTTCCTATAAGGTTCTTTCAGTCTCTTCCCCCACACGGCTTTTCCTATAAGGTTCTTTCGGTCTCTTCGCCCCACATGCCTCTTCCTTCAGGGTTCATTCAATATCTTCCCCCACACGCCTCTTCCTACAGGGTTCATTCAGTCTCTTCCCTCACACGCCTCTTCCTTCAGGGTTCATTCAGTCTCTTCCCTCACACGCCTCTTCTTACAGGGTTCATTCAGTCTCTTCCCCCACACGGCTTTTCCTATAAGGTTCATTCAGTCTCTTCCCCCACACGGCTTTTCCTATAAGGTTCTTTCAGTCTCTTCCCCCACACGGCTTTTCCTATAAGGTTCTTTCAGTCTCTTCCCCCACACGGCTTTTCCTATAAGGTTCTTTCGGTCTCTTCCGCCACACGGCTTTTCCTACAGGTTTCTTTCGGTCTCTTCGCCCCACATGCCTCTTCCTTCAGGGTTCATTCAATATCTTCCCCCACACGCCTCTTCCTACAGAGTTCATTCAGTCTCTTCCCTCACACGCCTCTTCCTACAGGGTTCATTCAGTCTCTTCCCCACACGCCTCTTCCTACAGGGTTCATTCAGTCTCTTCCCCCACACGCCTCTTCATACAGGGTTCAATCAGTCTCTTCCTCCACACGCCTCTTCCTACAGGATTCATATTATGCACAGGTACACTTATTGATAATTTCATATTTATTAAAACTGTTTTGATCATCAGCGCCATATTTTATTTAATGGACACCACTCTTAAAGAAAAACATTCTATAACATTCATACAAGTTTGTGTACAAAATAATGAGGCTATGTTAAAACTAAACATATATGCACTGTTATGAGATATAACACAGATAGAAACAAGCCGAAATGCTGACGTAAACCGTAATTATAATATGATCATAAAAGAATAAACCACGCTGAAAATAAGTATATGAAATGTATGTGAAATGTGAAATGTATGTGAAATCAAATAAATACACGCATAACAAATCAACCTATTTAACTAAAGACCTGCTAACCTCAATAGGATACACGCACGAACTTTGCCCCCAATTAAAACTCACAAACTATACAAAATAGCAATGCACATATACAGTGCGTCTGTTTGTACTTATCATAAAATATATTCTTAATTGACTGTTTGTATTATTTTCTGACCTAAACAGCCGATTACTGTACAACACAGGTACTTAAGGAATGTTCATTTGTGAAACATATCTATGTAGCCTAAAATATAAAACGAGCATTTCTTGGTAACGGCCATTTTACAAAATGGCTGCCAAAGTAATATTCTCGAAACTGTATAACTGCGCCATATAGAACAATAACAATGTGGTATTGTGATTTATATTTACATTTTTGGACTTCTATTTTCACATCAGCCATTTTAAAGATGGCGGTCGTGAATGTAAATGTCACATTATGTCAAATTCCGCTTCACAAAGAGCAATTACTTTTAAATGTGTGATAGATTGTTGGATACCGGTATCAAAAATAGTATCATTGATTATCAACGGCATTTATAGTTTCCCCGTTTGGAAGATAGCGTCCGGTTAAGCCCACTACAGTGTATATTAATTACAACATAATCAAGAGCCATTATGGTTGATGCGGTAAGGGTTTACATCATGATTCCCTTCTATGATTGTGCCTCTTCCCAATGCCTTCTCAACTATTCCTCCAACATTGGCAACTTCTACTTGACATGTTTGTAGTTTCTGCGACGGCATGTTTCAATCCTCGATGACAATATCATTATAATGCTTCTACCTTCCTGCTAATATCGTCCGCCATTTGTGAAATTTCGGAATGTAATGGCGTCACTCCTTGGAATTTCCTCTCCGATTCGACTGCGGATACGTTTTGAATCGCTACATGGACATATTAAGTTTGTCGCATCAACAAACCGCACCCGCATCTGCACATATGGAATCACTCCAGTGCGTTCTCACTGTTGCATTTGTTCCCATACCGATCCCCGCATGACGCATCCGTAAATATGGATTCCTGGCTTAAGTCGTTCACCATCTACTAAGTTTTTCTAGTTCGTTATTAATAATTACGCGTGCTGTGACCACAATATTCCTAGCTAGTGTCTTCTGCAAACAGAATAATATTAAACAATTTTTACACTTCATATATGTAATTTATGTATAAAATAAATAGTACTGGGTCCAGGATTTATACTTTTGGGACTCCACACTTTATGAATTATTGCTGTTATAGCACACATACTGACTACGGTTTGTTACATAACTTTTAATCGAATCCAGTGCCAGCCCCTTATTCCATAGCATTGTAACTTACTTAGCAATGGTTTATGATCAGCGGTGTCAAGTGCTTTCTTTAGATCAATAAATGGTGCTTTCTTGTTTTTCTATTGCTGGATTGATTAGCAATTTCTTCGTTGTCTAATGTTATTCGATCGATATCAACAATTAATTAATTTGAAACCAGAATAATATTAAACAATTTTTTACACTTCAAAAGTATTTATTTTATATTATTTTAAATTTGTAATGAATCCGGGCTTCATATTTTTGGGACCCCCCAAAATTGATGTTAAAACGAAGACAAATAATTTTGGGGGCATTTTAAATTTCTGAATTTTTTTTTTTCCCCCCCCCAAGCACCTCCTGTGAATGAACGAGGCCTACAATTACCAGACGGTGTTGATATGGAAACGGAAAAGTGACGGAGTGTAGTAAGTGACATAACAAAAAGCAATGTTAACGACGGACTCACCGGAAGCGGAAGTGTGTTGGTTATTAGGCTGGAATCGGAGATGTGCAATGTGCATTAGTATGACAGGTGACTCGTTATATATGAAAATTCCTTTGATCTTTGAGCTGAATCAAAATATGTATAGTCGAGTTGGTACATTTTGCGTCATCCTCGGAGCGTGGTGTGTACTGTCGCCGCGCCTAGAACATTTCATTCGCTCTACATTGCTTCAATTCGCGTACCGTGTCCTGTATTACAGACACTCCGTCGCCATCTCCGGCTCCGTCTTCGTCTCCGCCGACGTCGCCGTGGTCGCCGTGGTCGCCACCGTCGTCGTCGTCGTCGTCGTCGTCGTCGTCGTCGTCGTCGTCGTCGTCGTCGTCGTCGTCGTCGTCGTAGCGTCGTCGTCGTCGTCGTCGTCGTCGTCGTCGTCGTCGTCGCCGCCGTTGTCGTTGCAGTTGCCGCCGTCGTCGCCGTCGCCGTCGCCGTCGCCGCTCAAATTAAGTACTACAACGAAGATCGCAATGTGCGTTGGCGCTGTCGTTCTTGTTGCTGGGATTGCTGCAACCACTGTCGCCTCGTCGGCCAGTGGAGCCGCTATGTAAGTGCCCACTGTTGACCTGTCCTTGACGTGTATAAGTACTCAGGATAAACAAGGTACGACACGCCTTCGAAATGTCTGTGAATCAGCATGACATTCCATTATACATTCTCTCTCAGATGTGACGACTCCAAACGTTTGTATTTCCAACGATAATCGAACGGAAAAGTGTTCGCTGACGTAGGCTGACAGTGACGTATTTGTGTAGTCGAGTAGGTACTACATTTTGCGTCATCCTCGCAGCATGGTATGCACTGGCGCCGCGTCTAGAACATTTCGTTCGCTCTACATTGCTTCAATTCGCGTACCGTGTCATGCTTAGTACGATAGTATGATTATCGATTGAAAGTTTACAGTTATTGATGGCGCCGCAAACGGAAATTATAACATTGTTCCGAAGTATACATCTTACCGAAATTGTTTATTATTGTAGGTCCATGTAATGTCATTTTGGGATGGTAATCCAGAAATTATGTCAGCGAGAATTACAGAATGTCTAAGCTTTCAATCGATACCACAATCGCCGCGATTGGACGAGTCATACAACTCTCAAGTACATATCAAACGAGTATTTTGAATATATTTGGTATACATTTTCTCCATCGCATACTGATAATGTTTAAATAACGAAAATACCTTTATTACTTCACAGCACACGGACGTGTTCCTACATACCGGACATCGGATCGGCCATTCTGGCTTCTGTGTGTGGGATTGCTTCGAGATTAGGAATGAAACAAAAACAAGAAGAACAAGAAGAAGAAGAAGAAGAAACAGCATTGTTTTCATGGGGGACACTAACACATTACTTCTATGGTAGTGAAGATTCAAAATGAGAACACAAACAACGACACCACACAAACCAATATGTATGCAACATAACAATGCATTTACACGATGGGTTTGCGTGTACTTATAAAAAATATTCTTAATTGACTGTTTGAGTTATTTTTGATGACCTAAACAGCCGATTGTTCAACAGTGTAACATATACATGTAGTCTCCAAATTAAAAAGCGAACATATCTTGAGAACAGCCATTTTTCAAAATGGCTGCCAAAGAAATTTTCCCGACTCTTTATAACTGCGTCATGTAGAACAATAACTGGCATTGAGATTGATATTAAATATTTTGAACATATCCTGTTTTCGTGTCAGCCATTTTAAAGATGGCAGTCGTCAATGCAATTGTATAATTTTCTCAAATTCCGCGTCACAAAGAGCAATTACCTTTACGTGTCTGATAGATTGGTGGATAGCGATATCGAATATAGTATAATTGACCATCAACAATATTCACAGATCTGCAGTTTAGAATATAGCGTCCAGTTAAGCCTACAATTTCTGTATATTAACTACAACATCATCTGGAGCCACGTGGTTTATGTCATAAGGGTTTATATATATGATGATTCCCTTGTGGGATTGTGCCTCCTCTCAAGACATTCTCAACCATTTCTCCAAAACTGGTTCTCTTTTATTTGACTTTAATGTACCACAAGGTGTTTTATCTTGTACCAATCCTAACTGTCATGATGAAGACGACCAGCTACTGCTATGCAAATTGTATAATGATACTTTAAATTCTCTTACGGATGCTTCCGAGGTCATTCTTTCTAAAGTTCACAACACGTTTCCAAAACACATCGTTCATTGTTGGAATGACCTGGTCAGGGAGCCCCAGACATAATCCTTTGTATGATTTAATGGAAATCAAACGTGTCCAGTTTAAACGCAATAAAAGACGTTGTGAAGAAAATGCTTAATCTCGTAGGGCTGAGAGACTAGCTTCCAATCTGAGCAGTCACGATTTAAAACATTTTTTGATGGGCTTAAACAAGTAAGCAATGCCAAGCTTCCTAACCTTAGTAATGTTGGAGGTGCCAGAAATATGTGGCTTCGTCATTACCATTCGTTGATTAATTCTATACCTGATTCTCCTGTTCACATTCACAATGCTGCTATACACTGTAGCACAATTAATAATAATATAGTTGTTAAAGTTGAAGAACTACAATAAATAATATCGACTATACCAATTGGAAAAGTCTCTCGTTATGTTCATATAAGCAATGAACATTTTTAGTATGCTAATGAAAAACTACATGTTCGTATTTCACTGTAAAACAGTAGTCTGTTAATGCATGTTTTGTTTTTACCTGATACAGTGATGGTTACTATCATAGCTCCTTTCATTAAAAATAAAGCTGGCGTTTTGTCAGATAATAACAATTATAGAACCATTGCCCTTGCCATAGTTGCTAGCACACCAGTTGAATGATTACTATTATCCAGGGCTACCACATTTCTCACTACATGTGCCGATCAGTTTGGGTTTATAAAGCAGCACGCTACCGAGAGGCTTACATTTGTGTTGAAAGAACTCCTCTATATATGTCACAATGTTGGATACCTCCAAACTCTTTGACAAAATAAATCATAGCAAGTTTTACGGTATATTATTTGACCGTGGCTGTCTGCCTTTTATACCACTGGCATGCACCCAAAACAGTTACTTTTTTACTGCCTCAAATGGTGTTAAACAGGGTGGGATCATTTCCCCCACCGTTTCAAAGTGTACATGTATGACTTAAGTGTAAATCTCAACAAATTTCAAATTGGCTGTCTTTATGCAGGCACCTTAATCAACCACTTGATGTATGCTGATGACCTCTGTATTTTTTCTCCCAGTGTTGCTGGTTTGAGAAAACTTGCTTGCTGCGCCAAGTATGGCTAATTATTTAATATTACATATACTACCAATGCGTTTTAATGTATGGTTATCGACAGCAGCCCCCAGCACATGAAAAATAATCCATTGTTTCAATCTCAATAACCGTCCATTACCTTATACTACGAAATATAAATATCTAGGTAATATAATCAAATTAAAACCTGACGACATTGCCAGAAAAAAATGCATGTATGAACAAGCTAACGTTTAAGCACGGAACTTTTGTCTTTGTAGTCTTCCACGAAAATTACTTTATTTCAAGCATACTGTGCTCCAATGTACGTACACTCCAGCCTTTGTTGCAAATTCAAATATCTGAGCTTTAAAAGCATTACACACACATTGACAGTCTCAGAATTTTATTTAACTGGCCACCAAGATGAATTACAAGTTTCATGTGTTCCGACAGCTACAATAAATCTTAAAAAAACCCGCATTCTTTCATCCACATTTAGCATTTTATGTCGTTTTCATCAGTCAACAAAATATCTTTTTGCTACGTACTTCCATACAAATATACATTTTGGAAGGTCTATGTACAAATATTGTACATCCCAATTGTACACATGATATTTGTATTGTAAACCAATTTTTTTATAGAAATATTGTTATCACTAATTCAATTGTTTTCACGACGTATTTTGTCACCTATTTATTTATTCTTTATACTAATGCACTTGTACCTCATAATTGTTGTAATAGTATTTTATGTATTGTACTTTTTATTGTATTTTATGTATACATATCAATCACCAACCTGGGTAGCTGCCTATCTTAAATAAGGTCCATTTAAATAGCAATGCGGGTTAGATATCAGAAGTAAGTACTATAGCATAAACATTCAGCCACACTGTAGGGAATGCACAGGTGTGATAACAGATAAAGTATACAGGTGAAACGTGCATGCATGTTTTTCTCCATGCATACTGAATACAGAAAACGCTCATAAGGCGAGTGCGAAAGAGAGACACCAACGGTGAAACATGTTCGTTTCTATGTTCACTGAATGCAGACGACGCACAGAAGGCATGCAGAACGAGGCAGTCCAACTTATCCATGATGCCGTCTCTGATGGTGGCCAATGGGCCGCACTGCAGATGTATTTGCTTTCAATGACCGACGGACACTGACTCTGATCCCGGGTCGACGAAGGTCCGCTGCTATTTCACGGGCACCCCGGACTGTTCGATGGCCAATCACCGCCGGCGGACCCAGATTCTGCTTTGCCCACGCCGCGTGACACGACGACATCCCAAACGACACATCGAGGAGGACGAGGAACTCGGCGACGTAGAATGTGGACGCCCGTGTGGGAAGATGTCGGGAAACAACAGGTGACCTGCAACACACAAAAACAACGATATTGTCAGTGGTCACTTCATGTTTTCCGACCGAGAAAGACATTTTAATATTCCTGGTCGTGTTGGCTGATAGGTCGTCAATTTAAGAATGTTCTTCGTGATACAACGGGGTTTATGCACCCCTAAATACTACATCAACTGGCTCGCAGCTCTTCTGGTGGAGAATCATACTGTCAGACGAACGGATGGAAAACCTTTCTGAAGAAAGCAAACGAAGGTTGTGTATAAGATAAAGTTTTGTTTTTGCTTTATTTTGTCTTAAACTGGGACCTGGCGGCGCTTGGTATATCCAGCTGTAGCCTATTTGGCAGCCTAAGACTAAGTTGCCATATTGTTAGGTTTGCGTTCCTAACTTAGATTCGAGGAACCATTTACACGTACCAGACAACTCGTTACCCATGCGGTGCAATTTCGTTCGAGAAAACAAATAGAACCAGGAGGTTGGCACAGTTCGCCCGTGCGCAAATATCTGATTATATAATTGAAAGCCGGAAATGGCCTGTCATTGTGTTTACAATATTTTACAAATAAGATGCACTAGCGGCGAATTCCCATCTCAATAGTTTATACGATGGCAACTTTTGTTTTTGCTTGCCAGATTCCATATATTTATGCTGCGTTAATAGCATTTGTGTGATAATTTGTCACTTATGTCATGTTCTTGTTTGTAAGTGAAATCGCGTTTAGCGCACATTTAATTTATAACCAATATGACGTTTGAAGGCGAAACGCATGATTTACATATTGGGAAAGCCCAATGGCAATGTTGACAAAGTTGCCATTGCCGATGTTGATCATAGTCCGGAGTTCGTCGTTGGCATAGGTAAGCTGAGGGCTGGACACAACTGGAACGTGTATTTATTATAATTTAGTTAGCTAGATTAGTCGTCCGGTTTCCGCCATTTTGAGGCCATGCTGGGTTCCTGCCTCAGTGATTCTCATTTATTCTAATTGTGATTACATCGCTGCATCTCATATTGACTACATCTTTTGTAAGATATATTGAACATCTTGGTAACAGGACATAAGAGAATTGCTGCAACGCTGTCTGTCACTAATACAAAACCATGCAAACAATTGTTTGAGACGCATTTCGATTCGAAAGCAAACGCATATCACGTGACTTCCTGCGGCCTAATCCGTGACAGCGATGTAAACAATCATCATTCTTTCGATCTATCGGACGAAATTGTAAGCAATTATTCACGCTGATCAGAATAGATGAGTCAACGAACGTCTCGTTGCGTTTATGCAGTGAGTGCATTGCGGCTTGTCACAGTGACTTCAGTTTGACGCGTGAAGTGATTGTGTCTTACGAATATTGCATCGTGTATTTCAATACAGCCAACTCACTTGAAACTATGCTTTCATGCCATTGATGAAATACGCGGTTCTGATTTATAATGGGAAGCGTTGTTGCAGTTTTGTTAATATTATGGTTTTATAAACACAGAAATAGAGTGCTCCATTAATATTATAGTACATAATAATAATAATGACTTTAGCGCCAATATCCTCGAAGATCAAGCTCAGTGGCGCGACAAAACCAAAGAATTAAGCAAACTCGTAATCGAAAACAATGCGTTAGTCGTCAATGAATGGATGAAGAAGCTAGGAGGCTAAGGAGGATAGGCAGCATTAAAGCGATAGGTTTTTAGACGTCGGCGGAATGAAACTATATTAACTTCTGATTTAACACTGGCAGAAAGCGAATTCCACACCGTTGGTGCGGCAACCGAGAAAGCTCGGGTCCCAGCTTTCGTTTTCACCCGAGGGATGTAAAGAGGGTTACCACTGGTTGAGCGTAGCTGTCCGGAATTTCTTGCTGGAGTTTGCAAGTTGAAACGAGTTGGCCTGCGCGAGAGTGTTCTATAAATAGCCACAGCCACAAGCGTCAGTTGAAATGTGTCGTCTAGAGCGGATATAGTCCCTTTCAGTATGCCATACGGTCTTAATTAGAACTGTTCCTTTGAGTACTTCCAGATGTCAGTTATTAGATTTCATTAAACTAGTTAGCCTTTTTTATAACATAATCGCCAAACCGACCTGTCGTCGGTTCGCTGGCTAAACTGGCAGTCGGGGTCAGGGTTGTTGTCCTACTCAGGGGTTCCTTTTCCTCATAGACTGAGACCCGTGATCCGAGAGTAATGTGATCTCAGAGTCACGACGCATACACAGTCCAATGATGAGAGCCAGGTCTATACACCAATCATCCTGCCTGCCTGGTCCGGGTACTGAATCCAGTGAGCCAGGCGGATTTGCTAACGATTACACCAACCACACAATAATTTATAATAGTTATTTTTAAATGCGCCCTTTTCAGAACTAGAACCTTTTTCTGATCTGCCAACCAGTGGGTAGTGGTGTGGTCGGAAAACGCAAAGGCGACTTTGTAGCGAAATCTGATGTCAGCTAGGATTACTACAAGGAAACGTGCCTGCTTATTGGCTCATATGCGTGGCCGGTGTGTCGTGTGTTGTGTTGTGTTGTGTTGTGTTGTGTTGTGTTGTGTTGTGTTGTGTTGTGTTGTGTTGTGTTGTGTTGTGTTGTGTTGTGTTGTGTTGTGTTGTGTTGTGTTGTGTTGTGTTGTGTTGTGTTGTGTTGTGTGTCGTGTCGTGTTGTGTTGTGTTACGGTGTATCACCGACCACGGTCAGGTCGACGGACACTGCATTTGTCGCGTGTTTTGTTACCCGAACACCATCGGGGATATTATATTTTGGAATGTTCCTTAGTCGCCAACTAATATTTTGTCTTTTGTCGTAAGAACTCCGGACACTGCATATTCTTCAGTCGATGACACATGCCGACGTCTTGAGATACGATTTGTCGTCAGCTTGCTTCACAAATCGGATGGTGTCCGCCATGCTTAACACGAGCATTCTCTCGCTAGGTCCCAAATAAACTTATTTTGTAAGTAAATAACAGGTGGTTTATAAATGTTACAAATATATGAATTGTATCTTTTTGTTGCTCGGTAATGACATGAAGGTAGTTATGTCCAGATGTAGCGATAGACGGCAATAACAGCGACTTAATGCTGTCTTAGTTATATACTGAATGCGACATATTACTAGCTTGGGGTAGGTTAAATGTGAGTTGTCCTACCATCAAACTTGAACTCGGCTGCCAAACTATGTCATCAGTTGCTGCTTACACCTGGCGGACAGCAAGTTATCTCGCACACTGAAAGAACACGGGGAGTCAACGTTATACATCGATTCATAAAATATATATATATATATATATATATATATATATATATATGTATATATACATTATTGCAACAAAGAGATAAGCGAGCGAAAAAATGAAAACACACCCAACGGCACTCAAGTTGCCAGCATTTGTATTTCTAGCCCGATCCAAAGGACATTAGTATGGTTTGACAGGTTCCATGTTGGCTTACACGCTAGGTTTCACATGATTATTACTAAAATAACCTATGAATGGACATACAACTGTGCCTTTTTCAGTGTCTTACACACTGTCGACACCGATGACGATGACGATGACGATGACGATGACGATGACGATGACGATGACGATGACGATGACGATGACGATGACGATGACGATGATGATGATGATGATGATGATGATGATGATGATAATGATAATGATGATGATGATGATGATGATGATGATGCTAATACATCCTATCATGAAACAATCATGTTCCTACTTACTCTAACTTCAGATCTCGTTTCTGCTTCAACAAGTCTTCCACAGCTTTGGCATCGCTGAGACCAGTCTGTCTTAACCTGTGAAAAATGAAGCAATACGATATTCTGTAATAGACATTAAAACATAACAAGTAAACAATAATACAAAATATTATTATAACATTAAGACAACTGTGGGTCTTGTTTATGCACTCCGCCCTTTTATATATGAGTTAAGTGATACGCCGTTCTTATGCCACGTTTAAATAATTGCAACGCACAGTTCAATAACTTAGTCCTATCATTGGGTAATTCCAGGAAGTTGGTTGTTTATTTGAGTGAGACGGTAATATGTACTCAGGCGTTCAATGGCCACAACAGAAATGCAGAAATGTTGGTTCTTTGTTTGGACGATGGACACGCCTACATTGGGCACATTTTGCTAAACTATTTAATGATGGTAAACATTCAGATACACTGTAAATAACAACATAACATGTTGTAAACATTATTCCATTCATCTGTCCACAGGTACTGTTTTACAAACGACTCAGCTAAGCCTTTGTTAATAATGATCGTCCATTTCATTGTTTTATTTTTAAAGTTACTTAGAAGGTACCTTAACAATATTTTCTATGATTCCATTAATTTGAATGTAGCTGGTAAACAAAATGTACTGTCTTTTCAATTGCAATACCATCTTAGAGGACGCTTATTTATTGGATATATAAGAGTCTAGTTTTAACGTTAACAACTGTAGTGAGTTTTGGTTTATCGTGAAAGAAGGCACTCAGGTCCCTATGATCACTGCGGCAATATTACAACAGGTGGTATTGCACATTTGATGAAATGTATGTTACGTAGTCTTTGTGCTATTTATTGATACAAAGAATATATATATATATATATATATATATATATATATATATATATATATATATATATATATATATATATATATATATATATATATATATATATATATATATATATATATATATATATATATATATATATATATATATATATATATACACGCACACGCACACGCACACGCACACGCACACGCACACGCACACGCACACGCACACGCACACGCACACGCACACGCACACGCACACGCAATTTACATTATTTCGATGTATTGTGCACTAACAGAACAAACTACAACATACCACAGATCGCATAGTGATGGAATATGTACAAGACTGGCCATGAGATTTGCCAGGCCACCTTCTCTGCCCAGCTCGTTTCCATCCAACCTGTACAAGTTACTCTAATTAAATTTACATTCTGTGATAGTCCGTATGTTATATGCATTTTTAGGAATACCAGCACAAAAAAAGATTAAATACGACCGCCAGCCATACGTTTGTTTCCCGATGGCCGGATTTGAGGTTTACGAAATCGTTATACTATTTATCAAACACAACATTAAAGGCCAAATTAACATATACTGTAGGAAGTATGATGGTCAAAGCAAATTATAATGTATAATTGTTTGTGATTGATAAGTAAAAAGCAATCACTAGAAATTATGCTATACAGGCAATTAAAACGGTTTCAAACAAACTGTATTAGTTACTGTTTTGTTTTTGGAAAACCAACAATACATACAAATACTCATGCATCTTCGACGCGTGCATTCTTCTACATGAACACAGCTTACCATAGCTGTTCCAGCTTCTGGCAGATAATAGTGATAACAGTGATAACAGTGATAACAGTGATAACAGTGACAACAGTGACAACAGTGACAACAGTGACAAACCAGTGACAACAGTGACAACAGTGACAACAGTGATAACAGTGATAACAGTGATAATAGTGATAATAGTGATACCAGTGATACCAGTGATACCAGTGATACCAGTGATACCAGTGATACCAGTGATACCAGTGATACCAGTGATACCAGTGATACCAGTGATACCAGTGATACCAGTGATACCAGTGATACTAGTGATACCAGTGATACCAGTGATACCAGTGATACAGTGATACAGTGATACCAGTGATACCAGTGATACCAGTGATACCAGTGATACCAGTGATACCAGTGATACCAGTGATACCAGTGATACTAGTGATACCAGTGATACCAGTGATACTAGTGATACCAGTGATACCAGTGATACCAGTGATACTAGTGATACTAGTGATACCAGTGATACCAGTGATACCAGTGATACTAGTGATACTCAGTGATACCAGTGATACCAGTGATACTAGTGATACCAGTGATACCAGTGATACAGTGATACCAGTGATACAGTGATACCAGTGATACCAGTGATACCAGTGATACTAGTGATACAGTGATACCAGTGATACAGTGATACCAGTGATACCAGTGATACCAGTGATACAGTGATACAGTGATACCAGTGATCCAGTGATACCAGTGATACCAGTGATACCAGTGATACCAGTGATACCAGTGATACTAGTGATACTAGTGATACTAGTGATACCAGTGATACCAGTGATACCAGTGATACTAGTGATACCAGTGATACCAGTGATACCAGTGATACCAGTGATACCAGTGATACTAGTGATACCAGTGATACCAGTGATACCAGTGATACCAGTGATACCAGTGATACCAGTGATACCAGTGATACCAGTGATACCAGTGATACCAGTGATACCAGTGATACCAGTGATACTAGTGATACCAGTGATACCAGTGATACCAGTGATACCAGTGATACCAGTGATACCAGTGATACCAGTGATACCAGTGATACCAGTGATACCAGTGATACCAGTGATACCAGTGATACCAGTGATACCAGTGATACCTAGTGATACCAGTGATACCAGTGATACCAGTGATACCAGTGATACCAGTGATACCAGTGATACTAGTGATACCAGTGATACTAGTGATACAGTGATACCAGTGATACAGTGATACCAGTGATACCAGTGATACCAGTGATACCAGTGATACCAGTGATACCAGTGATACCAGTGATACCAGTGATACCAGTGATACCAGTGATACCAGTGATACTAGTGATACAGTGATACCAGTGATACCAGTGATACTAGTGATACTAGTGATACCAGTGATACCATTTTGCCGGAAGTCTTGTTACGGATGTTATGGGAGGCACCATTTTTACGGAAGTCGTGTTACGGATGTTATGATAGGAAGCGCTGCCATTTTTAAACGCGCAACCATTTTGCCGGAAGTCTTGTTATGGGAGGCGCCGTTTTACGGATGTTATGATAGGAAGCGCTGCCATTTTTAAACGCGCAACCATTTTGCCGGAAGTGGTGCTACGGATGTTATGGGAGGCGCCATTTTGCCGGAAGTGGTGATACGGATGTTATGGGAGGCGCCATTTTGCCGGAGGTCGTGTTATGGATGTGGTGATAGGAAGCGGCATTTTGGTGGAAACGAAAACGTTCAACAGTATATTACTATAATGTTTAACTCACCACGATGGCGTGCAATGCGTCGTCCGTCGCGACCCTCTTGCGACGGTTACAACGTCCACGAGACATATGGCGCCTCCAACCATCTTTCCTGGAAAAGGACGTCCCACAATGGGGGCAGTCAAATGATGCCCTTGATGGTAGTGGTGATGGCGGCGGTGCCACAACGCATACGTCCGCTGCCCTTGATGATGGTGGCGGTGGCATAAGGACTACGCAACCGTCCGACTACAACAAGGACCGAACGAGAGTTTTAGTCATGTAATTTAAAATATACGTATTCGCGTTTTCTAAAATTAACAAAGTTATAGTTAACATGAAAAATCGACAAATGACATTGACATTGACAAACACTTACCACACGAATGCCATTCGGGCTGTCGGCTCCGCCTCTGTCGTCGCCGGGACAGGGAGTGGTTCTGGTGGTGGTGGTGGTCCCAATGGGGGAAATGCCTCACCGTAAGTCGGAATTAAGGCTAAACCACTGGTTGTATTGTGATGTTGGCGAACGGGTCACCTGAGGGCGTCGGCAAAGGACCAACCTGATCTCATTGTGTAAGGCAAGCGGTTCTTCTAATACTTCGAGTTGAATTCAAGTGAACGAATGACAGCCTCAAAAAACGGCCGTCTTATACACGTTTAGAGGTGGTCGTTAGAGTCAGGTGGGCGTACCGAAAAATCACAACTCGGCAAAACGCACGGTGACACGGCGATACATTGTTGCAAGAATGGTATTTTTTGCATCAGCGCACCAGTTTACTATAACATTGTATCGAATTGGCTGACAAAAAATAGTGAGTCACTGACTGCATCAGTTGACGGATTTAATATTAAGTCACGTGACCGTGCCGAAAATAATTGTTGTAGAAAACAACGCCGACCGCATTGCAAGCATCACCCCTAAAAAGTACGGACGTCTGGGTAACCCCCTTGCTTCGCGCCGCTCTCACCAGGATAGCCTCATTGACTATTATTTTTTTAGAAGTAGTTGAAACATAAGAGACACGCATCTCGGAGGTATTCACTGCAGAGATGGAGTAATCGTATTCGTGTACTTGTACTCGTACTTGAGTACGAGTACTTTTTGAGTACTCGTACTCGTACTCGAGTACGAAGGATGATAATCGTACTCGTACTCGAGTACATTACCAAAGTAATCGTACTCACGATTACTTCTCACGATTAAATGTTTTTCACATGAACAGTTGCAAGCAAATATATTAGACAGATAAAAATGGCAATATTAGAAGTAATCTAATAAATGTAATAATAATCAAGGTATTCATTTTCTATTACTGTTGAGCATTTCAGTTAAATAAATATTCAGATTTCCCTAATTAATACCTTCTCTTCCCAGAGAAGCAACATCTCCTCACGCTCCTGCTTAGTACAAAGTACAAGTTATATTGTGACAGTCCCTGTGAAGCACTGCAGGAGATAAGCATCCCCTAACATCTTGCTTTGTAATTTTAGAAGCCAGGCCACAGCCCCACCTGTACTGTTTGCTCTGTCAGTATGGGGTGAATGATTGGTTATGTTTTCAACATCCAGAATCCTAATTGGGTCTGGACGGTTAGCTGCTAAATCCCTGTCTATTATGTTTAATTTAGTGCAAACTGTAAACCTGTCTAAATCCACCATTCTGTGTTTGTCCCATTCAGACATGGGGTCAAATACATTGAAATGTATTTAAATACAAATATTCTTGAGGGATTACAAATACTTTTTAAATATAAATCTATTGAAATATGAATACATTGAAAAGTATCTCAAATACTTGTTCATATATTTTTCAAATACTTTTCATTTTGTATTACTCTGTAGGTAAAAGAAAAGCAACACATATTGAGACATCTAGTTTATAGCCATAATTAGTGTTTTGCTCATATGATGACAGGCAGACCAGTGCTAGGGAGTATTGTTATTGCTAACTGCATCACAGTGACAACTGACTGAAAGAGGTAAAGGCCAAAATATATTGTTTGTATGTTACGCCAGGAGGTTCATAATAATATAACGCCTATGTTGCCCTCAGAAGAGACACTGTTAATCATTGCTACCATGCTGTGAGGAAGGCTCAAATTCAAAGTCAGCCAGGAAACCAAAATAACCTGGTGCCAACTTGAAGCCTGACTAAAGAACAAAAGGGGATATTGACCTATGGTCACTGTTAGGTCCATCATCTGGCTCTGAGCAAACACAAGTTGTGATCACTGCAGGGCCAGGGGGAAGCCTGCTGTTAAGTGTCTTCATCAGTAATTAGCACTGTTGGGTGAAGTTGTAGTGCATTACATGTGACAGTGAAAAAGAAATGTTGATACTGACAATGTATTTCAAAACAATATTTGAACAAGTCAAATACTTAGGAAAGTATTTAAATACAAATACTTTTAATTCCTAAACATCAAATACAAATACTTTAAAAAGTATTTAAATACTTTCAAATACACATGTATTTGACCCCATGTCTGGACCCATCTGATATACTACTCTGTTGAATATGCCCCCCTGGTTTTGACGTGTTGTTATTGTAATGTATTTGATCATGTGTATTTGAAATTTTTAAATGCCTCCTATTTGTATTTGATTCAGAAACCATAAATTAAGTTATTAATCTAGCATTAAATTATTCATCCAATACCTGAGAAAGTCGTCTAATTATTAATAACAATAACACCTGGATTGTGGATAGCAGTAATCAGTTAGAACATTAGTGACACAACAACAGAACAAGAATGACATCTAGGGATTCCATGAAAGTCGCCTTTATGTTAGAAACAGGATATTCATTAAAGTAATCATGAAAGTAATCATGTTTACATTCTAAAGTAATCGTACTCGTACTCGAGTATATTGTAAAGTAATCGTACTCGAGTACATTTGTTTTCTGAGTACTCGTACTCATGCATGTTTAAATTAATCGTACTCGTACTCGAATACATTTGTATTGTACTCACTCCATCTCTGATTCGCTGACGACGTATTCGTCAGATGGCCCCATTTGTTCGTTGACCAGGGACGTTGATCGCCAGGGGCGCTACATGACCTCTACCCCTTTAACCTAATTAAAAACATCTAACAATATTTAAAAATAAGACACATATTTTTGCAGTATTAGTTGACGACGTATTCGTCAGATGGCACCACTTGTTTGTTGACCAAGTTTGGGGTTCACCACGTATACGCTAGGGGCCTATCCGATAGGGGGCGCCATCAGTTGACCAACTATCCGCCATGGGGCGCTGTTTGACCTTTGACCTATATTTTGACCTTGATCTACATGTTGACCTTTGACCTTCCACCGGTGGAATTCCACCGCTCCGCTTCACCATCCAGTGAGATGACCTGCACATACTACTTACGCGTACTGTTTTCAGTGGTAGTGCGTTGTGCTATGTGTACTGGGAAGAGAAATCATGCGTGCGAGTGTGTGAATGCGTCTATGTGATAGTGTTTGTATGACATTCGCGCGAATAGTGTTTGTGTACGTGTGAATTGTAAGATACATCCCGCATTGTGAGCACTTCTTCATATACATCTTATATTTCATTTATGTGCCGTGTTTTAGCATCAGACTTTACTATTGTATATTTTGAAATACAACTGTAAATGTATATAATTGACAGTTTTAGTTATGTTGTCTTAGGGCATCAGAAGCCCACAAGACAATGGTGTTATGGGAACCTATAAAAGGTAGTGTTGTCTGCATCGTGCGTTATCAATTAATTGTTCGTCTTAATTCAAAAACAGCACTGGGTTAAAAGGAAATGAATCCAAGTTTCTATTACATCAGCTATTATCAATCACACAGTATGAACGCTAGCGAGATCAAATATTTAGCTACAATGATTGCTTTTCAGCTTGCATGAGTTATATCATAAAGACTAATCTCCACTCACAAATGTTTTGATATTTATATTTGTAACAAGCGGTCTTTGATCCTACCGACGATCGGTTTAAATGATATAAACAACATATCAACCCATTATAGTGTATAACATTATAGTACTAGATAAAACAAAGCTTCACTACTTTTCAAGTAGTTGCCGCCCTGCGTCGCCAGTCTTCACCACATTGAACCTGGTGAGATTTAACAAGATTTAACAAGATTGCCACCTAGAGATTCAACTCTAGATGGCAGGTGGACTAGGAAGCCATTTGCCTTATCGAGAGTCCAACCTATCTATCTAAGTATACCCCGCCCGTCTTAGGTATATGTCGATTTTATTTTTAAATATATTAACACTACTAGCACCTACACAATCAGCTGATAATCTGTTCCATTCGTTTACTGTTCTTTGTGAAAATGAAAATTTTCTAATATCTAGTCTACACTGCTTCTTTGCTAATGTAACTCCATGTCCTCTAGTCCTTCTCTCATCCTTGACTGTGAAAAAAATATTTCTGTCAATATTTTGACTGTGAAAAAAATATTTTCTGTCAATATTTTTCCATTCAATATTTTAAACACCTCAATCTTCTGGTTTCTAGTGTTGTTAAACCACATTCTTTTAGACGCATTTCATAACTAATATTCCTGAGTTTTTGTATCATTTTGGTTGCTCTCCTTTGTACTCTTTCTAGCATATCAATATCCTTCTTGCGATATGGCCTCCATGCTTGTATACAATATTCTAAGTGAGGCCTAACTATTGTTTTATACAGCGGTATTATTAGTTCTTTTTCTTTGTACACTATATTTCGCCTAATGAATCCAAGAATTTGGTTTCCATTTGCTGCTGCAATTCCACACTGTTCTGATACCTTCATGTCAGCACTAATAGTTAACCCTAAGTCCTTTTCCTTTAAAGTAGTATTTAGTACAGTACCACCCATTGTATATGGTGCATCTTCATTGCCATGTCCTGTGTGAAGGCACTTACACTTTCCAAAATTAAACAGCATTTGCCACTTCTCAGACCATTCTATCAACTTATTAAGATCATCTTGTAAATGCTGTCTATCTGCATCACTTTTAATTTTCATAAACACTTTTGTGTCGTCCGCAAACTTCAACATCTTGCTTGTTATGTCATCATCCAAATCATTGATATATATTAAGAATAAAATAGGTCCCAGTACTGATCCCTGCGGTACTCCACTCAAAACCGATTTCCAGTTTGAAACCTCCCCATCAACTACTACTTTTTGTCTTCTATCAATAAGCCAGTTTTCTATCCAGTTGATCATTCCATTTCCTATGCCATGGGCCTTTAGTTTCAGTAGTAGTCTTTGGTGTGGCACTTTGTCAAAGGCTTTTTTAAAATCTAAGTAGATTATATCTACTGGTGATCCCTCATCTAGCCACTTTGTGACATCTTCCAAAAAACATAACATATTTGTTAAGCATGACCTCGCTTTTAAAAACCCATGTTGAGATGGGTTTATCAATTTATTTTTAACAAGAAAATCAACCAGGTGATCTTTAATTAGTCTTTCTAATAGTTTGCAAATCACCGATGTTAAACTCACTGGTCTATAGTTCTCTGACTGACTTGTTTCTCGAACCTTTTTTTAGATAATGGTATAATGTTTGCTTCTTTCCATTCTAACGGAACTATTCCCTCCTCTAATGACAAATTGAACACTGTTGCAAGCGGCATGCTGATTTGTTCTACAATTTCCAATAGTAATTTGGGAGGAATCCCATCCACTCCAGGTGATTTATTATCCTTCATATCTCTTATTTTCAAAGCTACCATTGTTGGGGTTTCAATTAGTTGTCCTAAATAGTCAAACTCTCTCCCTTCGAACTTATTCTCAAGTACTGGTAGTATACTAATATCTTCCCTGGTAAACACCGAACTAAAGTACTCATTTAGGTTTTCTGCCATTAAGAATCCCTCTGTTATTATGTTTCCATCACTACCTTCTAGAGGACCGACCTTGTCCTGAACTTTCTGTTTACTTCGAACATACGCATAAAAACTCTTGCTGTCATGTTTTATATTAAAAGCTATTTTTTGTTCGTAGCTTCTCTTTGAATTTCTAATTTCAGCTGTAGCTTGATTAAGTGCTTCTTTATAAATGATATAGTCTTCTTCACTTCCGGTATGTATATATGTCTTCCACATCATTTGCTTGATAGTGATGCCATCAGGTGTAGATAGATAGTGATGCCGTCAGGTGTAGACGACTGCGGAATGGTGTCTGCGTCCTCTCTAGGCCTACCTAACGACAAGAACGATAAAAAGAGTGTTGCGATACGTACGGCAAATAACGACGTTGGTGAAACCAGTTGTCTTAATTCTTTGACACGCACGCATTCGCTTCACTCAAATGGCTTAGGTCTGCAGTCGCTGTCAACAGCGAAATTCCCACAGCAACGAGATCAAGAATTTTCTAAAGAAACTGACGTTTCTTGCCAGGATACGGCAGTGCGGCGTTGCAACGACGCCAACCCGGAAGACGTCAAGCCCACTGTGACGACATGACTGACGTCAAAGATGCCAAACGATTTCTGGTGACGTTGAATGGACAAATAGCTTCTTTGATCTAAGGCTAAGCAAACCGGACGAAACTATTTCGTTCTCTTTCTTCCCTTTAGACGGCTCGACTTGTGCTAGTGTATTCAAACCTATTATAATATATATATATATATATATATATATATATATATATATATATATATATATATATATATATATATATACAACCATCCGTTTAAAAAATATACTTTCTGACTATTGAAAACAAACGTTAATACGGTGTTTTTTCTCTGAAGACCGACCTTCGAAATGGTTGCAGGTTTGCGAATTGTACAGAATCCGGACCTACCATGATTTTGCCCTTAGTTTTACTGCGTTTCGTTACTTCAATCATTAATCATAATTCCAGGTATACTGTATAAATACTGATTGTTAGTTATTTTGAGATTCACGTACCTCTAAGGTGTGAGCCCACCGCAAGGGGTGTGCCGTACTTAGCCGAGTTGTTGGCATAAATACCGACCTCACCGTCTTTTCGGCCGTAATAGTTCACCTAGACGCAACAATTTTAAAACCTAAATATACATGGGATTGTACTGAATGATTGATGTAACGCAATGAAGTTGGACAAGTAGACGACATTGAGATGGGTCAAGATTATCTACAATAACCGAGTTCTGGTCAGAAATGACACATAATTCACATTATTTTTCTGATTTACAGTATACTATAATACACGGTACATACGACTGTTAGATCGTTCGTATATCTCTAAACCGATCCAAATGTGCATATTGGAAATATAAGTTAGGGATGTAGATGTATCATATAATGTATACTACATTTTATTTGGTATAACGCCACATCCATCAATGTTCCAGGCGCTTCACGACAGATTATTATTATTCAATATACATAAAAAGGATATGTGTGTACAATAAGACGAATATTACTATTTTAAAATATATAATAAAAAATATATAGGAATTTAAATTAAATATAAACTAAAATTAATGCAATATTAAATAGCATAGCATTTCTAAAGATAAATACATTCATTACCTATTAGTCATACAAATATATAATAATCAAACTAGCAAATAATTACATAACAATGATACTGATAAATGCATGTATGCGTATGGTTAATAGTAATAAACCATTTATTTGATGTTAAAAAATAATTATAATTGCGTAACAATAGTACTAATAAATAAATATATATGTATTGATAATGATAACAAATAATTTAGTAACAAACACATTTTCATGTCGAATTACACTAATATGCAATACATAACAAATGTGTCTTCGGTAGACGTTTGAAACAGGTGATATTGTCACAAGTCTTAATAACCGTAGGTAAATTGTTCCATAGGGACGCAGCAGCGACAGCGAACGAGCCGTCTCCAGCTTTGGTACGGGTACGCTTCACTTCTAGTATGTTATTGTTCGCAGAGCGCAGTGTTCTTGTCGGTTGATCCGGGCACACGAGTTCACACAAATACACTGGCGCGTCGTTGTGCATGGCTTTGTAAATGCTTGAAATCAACTCTGCACCACAGAGTTAGATAATTAATATGTCCACTATAGACTAGAGTGACAAGCTGGCCCGCTGCACTGAAGCCGCTGTGGATCACAGGCTGCCATCTACTTGCAGGGCAGAAAGTGTTGTACCCACTGGCAGGATATATAGAATAGAACTGTTGAAAAACGTTATAAATGTAAAATAAATGTCTGGCAAGACGGAAATGTTAACTTGAAGATGTGTCCCTGTGCCTCCTAGATTAAGAGTTCATTATTAATTTCTGAAGTAGGCCAGATTTGTCACTGGGTTCATTGACAAAGTGACTGGTGATTAATTAATGGGATAGGCTGTAGCCTCCAGATTAGTCAGCCCGTGTCGACTTCAAAGTACCATATTTCAACTGATAGCGGCCGAGCGATCTTGTTCTACTGGCGTGTTCTATCTATATGTATGTTTGCACACAATGGGCAGCCAGTGGAGTTCGCGTAGCCAGTGTGTGGCACTGATGCTACGCGGGCTACGCTGTAGATGGGCGATGTTAACTGCAGACGTGCCGTATAAGGGTGCGTGGTTGTCGGCATCACAACTCATGTGCAGTGATGATTACACATACTTTATTTTGTAAGTCTAAAACCAAATTGTAAATATGGTGTTGCAAACACATTTCGTTCCTTCGATATAATACATTACATGATATAATAAATTATATAATGTAATGTAACGTAACGTAGTGTAAAGTAATGTAATAATACCATACTGTTTTCGCTACATTGCTACCAAAAGTGATACACCTACTAATTATCGTTTGTCTTTCGGAAGAGTATATGCAACTAACAATTAATGCTAACAGAATACAGAGTATTTTTTGATGATTTTTGATATGATCAGTTTGTATCCCCTCCGTCCGGCTTACCTAGCATTACTCACTGGACAACTTAAATGACCTCTTCGACCGATTTTGTTTATATCCTCATTTGTCATATCAACTGCGCTCACCTATCCCAACGGCCCAACATCTGTTGGTTACACTCCCGTCATCCATCAGGATGTGTGTCGCACCTAACATATTGTACAATTATATACATTCGTATTTAATGTCAGAGCAACCATTCGTGGGCCGTCACCAAACAGAAACGGACACTTATATCGGGCAGGTTGGTGGGGTAGTTCATAATATAATGTGATGTGATGTGATGTGATGTGATGTGATGTGATGTGATGTGATGTGATGTGATGTGATGTGATGTGATGTGATGTGATGTGATGTGATGTGATGTGATGTGATGTGATGTGATGTGATATGATATGATATGATATGATATGATATGATATGATATGATATGATATGATATGATATGATATGATATGATATGATATGATATGATATGATATGATATGATATGATATGATATGATATGATAGCATCATACCGTTTTGGATACATAGCTACCAAAAGTGATACACCTACTAATTATCGTTTGTCTTTCGGAAGAGGGACCAGAGGAACCTTCACATTTAGTCAAGGCAAAGCCTATGTAGCAACATATGCAGTTAACAATTCGTGCTAACATAATATAGAGTATGTTCGGATCATTTTTGATATGATCAGTAGATATCCCCTCCTACCGATTTACCTAGCTTTACTCGCTTGACAAGTTAAGTAACTTCATCGACCGACGTAACCTCTTAAGCCCTGAGTTTCTGAGGGCCGCTACATTGTGACTAGACTTGTGTTCCCATAATGAACCGTATTGTAAAAACTATTCACCATAATGATATAAAATGTTATCCCTCGTAGCTGGTGAGAGTCACATAATTGTGTTCTGTCAACCCCTGCTGGTTGGAACCGGCCAGGAGATCATTTGTCACCAAGCTTCAGAGCAACCACTGGACACACATTTCATACGTTTGCAAACTAACAATTTACAACACTGTTATATTAAGCTAACATATGATATATACTCATACTGTGACTAAATAGTAATTATAATATTTCATTTCTATGTTCTGAACCCATAGATAAAGTATCTTTCTACTAATCACCAGCCATTATAGAATCCCATTAGTGGAGGCAGCCTGGCACACATTTAAGGACACAGTGACAGTGGCCAGTTGAGGTCACATCATAGTCCTGACCATAACACTAGTCTTAACTCCCAATATTAACTAAAGCAATTCATTAAACTTATATCAACTTATTCACAAATCCTTCACAGTACATCACATAGTAATTTTGTAACAAAAGAATATAATTTTGATTAATAAATTATGTGACACTCACCAGCTTCTAGGGATGGTAACCTTGTCAGCTCAAGTCAGAAGTTAAAAGAGGCTGACTACATCTCACGTGACCAGTGACCAGTGAGTCAGTGACCACTGTCACATGGAAGATGTAGTTACAAATGTAATTCCTTTTAAAAGTGATGCATAAATGGTAAAAAAAATAAAGTTACTTGATTCACCTCAATATCATGTAAGCATAATGTAATATTATGACTAAAGATATAATAACTAAAATATTACATTTTCATGTCATTATGGGTGCTGCCACCTTGTGAAAAGCAAACACCACACAGAGTAACACAAAATATATTTATACATCAATTGGGCTTGTATATTGTGTCACTTAGGAAGTTGGTCCTGTCTTTCTGAAATCAGCATTTAAGTAGTACATGCAGCTAATGACACTGCCATCACAAGTACTATGTGGAATATAGCACATGCAAGTACAAAACAAAATGATATTGTATGAATCAGAATAAATTTGCCAACACCGTGGCATTATAATTACTGTTGTGTGACTACAACAATTACTGAAAATAATCAGAATATCATTTATACCAAACATCCAGACAAGAAATAGGATGGCCGAAAGAAAGATGAAAATAAGTTTTCTTTTTTGATTAATACACAATTATTTGACAACTCAGAACATACAGAAGTATCGCCGATGTTAACCACGGCTGTCAGCATCGCTGCTGCTTTTCATATTTTCATCCGAATCATCGAACATAATAACTTAACTGCAATTCTTGCTCATAGTCACCGATACCACGAATGATGAAACATTTACGATCCATTGCTGATTCGATTTTGATAGGAAATACCTTTCTTCTCAATCAATAATATATGTAAACTTGGTGTCAAACTGTCGGCAAATTCCCTTATAATGTAGATCCACCGTGTTAAATTAAAGGATGTTTATTTAAGGGATTAATTAAGGTTAGAAAATGTTATAGTAAGTACATGGGATTAGCTAAGGTTAGAAACTGTTATAGTAAGTACATGGGATTAGTTAAGGTTAGAAACTGTTATTATGAGCACTTATACCAGCACAATAGGTGAAGGACAAGGATGCGAATAAAGCAATTTATTAGTAACTTAATCGTCCCTCTCCCTGATAATTGGACACCGCATTTGTTTGAAAAAAAAATTTGTGTGACTGAATGAGTAGCTTAATCGGCCCTTCCTCAGAATTACCGGATATCAAATTGCGGGGATAGCATTTCGGTGCGCAGACGTCAAACCGAGACGGACACTTGTGTCGGGCAGGTTGGTGCGATAGATAGCGTGAACATTTAACAAGATTTAACAAGATTGCCACCTAGAGATTCAACTCTAGATGGCAGGTGGACTAGGAAGCTCTTTGGCTTATCGAGAGTCCAACCTATCTATCTAAGTATACCCCGCCCTCCTTAGGTTTATGTCGATTTTATTTTTAAATATAGTAACACTACTAACACCTACACAATCAGCTGATAAACTGTTCCATTCGTTTACTGTTCTTTGTGAAACTGAAAATTGTCTAATGTCTTGTCTACACTGCTTCTTTGCTAATGTAACTCCATGTCCTCTAGTCCTTCCCTCTTCATTGACCGAGAACAACATATATTTCTGTCAATATTTTCATACCCATTCAATATTTTAAACACCTCAATCTGATCTCCTCTCCATCTTCTGGTTTCTAGTGTTGTTAAACCACATTCGTTTAGACGCATTTCATAACTACTATTCCTGAGTTTTGTATCATTTTGCTTGCTTCCTTTGTACTCTTATATACAATATTCTAAATGAGGCCTACCTATTGTTTTATACAGCGATATTGTTAGTTCTTTTTCTTTGTACACTATATTTCGTCTAATTAATCCAAGAACGCTTGCTTATTTTTTAATAATAATGGCACCTAATCAAAGAATTATCTTATGCGTGTAGCTGTTATGCTTATTACTTTATATATTATATATTATATAAATTAATCAGATTTGCTCAATGTTTGTTTACAAACTTGTTGAAAGCTAGATTACCCTATTTTCACCCACTATAATAGTCTGCAGAAATTAAGGTTTACTACTAAAAACCTTGTTTATTTTTGATAACAATTTTACCTATTCAAAGTATTATCTTACATATGTAGTTGTTACGCTTATTGCTTTATCTCTTATATATTATATCAAATAAACAGAATTTTTCAACCTTGTTTACAATTTGTCGAAGGCTAGATTACCCTATTATCACCCACTATACTAATATGTTACAAATACTGTTAATTAACTATCTTTAACCACAACTACTACTCAATATATGTCTAGTACAACTTTAAGAATAACCCTAGCACAAGAATAATACTTATCAATCAATATTTTCGCTTGTTTTTCAATTTTCATACACCACCAATTTCAACCATCTACATCCGCCAATTATCCCGCCAAGACATCAAATTCATGTCACCGACATTATGTTTTACAAAGTAGGGCCTACTACTAAACTAAACTAAGCTTGTGCATATACAAAGTATTATTAAACTGGTGTGTAAACAAAGAACTATTGAGCTGGTACTTACATTATACTACGTGGTACTGAATGGTCGTATTCATATTTCCTTCGTATTGGTGTGAAGAAAATAGTCGCATTGGCCGCAGGCCGCAAAACATTATGGTATGGGCGATTAGTATACGCAAGTCTTTCTATGGTGACGATTAGCTACCAATTTAAGAGTCCCCCATGGTGTTTTGGCAACCTCCACACCCACCCACCTGGCAATGGTATAATTTACCAAGTGACCGCTTAGCGCATGATTATGTATGAAGGAGTACCTGTTGGTTCATACGACCAGCCTTCGCGTCTTAATAGCTGAGTGGCTGTAATATAATCATCATGCGTGCGTGGATGCGTATATGACAAACGAATGCAACACGATAGGAGACGAGTGCACACGTATTTTATAGACTAAAGATATTAGTGTCGACGTGCACGTGATTACCATCACACCAGCGGTCTGGGTTTACGAGTGTTTGACAGTACTCAAATCAACGTGTGTCATTGTAAGTATGTGCGTGTGTGTGAAAAAACAGCATTGTTATCGGTGACGCACTCGATAAAGTGTGGTCTAGGCAGTCGCACGACTGACTACCCTGTGTCTAGGCTTTATCTTATCAAACAATACGTTACTTTACAACGTAATATATTAGTGTTTATAATTACTCTTTGAACTTCTTCACTCTGGCAAAGCTAGAGGGTACCATACCAGATTGACTGACAGGAGTTTACAAGGCCGTCTGTGTCCAGTTGATTTAATTCGTGTTTACACACCTTCAAAAGCAGGTATTATTAATTTTATACAAAACAAAAACACCATTATTATTATATTGTTGCCATAAGTACAACATACAAGCGGACAGTCTGGTATGATCACATTCTTTAGATATAAGTATAATGTAATCACGGTTAATTACACACATTATATCACAAAAACACCATATGAATTATGTAATTATATATATACTAATAAATTACATTGTAAAGAAACACCTTTTTCAAATTGATAATTAATACGTAATATAATAATACAATAGTTTGTTATTCTTCATTCTATAATTAGTATACGTTTAATTTAAGGCTTTTAATAATAGGAACATAATCCACGTTACACACCAAAAAAACGTTTTTAAACACAAGGCTTGATATTAGATTAGTGGTATGTTATGAGAATCAATTACAGTACAGCTTCGACGTGTGGGTGGGGTCAACGAGATGTAAGCAGTGGGTAACACAACTGGTCACGTGACTGTGGGCGGGCGGCGGAACACTCTCTAACCTGGCACTACTGGCGAAGCAATGCCTGAATAGACTCACGATTGACATGACCATTTACACAGTCACATAACATGTGACAGCGAAATAAAATAGACATTGACTAGTTGTGGCCTTAGTGGTAACCACATATTGCGCAATTTAAAAATGTTGTGTTATAAATAACAGATTGCAGTTAAGTGTAACAAAGATAAGAAACTGTATTAGTCATATTGTATCCGAAATTCTAACAGCTAAAATGTATTTTGGTGCGCTTGAAACAATCGGGATTATGTTTTAGTAACGAAATAATTACAACAATTAACGTGTTTTAGAACTTTTACCCTGTTTTTTTTTCAACGATGCAGTTAATTTCATTCTTGTGCTGTCTTATTCTGCAGTGTGTTAATCCAGTCTACCTTTGCTAAGTATTTCCTCATGTCCTTATATCTTCCTTTGTGGAAATATTACCTGTATCGCACTTTCCGATTCCGTTCTCCTTTTAGTTTGATGCTAAAATGTATCTTGTTGTGATCACTACACCCCAGTGGCTCACATATCTTGACTTTATCAACAAATTCCTTCTGCGAAGTAAAAACTATGTCCAACACGTTCTCTCTCCTGGTTGATTCTAACACATATTGAGAAAGGAAACTATCGTGTACTACATTTAAAGACTACTGATCCTCACTTCCAGTACTCTGTACAGATTTCCACTGTATATAGTTAAAATCCCCCATAATAATACCGTCCCGTTTACTTACTTCTTTTATAGCATTTTGTGCTTTCTCGTTCTCTTCTATGCTAAAGTAGTAATAGGCTTCTCTGTGAGTCCCCCTACGGATATATTACTAGAGGCACAGACAAAAGCACCACAAAGAAATACGCAAAGAACAGTGTGGAAAACTCTTCTAAATCCGTTCAAAGCAATGGCTCAGGGGTAGAGCTTCGGAATCTCGACTACGAGAACCCGGGTTCGAATCCTGTGCTGCGGTGATAAAACCTTGGGCAAGTTTTTTCACTGTACATTGCTCCAGTTCACTCAGCTGTATACATGAATACCTGGCTATAGACAGTAGTGGATATGTGTGCGAGCAGCCTTCGCGCATTAATTGTAGCATATGGCTGGATGCTTCCCAGAGAAGCCGAGATGGTGTCTGAGTGAACATGTCTGTCAGGGAAGAAAAGTGTAAAGCGCTTTGAACGGTTCTGATGACTGGATACTGCGCTATATAAGCCTATAGTTGTGCTTGCCATTATTTTGTAGTCAATCTCATTAAATAGTTTCAATAAAGTGTTTTTCTTTATGTTGTCTTTACTTTAGTCGCATGCGATTCCAACAATATACAATTTATCAAGGATGTCCATTACTGCAAAATCCTCATGCAGACAATTAAACTATCATACGCAGGGGCAGGTTCAGAAATAGATTCTAGGGGGCACAAAAACTTCCACTGGCAGATGAATGAAATGGTGTAGCTTAAATGTTACCGATATCGCACCACCATAACTTCAGCCACGCCACTGTCTTATCTGGAGTGGTGATATCGGGAAATGCCACAACTTATTATTATCACCTAAACTGGAGCACATTTCAAACACTCTGGGGCACATCAGCATATATCTATTATGACAGGTCTGGAGGTATACCAAATTTCTAAGATCTGGAAGGCCCAGGCCCCTTGCATTCACAACTGACATACACCTGTAGTGTTCGTTGATTGTACAGTGTATACACGTATATTTTTTTTATATAAAAGGCTTGTTGACAGAGTAATGTGTACCACAACATTTATTTACCTGAGGCTGAGATGAATAGCTATGGCCTATGCTGCAAACTCTGTGGTGATGGCACGTTCTGAAAATATGACATGTATTCAAATTTTAATATACTTGCAAAAGTTACAAAGCTGTTGTCTCTTGTGACGGCTATATAGGCATCTTATTATGGACTTCCTACGTTAACATTATGCGGACTGTCTACTACGGTAGGGATAGGCTAACCTATTAATTAATTATGACTGCTTTGGCTTTGGCATTGCCTCTAACAAACTAGTTATTAGCGGAGCCGAAGGCGAAGCCGAAAGACAGGATCGAGTAGTTAATCCTAGTTCTAGTAAAAAAATAATGTTGGTGAACACAACATAATCTTTATTATCATTCCACTAAACTATGTGCTAATCGTTGAAGTAAACAGGATTTACTAATCTGTCAAAACCTCACTTGTCCTGGTCGCGAATTTTGTCATGCCGGCCGTTTCTTTCGTTTCAATCCATAAATGCATCATCTTTCGAAGGTACACCTTTGTGGACGGTTACCGTCGTCGCTCTTCTTCTCGGTGGCATGTTTTCATGGGCGATCACGCATTGAAAGTTTATTTAAAACAGCAAACAAATTGCAATGAATCTCTTTATTTTAAACATCTCAAAAGTCAATAATCTGTAACATTATCTGCGTCCCTCCTATCTGACCATCAGTACACGGTCCATCCTTCAGATTTACCACTTTCAACAAGAGAATAATAATTACAGTTCATTGTATGACGTGTCAGCTATAACCCGAAAGTAACTAGCCGACAGCGCCTCTGCTGGTTTGACCCCGTTGTAGGAACTCACCTAATTTGAATGATATTTTGACGAATGTCGGTTGTATGCCCTCTGCCCTATATCTAGTTTATAGATTTTTTATTTATCTGTGAAAGCTGTGGTTTTGCGAATAAGTATATTATAGTGAACGTCAGCAGGTATCAGCTTGGCCAGCTGTTATATAGGTGAACATGAGGAAGAGGAGGTTAAATCGAGGGCACCAGCTCGTATGTTTATTTTTGTCGTTTTGATATGACGTTAATATAACTACAACATGAATGCTGAGCGTTTACTGCCCGCCAATGCGTGTCTATTTGGTGTATTAAGCTCGGAACAATGTTCGCAATTTGAAATATTCCGTCTGCATTGCGTCCAATGGTAAACAACATATCGAGTTTCAAAACAAAATTGATTGGCAATCAAGACGAGGCGAGTTAACCGCAATATTGTTTGAAATTTTACTTTCCCACTTTCTAGACAGCAAACATCCCGCTACAAATTACTGCTCGGGCAATTTAAGGCAGAGGAGCAGGCATTCTCCCCGGTTAACATTATTGTTGTCATAGCATCGTAATTACTAGATACGTTATTGTGTTACGATCCATCCGCCAAATCGCATGAACAGTTGTACGGTTTTCTGTACTCATATCTGCTGACGTGTAACACACAACACTATATCACATGACCGGAAGCCGACCACACTCCTCGTAAGCCATTTCATTGCCCGAGCTAAACCACGAGGTTTGCCAAGGGTACTGATAGCTAGTAGTGACGTAATCAGCAACAGCGACATTTGCGCGAAGATGATCATAACCATAATAATCAACAACATCGTCATTTTTATCATCATTGTTAGAATTAACATTAGCAGAAGAATCATCTTTAATATCATCATCGTCACAGTGATAATCTTTATCGTCTACGTTACATTACATTTTGTTGTTACAATACATGTCGTTATTACATTACAGGTAGTAACTGTTTCTAACTACTATTATTGTTTAAAACAAAGACTAGATGCTAATTTAGTTATTAGAAACTTGGCTTTTACGGATAGTTACACGTATTTTAATGTATTTATGTATTTACTTGTAAAACTTAGTCTCTGGCCAGATTTATAAAGGGCCGCATTCATATAGGTACACATAAGCAGCCTATGCGTCAACTCGCTGTCAGTCATATAATGCGAAATTTTCATCATACTGACTTAGTTGATCAAAACAGGATATACCAACCTTATCGTGGTTAGTGGCAATTAATGAGTGACCTTCACTGTTTCAGGTGTGACAATAGGTGACGTAGTCTGAAAGACCTATCACTTCGTAGGACAACTACATTCCTTGTGACGATGACCATCGGGAAAAACTCACGCTATTTCATTGCCGCCATTTCCGGCGCAACAGTAATCTGCACACTACTCTGTACAGTGCAGGACCATCTGCCAGTCAGACTTTTTATGAAAAGAGCGCCCAATTGCTCTGTGGAAGTCATCAGGAAATATTGCCTCGACCGTAATTACTTCCCGACAGGCGGTAGATGGATAAACTCGTCGTACTTTCCCGACCTTTGCCGCTTCCCGTCTACCGACATCACGAAGGAACGATTGCGCGAGTGTTTAACGCGACGAAACGTCACGAAAGTCATCGTACTCGGAGATTCCAATGGACTGCGGTACTTCCAGGCGGCGAAAAAACTACTGGAAAGGGTTCTGAGATGTGGACATATAAAACATGAGATTGACCCAACCAAGCCAGACATGAACTACTTTACTAAAGGGACCAAGTTAAACGCGTCGGACATCGTTGTACATAACAGAGATTGCAGTGGTTGTACCAGTGTGGCGATGAAGTGTAGGGACAAAGCCAATGAAATAGACCTCGAGTATATCGCGATGGAGTACTATATAGACACGGAAATAACAACAGTGCGAAATAAATGGCTGAACAATTGCCATCGTTCAAAAGAAGCACCATTGTGCCGCCAGTCAAACACATACCAGGAATTTATATTCGGTGAATATCTTGAGGATAACTACCCGGATGTAATATTGTTGTTCTCGGGGAATCACGACAAGGCGAGATCTGGACTGAGTAAGATACGCGCAGACATGGAATATTTGAAAATGATAATTAAAAAGTACCTTCCAAAGCAGACAAAACTCTTCTGGTTCACAAAATTTCCTGAAAACCTGAGTCAAAAAAGTAAGTTCTGGAATGACGTGACATTCGATGGGAACTTAAAAACAAACGCCTTCATAGATCGTATCAACTTAGAACTGTTCGACGTCCTTCGGACAGAGTTTGTGGAGACTGGTGGACGTATCTTGCCATTTTTTGACATGTATGACATGTCACTCGATGTCCTAGATTGGACATTAGACGGGATTCATCGAAGACCGGAATGGTACGACGCTGTCCTGTCCAGTTGGATACGGACATTTTGTGAGACATGAAACTAGTATGTATTAGTTTCAACTAGCGTATACCGACTCTGGTTTGTATACGATACAAACGAATAGGGTCGTTACGCCAATATAGGTGGTGGACCAAAGCACAACCGTGAAATTGAAATCTAAATCGTCTGCCCAGCCAAGGTTTAAAGGTGTCCAGTGCTGTTAGCACGAAACTGTGCTTTGGCCGGCACTTGAATAAATCCTTCACTGAGGCCACGAGGGTTGTTAATTAAGCGAATACGGTGCCTTGGCGTAGAAAGGGCTGTTGTCGTGTGTTTAGATCTATTTAATAATACCAGGTACTCATCTATCTGCTTCGTCGTAGGGACTGCCACTTGACAGTTTTTACCAGCAATGTTGCGCTGCTTTCCAGACTGTTATTACCCATTAACAATTTCGGTGCTGGTTATATTGAAAAACAGGTTCAGTACATATTTGCGTCGCAACGGGGTGTGCTCCGATACCGCAGGCATACAACAGCTTCTTTGAAAATTACCAAAAACCATAGATGGTATGGGGTTATATTTGTCTATAAAGTAACGTGTGTTTTACAATGTGGTAGTTTGTATGCTATATGTTGTCTTATAGTATAGTTGTGTGAGGGTGTGTGCTGCATGAAGATGTCATAACAAAGTTACATATTTGTTCCTATGAGAGATGTTCATAATTTGATGTGCTTTAAATAAAACGTATATATATATAACTTCTAAATTCGGCATGACTTATTATATGAATGATTTGTTTCTGCAATATATGAAATTTAGATACATATATTGTTGGGGCTCTTTCCCATGCTACGTAGTACAATAGGTAATAAAAGGATATATAAAGATGTAATATAGATTAATCAAAATTGTTTTGTTCACTTTGTTCTTGACTTTCCAGAAAATGTCTACATTCTTGGCTATTTTTACATGTTCATTCCAATTGATTCATTTATCTATTACAACTCGAAGAAATGGGGTATAATAAACGGTGTGTATTTGAATCCCATGTATATAAATGTTGTTGATTCTGTTTCTTGCACTAAAAATATTACTAAATGTCAATGCACATGTTTTCATAATATTTAACGACCATTTATTACCTTTAAATCAAAGTGAACCATTTTTATTTCAATATTTAAATCATAATCAATTTTGGCAAATATTTTCTTTGGATAAATATATTAATGTCATCTACATACACTGTAGGAAAGGTGGTTTTTGACACTGCACTGAAATCGTTTATATAAATCAGGAATAATAATGGACCTAATATTGATCTTTGTGGCACTCCGTAAGTTATATTTTTAAGAACAGAATTGGTTTCACTACTTCTTTTTTCTACAAGATAAATAAGTTTATGTCACTTATTCCATAATGGGTTAATTTTCTTGATGGAATGTCATGGTTCACTATATAAAATGCTTTGGCGAAATCTAAGAAAGTCCCATTATGTGTTCTCCTTTGTCTGTTGCACTTGTTATTGTATCACTTAATATTGTAAAAACAATTTGTTTTATCCAAATTAACAATTTGACGAAATATTATGTTTACCAATAATATTATATTAAGTTAGTCTATCATATTCAAGTTTTTCAAAAACAAAATAGAAAATACCGGTGATATGGAAATTGGTCTATAGTTGCTGGTTAGTGTAGTATCTCCTTTTTGAAAATCGACACTATATTAATAATTTTTAATTCGTATCGTACGTATCTTTTGTCAAACGATAAATTTTAAATCTGGCATAATGGTTTAGTCATACAAGAGTTTGTTTGATGATGTTTGGTTTAATGCCGTCCCATCCATCCCATGCAGTTTCTTTTATTTCTCTATAAGTATCCTTATCGCATATGTGGTTGAAACAAAAAGGTAAGCATGATGAGTTTGATGATAGAATCGTGCAAGGAGTTTTAGATGTGTTGTTATTTGAACAACCACTGCTAAGCTGCATTCTTTTGTGTACAATGTGGTACATAAATTATCTTGTTCTCATCAGTCAGTCTGAAACTTCTTTTCTAGTATGATCTATCATAATATAAGGCAAAAACAAGATATGCATGTATACATATGTTGCCATTGCAGTCAAATTATTCCAATTATAATAGCTATAACGGGAAAATCAACCGCATTCTATACCGCAAGACGCTAGGAGTGATTTATTTACCCTCCTACTTCCGGTGACGTTAATTAAACAACAATATGCTTGGATTTGAGTGGTTGATGAGTGGCGCGAAATTGGAATGTGGAAAAGGTCTATTATCGGCTGCCTTTGCATTTCAGGTGCTTCGCGTGTCCGTCTTGTTCGCCGGCGGTATCGCTGTTGCTGGCCAACCGCGTTCCAGCGCGGTCTTCGTTGCGCATATCAGCGAAGCCACAACAACGGGTAGATACGTTGTTTGGCTCTCATACCAACTATGAAATAAAAATCTTAAATAAGGATACACTTAATAAGCTAACACTATACTATTAAAAATATTTAATGAAACCAGTTATAAAAGACATAAACAATAAATTAACGCAACTTATTAAAATAGCAGAGCGATATCACTATCAAAAGGAATTTGACAAACATAACTGTGACCTGAACAAAATGTGGCAAATAATAAGACAAAGTATTGCCAAGAAGACATCATCACACCAAGACCAAGAGTTCTTAATCAATTGCATTCTAAAACGAGATAAGCAATTCACAGCTGATACATTTAAATGGGAAGTTAAACACAGCTGTAACATTCCATATACCTAAATGTACACTATATAAGTATACATTAATGGTGACAGAAGCATATTCACTTATCAGACAAATTGGAGAGAAAAAATCAGTGCCTAAATCATCGACACAGAACACTGCGTATCGCCATCTTTATTCCATGCGAGTGGTTTGATTACCTCCCATCTAGCCCTAGTCTCGCTTAACCGACTGTCGGTCGGCTGCGGAACTACGCCGAGAAGACAGTCTGGTGAGTCTCCCGGCTTATCCACGTGATCTATATACAATGCTGCCACCTCACGGACACTGGTTAATCCTGCCATAATTTATATTTTTATAAACAACTGCAAATTTGTATTTCTATTTATTTTGTGTTAATATAAGTTTAATTTTGAATAGTTTTTATAATACAGCATTATTTGATAAAAAGTATCATTATTTAATTTGTATGTTATCCGTGTGGGGCTAAACAATGCTACCACCTCACGGATACTGGTTAATCCTGCCGTAATTCTTATTTTATAAACAACTGTAAATTTGAATTTTTACTTATTTTTGTTTTTAGGTTCAATGTTGAATACTTTTCATAGGATATCATTATCTTGTAAAAGTATATCGTTATTTGATTTTTATTTCATAGTTGGCCTGAGAGTCAATCAGCGTCTCTACCCTAATCTGGGGTAAGGCCGCCCTGGCGGTTAACAACTGCAGAGCATTAGTTTCCCCGGCAGAGTTGAGGGGCTTAAAAGTGCTACCACCTCACGGAGCCTGTGTAACCGAGGCTAATCTAGCCCATATAAAATTTCGGTTTGTTGTTTCCGGTTTTCTTCATAATTAGACATTTCTACGCAAAAATATGATAAATATGGTGAGATATATAAGATATATTATTATAATGATAAGACAAGGTGCCTTATTATACACCATAGGTGTCCTATGTATCAACAAATAATATTTGTTTGCATTCGAAATAAAATGGTGAAATAAAATGGCAACGATTTATAACCAATGAAAATATTCGTATTGTCACACTTCCCGAGAGCAGATTTTGACAGGCTTCTAGGGGCGGGGTTTCTGAACGGAGGGTCTATCCGGACTATTTTTTCTTTTTTTACAAAGATGTCGGAAGTGTTTTGCGTTAGAGGAAACGCAAGTTGCTAGTGGTCTTGGATAAATCACAATAGAAAATGAATCCGACAGAGAAAGCATCTGTAGCACAAGTGACACACGTAAAGCCATTCTTGCTTCACCCAGCGTGCGAGCCGAGGTGCGAAGCGTCAAGCCCGGCCGAGACGGCGAGAGACGATCGCCATTTTTATGGAATCGGAGATCTTTGATTTTGGGATCAACGTGCTGAACAATGTGAATGTGGCATGGTGATTGTGTGGATACTGCGTCCTAATGTCGACGCATATCGAATTGGTGTGTTGTATTGAGATAGCTGGCTTGCCCGACCGTGCTGACAGATGCCTACATAAGCCATGACTGACCACGACAGCTGTCAGTGTTGGGAGTATCGGTCTGTTGTCTACGTGCGAGTTGCATGCAGACTCGTTCGTTCGACCAATAGCTAGTAGGTAAGTAATACGTAGTTCAACAGGTATCGAAAAATTATTTAACAATTCAAACCTAAACAGAGCAATTATACTTGCATGGCCACATTCCAAGTAATGCCTGTAATATAACTGACAGTTCTTGACTGTTGTTGACTAATTAGCGAGTCACCCTAAATAGCATATGACGACCAGTATTGTTTAATAAAAGTCATACGGTTGTAGCTGGCATTTTTTGTCATTATCTTCAAGAAGCTTATTCCACCACCGGCGACTGTCTATGTCAAAAACAGAAGTTTTACTTGTACCTAGAAATTCGAGCTGTTTCTAGCACCGGCGGCGATCTGTTGACCGAAACCCGTGGATTATATAAACATTCTTTATTTCACATTAAATAATACTATCCACACATATTTGTTCTTGATTACATTCACATTTTGTATTACATTTAAACTTTGCTTAGGTCACATTCGTACATTATGCAGACGATGAAATACACCTGTGGGTCTAAATTATAGTCGTAACGATACACGTTGGTACTCGTGAGTGCCGAGTCGGCTTGGCAACAACAAGCTTGTTTCGGCTTGTAATTTCCTACGCGCCGCTTCACCTTCCAAATAAGGAAATCCGGTTTTCCTCTGAGTTCGCCAAACATTACTTTGTCGGTACGTACTTATATGCAAACAAATCGGCCAAAGATGGACCTGTGGCTTTGATCGAGACTTAAATGTTTTGATGTTCAGTGTCTCTTTGTGCTCTTGTCGAACTTGCCGCCGGCGGTCACGCCATCTTCATCATCTCTAACCTGCTTTTTTCTGCCGGAATCCTTTCATGGAAGTATGTGAAAAGTTGCTTACTAAAAATCATAGTATATCTGTTAGACATACAGTGCATTACATTGTTTAATTATGTTTGTTTTAATGCGTTTGGCCCGTTTTTACCAGAGCTATGCTGCGTCGCCTATCGACTGGCGGCTTCCGTGATTGTAAACAAATCGCCAGTCAAACCGGAAAAGGCCCCCAGTGCAATGGCGGCACCTTGTGTTGAACGTAGCTCAGTTTAAAAAAAGGAACAAAAATATACCGTGACGCTGTGCTTATCAAATTATGGTGACAAGTGCTGTAAGTTATATGTTCTTATGTTTGGACTGTGGTGGTTCAGCGGCTTCACTCCCCCTTTAAGGAACACTGCACGATCATTGGTACCGAATTAACATACCAATCCCTACAGAAAAGCCTGATGATTATCTTGATTTAATTGATAAAAACTCAAAGTGTCTAGCACCTACGACTACATATGAGATAAGGATAATCATAGAGAAATAAAAAAACAATGCAGTCCTGGATGGGATGGTACAAAACCAGACATCATCAAACAAACATATTCTTGTATGATTAAACCCTTATGCCACATTATAAATTTATCGTTTAACAAAGGATACATACGATACGAATTAAAAATGGCTAATGTAGTGCCGATAGAAAAGGAGATTCTACAATAACCAGTAACGGTAGACCAATTTCCATATTACCGGTATTTTCTAATTTAAACAAAAACTTATATAATTATGATAGACTAACTAAGTATATTGATAAACATAATATTTTTCATATTGTCAATTTGGATTTTTTTTAATGGCTTTAACAGTATTAATTGATTAAATAATAAGTGCAATAGATAATGGGACGTTTTTAGATTTCGCCAAAGCATTTGATACAGTGAACCATGACATCCTATTAAGAACATTACCCAATTATGGAATAAGAGGAACAGTCCTCCAGTGGTTTCAAAATTATCTATCTGGTAGAAAACAAGCAGCAAGGATCAGTGAAACCAATTCTGTTCTTAAAAATATAATTTACGGAGTGCCACAAGGATCAATATTAGGTTCCTTATTAATCCTGATTGATATAAATGATTTATTTGCACTATCACAAACCACCTTTCCTATAATGTGTGCAGATGACACTAATATTTTAATCCAAAAGAAAGATTTGCAAAAAAAGGAACGTGATTTAAATATTGAAATACAAAACCTTTCCCTTCGGCTGAAAGCTAATAAACGTTCGTTAAATATTTAAAAACATGTACAATGACATTTAACAATATTTTTAGTGTAAGAAACAGAATCAACCACATTTATATACATGGGACTCAAATATACACTATTAGCTTTACCCCATTTCTGGGAGTGGCAATAGATAATTAAATCAAATTGAATCGAAATATATAATATACATGTAAAATACGTAAGATTGTAGGCATTTCCTGGAAAGCCAAGAACAAAGTGAACACAACAATTTTGATTAACCTATATTACACCTTTATAACTTTTATAACCTATTGTAACGTAGCATGGGAAAGAGCCCCAACAATATATTAATCTAAATTTCATATATTGCATAAACAAATCATTCATATAATAAGTCATGCCGAATTTAGAAGTTATATGTACGTTTTATTTAAAGCACATCAAATTATGAACATCTATCAACTGAACAAATGTGTAATTTATATATTAATGTACAAACATAATTGTGGTATGTTATCAAATATATTTAATGACATGTTCATGAAGCACTCACTCTCACACAACTATAATATAAGACAACATATAGCATACAAAATACCACATTGTTAAACCAATACTAGACAAAACACACTCGCTTGTGTTGGTTCCAAATTGTGGAATACTATTATCATGAAAAACCATATTGAAGATTGTACGTCTATGAATATATTAAAAAAGACAATGAAACAATACACCTGGCGAACATATTAACTAGAAACACGGCATAATTAGGATATAGTGGTATATTTGAGTATAGCTGTATGTAGCCCCGATTAATATTTGTGAACGGTATAGCTAATTGAGAAAACTCATTATCATATTGATTATGACATTTATTTGATTAACTATGGTTTTCTCGCATCAGCATCATTGCACACAGATGGCATACATGTTTTGTTGATAACTGAGAAAAGGAATCTTAAGCAGTTCGCTTCTTTCATGCTTATATTTGATTGTCTATCATGATTTGTATGTATATATCCTGTATTTGTATAAATATTGTTTCGTACAATCAGTCAATAAAACAGATGTTTCGTCAACATTAAGCTTATATCCATACATAAATAAACATAGACCCACATTTGCTGTTGTATTACAAGCACGACTTGTGGCAGGATGAGGCTCGGTTACTCAGGCTCCGTGAGGTGGCAGCACTTTCTAGATAACATTCAAAAGCTGGCTAACTGACCAGACTGTTTTTCGTCGAAGTTACTCAGCCGAGGAATAGTTGGTTGAACGATGCTAAAATATACCTGGTGGATTTGAGGGGCTAAACAGTACTGCCACCTCACGGAGCCGGGATAATCGAAGCTATCAGCAACACTGTGTTTCAGTGCGCACTGAAACAAACATGTCCGTCAACGTTGACTGGCAAACATTCGCTCCGACCCGACAACGACAGTGAAATACCGCCGGTTATACGCGAGATTGCGACCATCCGACGACAAGCGTGAGGTCCGTCGCTGACGTCACTGCTAGTCTATCAAGACACGCATGCGCCGATCGGCCAACGACCGAAACACCTGACAGATGTTTAACGATCAGTGCTGATGACGGTGACAATAACATTTGTTGACGTATGTGAACAATAGACAAATATATAGTCAAGTTGATCGTGTCGTCTCTGTTTTGACGTAGGTGTCTACGTGAGCAATACAATCAGATGGACTCTGATCGCGTCGTCTCTGTTTGCGAACTTAATAAAGTTTCTGTTCCAATAACTGTACGTTGTTGCTGTTTGTATATGAGATTTGTTCCGTCACCCTTATACAGATTTCCTAATTTAGTCGGTAGTACATTACACAGACATACGATTATGCCAGGCGTACATATAGTCTACGTTTATGATGTCACACGTCAAATACAAATATAACTCCATACCATCTATTGAGTATAGTAATTTTCAAAGAAGCTATTGTATGCCTGCGGTATCGGAGCACACCCCGTTGCGACGCAAAAATTTACTGAACCTGTATTTTTGTCAATCAGCAGCGAAAGTTTAATGGGTAATAACAGTCTGGAAAGCAGTGCGACTTTGCTGGTAAAAACTGTCAAGTGGCAGTCCCTACGACGAAGCAGATAGATGAGTACCTGGTATTACTAAATAGATCCAAACACACGACAACAGCACTTTCTACGCCAAGGCACCATATTCGCTTAATTAACAACCCTCGTGGCCTCAGTGAAGGATTTATTCAAGTGCCGGCCAAAGCACAGTTTCGTGCTAACAGCACTGGACACCTTTAAGCCTTGGCTGGGCAGACGATATAGATTTCAATTTCACGGTTGTGCTTTGGTCCACCCACTATATTGGCGTAACGACCCTATTCGTTTTTCCAGCTATCGTATAAACCCAGAGTCGGTATATGCTGGTTGAAACTAATACATACTAGTTTCATGTCTCACAAAATGTCCGTATCCAACTGGACAGGACAGCGTCGTACCATTCCGGTCTTCGATGAATCCCGTCTAATGTCCAATCTAGGACATCGAGTGACATTTCATACATGTCAAAAAATGGCAAGATACGTCCACCAGTCTCCACAAACTCTGTCCGAAGGACGTCGAACAGTTCTAAGTTGATACGATCTATGAAGGCGTTTGTTTTTAAGTTCCCATCGAATGTCACGTCATTCCAGTATTTACTTTTCTGACTCAAGTTTTCAGTGATTTTTGTGAACCAGAAAAGTTTTGTTTGCTTTGGAAGATACTTTTTAATTATCATTTTCAGGTATTCCATGTCGGCGCGTATCTTACTCAGTCCAGATCTCGCCTTGTCGTGATTCCCCGAGAACAACAATATTACATCCGGGTAGTTACCTCAAGATATTCACCGAATATAAATTCCTGGTATGTGTTTGACTGGCGGCACAATGGTGCTTCTTTTGAAGGATGGCAATTGTTCTGCCATCTATTTCGCACTGTTGTTATTTCCGTGTCCATATAGAACTCCATCGCGATATACTCGAGGTCTATTTCACTGGTTTTGTCCCTACACTTCACTGCCATGCTGATGCAACCACCGCAGTCTCTATGATGTACAACGATGTCCGACGCGTTTAACTTGGTCCCTTTAGTAAAGTAGTTCACGTCTGGCTTTGATACGCCAATTTCAGTTTTAATGTCTCGACAGTTCATAAACTTTTGCAGTAGTTTTCTCGTCGCCATGAAGTACCGCCGTCCGTTGGAATCTCCGAGCACGACGAGTTTCGTGACGTTTCGTCGCGTTAAACACTCGCGCAATCGTTCCTTCGTGATGTTGTTAGACGGGAAGCGGCAGAGGTCGGGAAAGTACGACGAGTTTAACCACCTTCCGCCTGTCGGAAAATAATTATTCTCAATGCAATATTTTCTGATGACTTCCACAGAGCAAGTGGGCGTTCTTTTCATAAGAAATCTCACTGTCAGTTGGTCAGGCACTTTAAACAAGGTTGGACGCACAATACAGAATAGAGCGGATATTGCTGTTGCGACGAAAATGGCGGCAATAAAATGGCGTGAGTTTTTCCCGGTGGTCATCGTCACGTCACAAGGAATGTAGATGTTCTACGAAGTGATAGGTCATTCAGACTACGTCACCTATTGTCACACCTGAAACAGTTAAGGTCAGTCATTAGTTGCCACTAACCACGATACGGCTGGTATCATCCTGTTTTGATAAACTAAGTCAGTATGATTAAAATCTCGCATTCTATGACTGTGAAGCGATGTGGATGCATGTACGTGTGTGTTTATGCGGGTGTGAGAGGCGTATATATATATATATATATATATATATATATATATATATATATATATATATATATATATATATTATATATATGTATATATATATATATATATATATATATATATATATATATATATATAGGCGACCATGGGCGCACTCATCGTCCGTGCGTCCGTGCGTCCGTGCGTCCGTGCGTCCGTGCGTCCGTGCGTCCGTGCGTCCGTGCGTCCGTGCGTCCGTGCGTCCGTGCGTCCGTGCGTCCGTGCGTCCGTGCGTCCGTGCGTCCGTGCGTCCTCGTCCGTCGTCCGTGCGTCCGCGTCCGTGCGTCCGTCGTCCGTTGTCCGCCCCGCCCGCCGCCCGTCCGTCGTCCGTCCGTCCGTCCGTCCGTCCGTCCGTCCGTCCGTCCGTCCGTCCGTCCGTCCGTCCGTCGTCCGTCCGTCGTCGTCCGTCCGTCCGTCGTCCGTCCGTTCATCGCGTCGTCCGTCCTCCGTCCGTCCGTCCGTCCGTCCGTCCGTCCGTCCGTCCGTCCGTCCGTCCGTCCGTACGTCCGTCCGTCCGTCCGTCCGTCCGTCCGTCCGTCCGTCCGTCCGTCCGTCCGTCCGTCCGTCGTCCGTCCGTCCGTCCGTCCGTCCGTCCGTCGATCCGTCGTCAGTCCAGTCCGTCCGTCCGTCTCCGATCCGTCCGTCGTCTGTCCGTCTCCGTCCATCCGTCCATAATCAACATACATACATACATACATACATACATACATACATACATACATACATACATACATACATACTGACTACGACGGACGGACGGACGGACGGACGGACGGACGGACGGACGGACGGACGGACGGACGAGACGGACGGACGGACGGACGGACGGACGGACGGACGGACGGACGGACGGACGGACGGACGGACGGACGGACGGACGGACGGACGGACGGACGGACGGACGGACGGACGGACGGACGGACGGACGGACGGACGACGGACGGACGGACGGACGGACGGACGGACGGACGGACGGACGGACGGACGGACGGACGGACGGACGGACGGACGGACGGACGGACGGACGGACGGACGGACGGACGGACGGACGGACGGACGGACGGACGGACGGACGGACGGACGGACGGACGGACGGACGGACGGACGACGACGACGGACATACATACATACATACATACATACATACATACATACATACATACATACATACATACATACATACATACATACATACATACATACATACATACATACATACATACATACATATATACATACATCAATCCATTCATCTAACAAGTCACCGGTACTAGCTATCACAAAAGCCTGCCTGTATAGTCTCCCTTTGTCTTCTCAAGGATGTTCACCCTAACGCTAAAAACGTATACTGTTATGTCTATGACGTAGTCGGCGATTAATTCACCCTACTAATCCACTTGATGTCCTACTTGTGGTCAATCAGTGTTGCTCCCACGTCCCAAGTGGGCGACCAGTCGTTGTCATGTGGTGACGAAATAGATATAGCCATAAAACCAGTCGCTTCGCTATCCAGTGACCGACAATTGTTGACCACCAACAATTTGGGTCAGTCAAGGGAACGTCCACTGTGCGTGCACTTATCGAACTACTGCACATGTGGGAAGCTGCGCTCGATTCCAGCGGTACCATGATCCGTATACTACTGTCGACTTCAGCAAAGCATTTCATAGAGTAGACCACCATATTTTGCTGACTAAATGTGCGTCACTTGGATTACCAAATTTTCTAACCAAATGGCTAACATCTTTCTTATGCCAACGCAAACAGCGATTAAAGATCGGCAGTGTAAAGTATAATTTCACTACCATCAACGCAAGTGTGTCACAAGGAACAATCTTCGGTCCCATTGGTTTTGTACATCATATAAACGACTTGCGAACAACCTGTGATCACGTCAGATATGTAGACGACTGCACAATTTGGGAATCATGTGCACCGTCGTGTGTTAACAGTTCACTCCAAACAGCGGCAGACGAAGTGGTACAATGTACAACCACCAACAATATGGCACTGAACTATGACAAAACAAAAGAAATGCGCATTTGCTTCAAAAAAGAAACGTCAGACATCCCGCCGATAACTATTAACGACATCCAGATTGAACAAGTTCACAGCACTCGCCATTGAACGGCGGGAAAATTGGCGGATGTAGAGGTTTGAAATTGGTGGCGTATAAAATTTGAAAAACAAGCGGAAATATTGATTGATAAGTATTATTCTTGTGTTAAGGTTATTCATAAAGTTGTACTGGACATATATTGAGTAGTAGTTATGGTTATAGTTTGTTAGTTAACAGTATTTATAACAGATTAGTATATTGGGTGATAATAGGGTAATCTAGGCTTCGACAAATGTTAAACAAGATTGAGCAAATCTGTTTATTTGATATAGTATATAAGAGATAAAGCAATAAGCGTAACAACTACATATGTAAGATAATACTGTGAATAGGTATCGTTGTTATTAAAAATAAACAAGCGTTTTAGTAGGAAATCCTTGTTTGTTTATATAGGTAGTGTCCAACGTTTCGGCTAGGGAACGGTACCAGTACAGACTAAACTTATTGTTCATGGTAGCATAGGTAGTACGTGTTTATAACATAAAGTGTGCTGCAGTTGCTGTACACAATAAACAAACAGTCTTTCTAAAGGCTAAGTTGGTATAAACTAAGAGTTGATTTAGACAAATCGTAATATGGCACCTTGCAAGCGGCAAGTGAAGGCAAGGACGCACTTGGGGGTGTAATAGTTAGGCCTCACTTAGAATATTGTATACAAGCATGGAGGTCATATAGCAAGAAGGATATTGATATGCTAGAAAGTGTACAAAGGAGAGCAACCAAAATGATACCAAAACTCAGGAATATTAGTTATGAAATGCGTCTAAAAGAATGTGGTTTAACAACACTAGAAACCAGAAGATTGAGAGGAGATCAGATTGAGGTGTTTAAAATATTGAATGGATATGAAAATATTGACAGAAATACTTTTTTGACAGTCAAGGAAGAGAGAAGGACTAGAGGACATGGAGTTACATTAGCAAAGAAGCAGTGTAGACTATATATTTGAAAAGTTTCATTTTCACAAAGAACAGTAAACGAATGGAACAGATTATCAGCTGATTGTGTAGGTGTTAGTAGTGTTACTATATTTAAAAATAAAATCGACGTATACCTAAGACGGGCGGGGTATGCTTAGATAGATAGGTTGGACTCTCGATAAGCCAAATGGCTTCCTAGTCCACCTGCCATCTAGAGTTGAATCTCTAGGTGGCAATCTTGTTAAATCTTGTTAAATCTACTAGGTGTCACCATTTCACAAGATCTTACGTGGCAATATATATATTAGAGTGGCCAAATGTTACATAGTGAAAACTTAATTTTTGAAATCATCAACGCATATGGGTGAAAAAGATGTGGTTGGGTGAAAAAACAACTGTGCTAACATTTCACAGAAATCCATTGCGAGGAAAAGACCTCTCAACGCGCACCCAACGTTTATTCATCTCATGATTCATCTTACAACCGCACCAACCTGCCCCGTTGTCAGTGTCCGTCTGTGTTTGCCGTCTACCCAAGAATGGTCGTCCGAACGCCAAACATATGCTACGATCTACGTGTTGACGATAAACACATCCTCTTGTGAAGGCATACGAGTCACTTCACGGCTCGATACGTACTGCACACGTGAAATAGTTGAAATTATTCAATCGCTGCCTATATCACTTACCACTACTAATTTTCAGTATTGGAGCCTTGGCGATTTATCGTCGTTAACGGGCTGGTTAAGAGGACACGAAACAGATAAAACCTTCAATAAAACTAATCGGCTAGGTATCCAGTGTCACTGGCCAATAGTACACGACCAGCATGCGCAGAGTGAGTAGTTGATTATATAATGCATATATGCGCCACAACTTCCAAATCAATGGACTCGATGCATGGCTTTCGTGTTGAGACGGCTTAACTTTCCACGTTGACCTCATTCATGATTATATGGTTGTTTGACACGAAGCCCCAAAACGACCTTTCTGTGGAATATTCATTGGCATTTCAATTTAGAACTCTACCACTCTCGATTGCCAAGTACTCCTCAAGGCTGTCTCTTTCCAGAAACTCTGTGAAGGCGGGGAGAGTGGGTTCCCAATCCTTCCTCAACAAACCTAGAACAACTGTCGCCTCGCTGTTAAACATGTTCCAGGCGACATCGTGGTCTGTTTTTTTATAAACACTTGATCTGGCTCATCATCGTCATATATTCTACATTAAACATTTCGGTCGATATCAGAAACCACTTGTTTGAGCAGATCCTGCTGGATACAGAATATATTAATCATTTCTCGTCTTCTGGCGGCGAACTCGAGATGACCATCTCGCTATCCATTTGCTTTGCATCTCACACAACAGTCTCGACGACGGAGACTAACCCGTTTTATCGACTACAGTCGCGAGAACTTTGAGGATATCATTTATGATCGTTGCTGGTGCGTAACATGGTGGGTAGATGTGAAGGTGCATTGTATGTCTTCCATCTATCTATGGGTACAGAAAACGCCAAAGCACGCTGAAACGCTGTTTATCAGCGTCCCGCTTTCTTGACCCGTTTTAATCGTGCTGGGAAAATAGGCCAGCAGCTGTTTAGAGGTAGCTCCAACTGGTTTTCAGTTGCACACCCGTCGACTTTCCGACATTAGGTTCAGAAAGTTCGGTGGTGAACAGGCTGGATTATCGTTATTTTCTTTCTCCTTGTCTCTCTGGTGCGTCGGTGAACCCCTCTCGTAGCGTGTCTTCAAGATCCTCGTTATTGCTATTACTAAGCCGCCACCTTCCGTTGATCCTTCATCCTCTGTTGTTTCCATTTATTGGTCGCAGTGGCGTAGTTAGAGGGGGCCGGGGAATCACGACAACTTAGGATAGTGGGGAGTGGAGGACCTGGCTTCCTGGTTCATGGACTTAAAAAGTACAGAGAGTATAAAGATGCCTGTCCAAGATTTTCCTTCCCTGTACTACCCTATCGCAAACACATTTTTCATTATTGAAATAGGATTAAGTTAGGAATGTTCCACTTCTGTCGCTGGCTGCAGCCCATGAGGTGACAGGTGAACGAAAATGTCAGCATTCTTAATGCGCGTGGTGGTTAATATCTGCATTGAGGATTCAAAATAATAGTTGTCCGATTACAAAACTAGGTTCAAATTTCATTTTGTTATTGTTGGTTTCTTATAATCTTTTGGTATTTTTATTCCGCTCACTTTTTTCTCACTACGCACTCTCTCAACAGTCTCCAACTCCTTCTATCTGTTGCTCTTTTTCTCCATTCTTTTCCCACTCTTTCTATGTTTCTTTTACTGCATTACCCCATCACAATGTTGGGTTTTCATCTCCAATTCTTTCCTCATGACCGGCTCCTCAACCAACTCCTCGCCAATTTCTTGTTCAAACTTTCCTTCATCCCAACGTCCACTTCTCTTAACTCCCACGACGAGTCTTCTTACCAGGTTATTTTCGCAAACCTAGACTTTCTGTTATTTCTCTGTTAGTGCCATCGTATCTAGTCCGTTCATGTATGTTGGGATCACACACGAGCTGAGCACATTTCCTTTTAGTTTACGTGATGTGCGTCTATCTCCGATCACCCCTCAGTGGCGTAGCCAGGGGGCCAGGGGGCCAGGGGGTCATGGCGCCCACATCCTAGAAAACAATTAGGATGGTGGGGAACGGAGTATCAATAACTGGCTGCCTGATTAATATAGTCACAAAGTACAGTGGGTTTCAGGATGCCTGTGTAAGATTTTCTTTACCAGTCCTACCATTTCACACCAACATTTTCATAATTCAAATATGATTAAGTTATGAATTGTCCACTTCTGCCGCTGGCTGCAGCATAAGAATTGACAGAGCAATGAAAATGTCATTATTCTCAACGTGCGTGATGGCTAATGGCTATTAAGGATTCCAAAAGATAGTTGCCCGGTTACTAGACTAGGGTCAAATTCCATTTTGTTGTTATTATTTTCTCGGCGTCACTGTCGTCTGGGGTGAGTGGAGCATGATTTCCTTTTTCATTGTCTTTTTCTTCCTCTTACTTTTCTCTTACTACGTTCTGTGTCAGCAGTCTCCAATTCCGTCTATCATTTTTTACATTCTTCTCCCACTCTTTCTAGGTCACTTTCAATGCAATCCCCATCGCAATTTCGGTCTTCCTCGCCTCAATTTTCTGGGCATCTGCTGTTTTTGCCAGGTTTATATCTGCCATTTTTTTCTACTGACCAACCCATGTGCTCCCAGCAATTTCTTCTTAGAACTGTTCTTCACTCCAAACTCCATTTTCATTTCATCCATTTTCTCTGATCAGCTCTCTTAACTCCCACGATTATTCTTACCATGTTGTTATTCGCAAATCTGGATCTTCTGCTGTTGTTTCTCTGTTAGTGTCATCGTCTCTAGTGCATTCATGTATGCCGGCGTAATACACTAGCTGAATCCATTTCCTTTACGTTTACATGATATGCATCTATCTCCCATCACCCCTTCGACTTTCCTCCAAGCGTTTGCCCCTGCTGAAATCCTCATTGTAACCAAAGCAATTAATAAATAATCCTGGCTACGCTACTGACTGATCATTTGCACTCTTCGCCGCTCTAAGGTATTCAACAGCCACTGTGCCTGTCCCACACTTCTAACTCACAAACTCACAGACAGAAATGGTGTCAGGAGCAGTCCTACCGTCCAGGACACATACACAATAATACTGACATGAAAACGTGCGTTTTAAACCAAAAGGGCCGTATCAAGGATTAACGCGTCGGTGACTTTTCTACAGGATACCGCCGTGTACAATGTAGGTCCGAAGCATGTGTCCGTTTTGACGAAAAACATTTAGATGAATTTGTTTCAAGGATAACAGTGTCAGTCCGAGTTTAATTTCCACTCTCTCGGACTGGCATCGGATGACGGGTGGTGGTGTTGTTAGATTAGATTAACACCCGACACTTGGATGATATCAGACGTGACGTCGGAAGACGGGGGAGAGATGCTATTAGATATTTTCGCGGTGGCGTACCGCCCATTTAACCCCGCCATTAGGGCCAGCATTGTCATATATGGACCATACTGTAGTGCAGGGTTAGTTACCACCTGTTCCAAACATACACGATCTGGACACGTAGTACAACTTGCTGTGGTTTAATCAATGTTTTAAGTACAAACAAACAAAGGTAGGAATTAGCTGTTGGATCTAAAACCAGGAAATATAAAAACAATTACGGAAATGATCTTTAGAGACGCATAAAGTTTAAATAGTGTATATCTGAAAACATCCACACGCGCTCCAGTGGTGACTCAGGCTCCAGTGGTGACTCAAGCTCCAGTGGTGACTCAGGCTCCAGTGGTGACTCAAGCTCCAGTGGTGCTTCATGTTCCAGTGGTGACTCATGCTCCAGTGGTGCTTCATGCTCCAGTGGTGCCTCATGCTCCAGTGGTGACTCATGCTCCAGTGGTGCTTCATGCTCCAGTGGTGAGTCATGCTCCAGTGGTGACTCATGCTCCAGTGGTGACTCATGCTCCAGTGGTGCCTCATGCTCCAGTGGTGACTCAGGCTCCCGTGATGACTCATGCTCCAGTGGTGACTCAGGCTCCAGTGATGACTCATGCTCCAGTGGTGCTTCATGCTCCAGTGGTGACTCATGCTCCAGTGGTGCCTCATGCTCCAGTGGTGACTCAGGCTCCCGTGATGACTCATGCTCCAGTGGTGAGTCATGCTCCAGTGGTGCCTCGTGTCTGTCCACCCGTGCGGTTACGCTACTTGATTTCACAAAGTTTCTGAAAAGAGACAGCCTTGAGAAATGCCTTCCGATCGAAACGAGAGTGGGGAATTCTCAATATTCCACAGAAAGGTAGTTTTCAGGGCTTCTGTCAAACAACCATTATAATCATGAATAAGCTCCACGTGGAAAGTTAAGCCGTCTCAACACGAAAGCCGTGCATCGACTGCATTGATTTGGAAGTTGTGGCGCATATATGCATTATATAATCAACTACTCATCACTCTGCGCATGCTGGTCGTGTACTATTGGCCAGTGACACTGGATACCTAGTCGATTAGTTTTAACGATAGTTTTAACTATTTCGCGTCCACTTAGCCAGTCCGTTGACCACAATAAATCGTCATGGCCACAGTACTAAAATTTAGTAGTGGTCAGTGATACAGGCAGCGAGGGAGCACGTTCACCTATTTCACGGGTGGTGCATTACGTGTCGAGCCGTGAGTTGACTCGTAGGCCTTCACAAGTGGCTCGAGAGGATGTGTTTATCGTCAACACGTAGATCGTAGCACGTTTGGCGTTCGAGCGACCATTCTTGGGTAGACGGCAAACACAGACGGACACTGACAACGGGGCAGGTTGGTGCGGTTGTAAGATGGATCATGAGATGAATGTGGACGGACGGACGGACGGACGGACGGACGGACGGACGGACGGACGGACGGACGGACGGACGGACGGACGGACGGACGGACGGACGGACGGACGGACGGACGGACGGACGGACGGACGGACGGACGGACGGACGGACGGACGGACGGACGGACGGACGGACGACGGACGGACGGACGGACGGACGGACGGACGGACGGACGAGACGGACGGACGGACGGACGGACGGACGGACGGACGGACGGACGGACGACGGACGAGACGACAGACGGACGGAGACGGACGGACGGACGGACGGACGGACGGACGGACGGACGGACGGACGGACGGACGGACGGACGGACGGACGGACGGACGGACGAGGACGGACGGACGGACGGACGGACGGACGGACGGACGACGGACGGACGGACGGACGGACGGACGGACGGATAGTGAGTGCGCCTAGGATCGCCGGTGTGTGTGCGCGTGTGTGCGTGTGTGCGTGTGTGCGTGTGTGCGTGTGTGCGTGTGTGCGTGTGTGCGTGTGTGCGTGTGTGCGTGTGTGCGTGTGTGCGTGTGTGCGTGTGTGCGTGTGTCGTGTGTGCGTGTGTGCGTGTGTGCGTGTGTGCGTGTGTGCGTGTGTGCGTGTGTGCGTGTGTGCGTGTGTGCGTGTGTGCGTGTGTGCGTGTGTGCGTGTGTGCGTGCGTGCGTGCGTGCGTGCGTGCGTGCGTGTGTGCGTGTGTGCGTACTTGCATAGACATACACAATGTGAAGTTCACGAACACGCCTAATCTATAAGGTTTGCAATGCTGTCACCTATTTTCCATATGCGAACATTCTGGTGCAATATGCCAATAAGCACCATGAAAGATGATATATGAGGTCATTACAGAGACATTTTAGTGATTATGTTGATAAAAACCCGAATGGCTTAGATTGCACTTTACACTGTGGTTTACAATGTTATAACTTCCGCAATTCTCCAGATATTAACATAATTTAAACAGAACTATTCGCCCACTTTTGGTCATATTTTCATATTCCTGAGTTGTACATTCATTATTTTATAGTGTATAGTCTTAGGCAACCCGTTTAGCAATTTCACTGAACAATTTTTGTCGAGAAAATGGGGTTAGTGCTAAAAACAGACTTATCACAGAAAGCTGTGAGTCCTGCAATGCTATCACATATTTTCCATCTCTAGAGATGTAGATCTATCAAAAAATTACTATGAGCATTCGTCACTAAAAATGTACCCGCTGCCCAAATTTCGGGGTCTGGCTCATGGACTATATGTCTCGGATAAACAATTGAGGTGACATATCACACCCACACACGTTAATTCGGTACGTAACACAATTGCTTCCGTATTTGTGTCATGTATGCAAATGGAGGGCGGTGATCCATCGTGTTACGTTAAGAACTCCCCGTTGAATTCGTCCAATAGCAACTTTTATCTCATAGGGTTAATCGCGATGGAATTCCGCGAGATTTCTTCGGCGCGAAAATCTGATATTTCACCGATTTCAGTACAGCGATTTGGGTTTGTGAGTGTACTGCTGATTGTAATATGTCATAATGAAGTGATATATTTACCACTATGAATGTTAGGCTACTTGGATTAACGAATCCGGATAACAGTCTGGTCTTGGTTATTGGAAGGTAAAGAGTAAGACCTAACGTTGTTCTGTTTCAGATGCGACATATGTGCGACGTAGATCGAACGACAGTTGACTTCGACAGACAAAAAATTTACATTTCTTTTTCAAAACGTGACAATGACCACTAGAAACATTTCACGCTTTTTAGCATCGATGTTCATAACGATAGCAGTTGGCAGTGTGTTCTTATTGGTGCTTCGACTGTCGGTGTTACCAAAATCGTTTGTATGGCGTGGACAGCCAGAAGTAAGATTTATAAAGAAAACAAAGCCCGTTTGCTCTGTGGATGTCATCAGGAAATATTGCCTCGACCGTAATTACTTCCCGACAGGCGGTAGATGGATAAACTCGTCGTACTTTCCCGACCTTTGCCGCTTCCCGTCTACCGACATCACGAAGGAACGATTGCGCGAGTGTTTAACGCGACGAAACGTCACGAAACTCGTCGTGCTCGGAGACTCCAACGGACTGCGATACTACAGGGCGACGATGAGACTACTGCGAAGGTTTATGACATGTGAAACATTGAAAATGGAGGAGAATGGGGTTCACACACCTGATCCAGAATACTTTACGAAAGGGACCAAGCTGAAAGCATCCGACATCGTTGTACACAACAGAGACTGTGGTGGTTGTATCAGTAGGGCAGCGAAGTGTAGCGACAATACCATTGAAATATACATCGAGTACATTACGATGGAATTCTATGTAGACACGGAGGTAACCACAGTGCGAACCAAATGGCAAAACAACTGCCATCCTTCAAAAGAAGCGCCAATGTGCCATCAATCAAACACCAACCAGGAATTTATACTCAGTGAATATTTAGAAAGTAGCTACCCGGATGTGATATTGCTGTTCTCGGGGAATCACGACAAAATGAGATCTGGGCAGACCAAGATGCGCGGCGACATGGAATACCTCAAGATGCTCATTAAAAAGTACGTTCCCATGCAGACAAAAGTCTTCTGGTTCTCAAAGATCACTCAATTCTCGCAGCAGGAAAGCAAATCCCGGAAAGTCGGTGGGATATCGCCACTAAACGCATTCCTAGAACGTTTGAATCTACAATTGTTCGACGTCCTTCGGACAGAGTTTGTGGAGACTGGTGGACGTATCTTGCCGTTCTTTGACATCTTCGACATGTCACTCGGAGTGCCGGACTGGGCGTTGGACGGGATACATCGAAGGGACGAGTGGTACGACGTCGTTCTCTCCAACTGGATGCAAACATTTTGTGAGACATGAAACTAGTACGTAGTAGTTTCAACCAGCATACACCAGATTAGCCTTCAATAAAAGATGGCCAACTTATTATCTAGTACTGCCGGCTTTTTCTTATTCTCGTTTCCATGACCATTTCGTTCATCTTCTCACCAGTTATATAATTGTACGTAGCGTAATATCACTCCGTTAATATTAATTCATTATACATAAAGCACGACTTCTAAGTGATGCCCCACTGTGAATGATTGGCCACTGAAGTTGTTAACTGGAAGAATAAATAACTCTACAATTACGATTCTGTCTACGTTTCTGTTGAGATTCACCGTCATTAGATAAGAGGCCGATGGATACAGAAAATGTTATGTTCATTTGCATGTAACTGTGGGCGTGCGTGCGTATTTGTGTGCGTGCGCATGTCGTGTGTGCGTGCATATGTGTGGGTGGGAATGTTGTTTGTGTGGGTGGGAAGGTGTGTGTTTGTGTGTGGCGAGGAGAGAGAGAGTGTGTGTACGTGTGCGTTTGTGTGTCTGCGTGTCTGCATTCGTGCAAGCTTCCATTCGCATAGAAAGGTAACAAATACATAAATAACAATGTATTGGTTAAAACCAAATAAGCTGCAATCATCGATGGAATATTATGAATATCATGCATCATATTCGTCTGTGTATCCACGGTATACAGCCAACGCAACACGTCTGCCGCGACGAAAGAAGGTGTCCCATACAGACATGTTCGTCTCATTGTACATAGCACGCAGGCGACGCTCAGAAGACAAGTGAGAACGGATGTCCTCAACGGTAACATGCCCGCATGTTCTCCGCTGCATTCACTTAATGCAAACGAAATAACTATCCGGGTTATGTTGTACGGTCCCGTTCCCATGTGTTGGCCGAAGAGCTAGACGTTCAGATGTTGTTGCTGATTCTCTACGATGTAGATAGGATATTATTTTCAATTTGTTTGCGGATTTTGATGTTGCAGTAAGTTTGACTTTGGATGTGCTTACAGACAACGAGGTGCGGGACCAGTTGTTTATGGTCTCGTTAAGTATCGCTTAAAACGGCCTAAAAAACAGGCTGCATCTCTTCTCTTAAAAAATTTTTCAAAAAATGTAGTCCTTTGTTCTCGGGCTGGAAAAAGGGTTTAAATGGTGACTTTCCCGACCCCGGCAACCAGGCTGATCTTTTTGCAGTACTTTAGAAATGGATTTCAAACAAATACCCAGCAGAGGATTTTTTTAATAACGTGGTTTTAAAAATTTTTTGGGCGCCCCATTTTGGGTTATAAAATTTCCAACCGTTGCGGGTATTGACTGCTTGGGGTTTTTGTTCTCGCATCAGATAGTCAAAACAACCAAAATTTTTGAATAGAATATTGATATTTACTATTGATGGTTATGTCAAATAATTTTTTTTATATGCATAAAATTTGGGGGCGTTAGATCTTTCTCCAATGGTTCTAAATATTATATATATATATATATATATATATATATATATATTATATATATATATTACAATTGTACATACATACATATATAAATGTAAAAATACATACACACATACATATATACATATATATGTGTATTTTATTTTTTGCTTAAATTTATAATTACTCAAATTCGTTTTTTTTCCATTACACCCAAAGGTCGGTCACTGGATACATCGATGGGTTTTTGGGGCCCGGGTAGTCATTTCGTCAAGTGATATCATAATTCCCCAGTCAAAGGGGGCCCGCGCCAACATCAACTAGTGCCTCTTTCGGGGGTAGTATGAAGTGATGGGTATAATGATGGTAGGGGGGAGGATGTGGACAGGCGGGCCCCGACCAACGTGCGCCCATTATGGGGCGAGTCGTGTGTGTATCACTTCATTTGGGGAGTTGTCTGGGTTTTGGCGTCCCAGCTTTTTGTGTTTATTATCTTGGGCTATAGACACCACCATACCTATGGGAGGTGATTCACTATGAGTGTAAGGTGCGATGCAAGAAATACAGCACTTGGGTATGTGGCTGCGACACAGAATATCGTTCGTGCATATCATATAGCAACTGCTCTGACGAAAACGGCTGCTGCAACCCATACACCAACACAGAAGAGGCTTAGGCGGAAGTCAAGGAGGGTATCGAGATGGAGAATGCTGAAGAGAATGACTTGGAGGATATGAGAATGAAACTGTAGACGAACATCGTGGAGAGCATGAGGATGTCGAGGGTGGTTTTGTTGATCCTGATTACCTGGATGATGAGCGGAAATAGGTAAATGATTATTATGAAGATTATTACTTGTGATCTGCATTTATTAAGATGACATAAACCTCATGCTTATAGCTTATTGTGTAAAGTGTATTGTGTACTGCCATTTTTATGATATGCCTACAATGACTTTAACACGTAATTACTTAATGCAAGAACTTCCCTTCAGAGAGAAATCTGAATAATCTAAGTAATAATATTTGCACTATACACCATGTATAACTTGTGTGACTAGTGACTGATTATGTGTTTCCAAAAATTTGGCTGAACACTCTTTTCTCATGAACAAATGTGTCAAATGTTGTAAGATTGTCCATTTAGATTCATGAATAAACTAAAATATAATTTCATAGAAGTTTCCATTTGTTGTCCGCTGAGAGGTCAACTTTGATTTTTCCACGACCTTCAGCATCTGATATTGACCTTGAACAGAAAATACTATATTAGAAATGGATTCTACATACACAAATACCCATAAACAGAGGTATTACACATAATTCTAATACAAGTGGTTCTAAAGTATTTTTAAGAACTGACCAGTGGCCATCTTGGATTGATGCAAATTACCAGAGTTGCGATAGTTGCCGCTTGGCCAGTCAAGCTGAATTTTGTTCTAGGATCTGATAAGTCAAAATCAACCAAAATGTTCATAGGATAGAATATTGATAGTTTCACTATTGATAGATTCACTCTCAAATATACTTTTTTATTTATTACTATGCGATAAACTTTGGGTGCGTTGAGAGGTCTTTTCTTCGCAATGGGTTTCTCTCAAATTTTAGCACAGTTATTTTCTCATCCAACCTCATCTTTTTAACCCATATGCATTGTTGATTTCAAAAGAAAAATTCTCACCATGTAACATTTGGCCACTAATGTCGGTCACTGGATACTAAGTCGACTGATTTTATGGGGCCTTTAGGTGGCTATATCTATTTCGTCACCACGTGATATCGAATGGTCGCCCACCTGTGAAAAGTGTGTGTGTGTGTGTGTGTGTGTTTTTGTGTTTGTGTGTTTTTGTGTGTGTGTGTGTGTGTGTGTGTGTGTGAGCTTGTGTGCATGAATGTGTGTATATGTGTTTATATAGATGGATGGACGGACGGGCCCATTCGAGCACAATTGCGTGCGACGGCCGTGTGTGTATGCGAGCGTGTACGTGTGTATTGTCTGTTTGTTTGTGTGCGTCCGTACGATTGCATTTGTGCGCGTGTATGTATTATCTATATGCTATAGACACCATTCCTTGCTCCGTATGGGCAAAAGCCTTGACAGCTACTCTGTCACCCTTGATGGGCAGGTATTCACGTAAGTCTTCATCGCTGATGCCATTGATGACACCCACATCAATCTGAAGTTGACGCCAAAATGCAATTGGCTGGCAGGCAGATACAGAGAGATACATAGCGAGACAGAGACAGACAGACAGAGAGGAGAGAGGAGAGAGAGACAGACAGACAGACAGAGAAAAGAGTAAATAATATTAAAAATACGTGTTTTCAATCTAAAAAGTGCGATAATTTTATCATTATAAAATTATACGTATTCAAAAATGTGCAAACAAGTTGAAGCATTAAGTGCATTTTATCATGGGAGAACAACAATTTGCTACAATAAATTAAAGCTTAGATTTTGTTGAGTTGTTGCCAATACATTTTGTGAAAAACAACAAACAGTGAGTCAGTATATTAAGTTTTGCTATAGAATACGCCTGCTGATATAATCACTTTTCAGAATCATCTAGTTGCTTCCTTTAGCACCGGTCCTAGCTTCTATAATTAAGAATTAATTAAAGGCTACACTACTAGCAACAAACGTACCTTTTTTCTTCTGTTCGAAGGATGCACATATATCACCTATCTTAGAAACTCCAAAGTCATGTGTAATTATCATTAAAAATAAAAAGCCACGAACTGATTATGTCGCTTTAAACGGCGGCCGCCAGATAATGAAGCGGCGTCCGCCAGATAAACAAGTGGCGGCCGCCAGATAATTAAGTGGCGACTGTCAGAAAATATTTATTCACCGATGGCACCAACGGGCTTCCGTATGCATGAATGTTTGCTCTAGGCGCCAGATCTTGTGCAACATGTGTTAGGAGCACTTCACGTATCTCCCTAGTTGTCTCGTGTTTGCGACACGGTTGAGAGACGCGGTGGCTGCATCGAATGAGTTGTAGCGAGACGGCTGATAGCGGCGTCGGCAGGTGCGATATTCCGACATCGTGGCGATGTCTCGGTCGCACTCACGGCCGCTGAAGATCTTCGTTTCGGTGTTGTTTTTGACACGTGTCTACCGCTTGGTGGGCTGCAGCTCTTGTGAAATGTCTATCCTCGTGGTTACGGTAACGTTTGATGACGTCATAGACGCATTTAAGCCAATCAGCGCTTCAAGTAATTTCCGCGGTTTTCGTAAAGATTATCGCCTAGTGATACAATGAGGACGCTACGTTATCCATTATAATGTTACATGCGACGTAATATTGTGACAGATCTCTCGGTATACTTGTTTATCTTCCACAATCCTCACTCCCATGTCTTCGGAGATCGACGGCGGTGTATTGTACTGAAATTGTATATGACATACCAAAACATAGCAAAGAAAACTACAAAACATAAACATCCTAGGTGTCGGAACCGGGGTCACGTGGTTTGGGGAATGATCATCCCAATGGCTATGGAGGGGAACATAGTGCTTCAGAAATCATGCTCTGGGTTAGCGCGGTAGAGCGCCGGACTGTCAATCGAGGGGACGGTGGTTCAATCCCACCTACCGCCGTTTCGAAACTTAGGCAATTTCTTCACCCCACATTTGCCTGTGTCTTTCGGAAGAGACACTAAAAGCCGGTGGTCCCTTCTGTCTGGTGCCTATGTCATATAAACAGAATATTTGTTAACAAAACAGGGGGAAATGTGTAACCCCGAGTGGACTTTACAAATTTGTTAACAGACGACTTGCGTTAGCCAAAGTTTGGGGTCTGGATAAGTCATTGAGAGACATCGTGGCTACTGTCTTATGTTATAAAGATATGTCAGACAAACCAACAGGCACACTCATTTATGACTGCAGAACAAGATGTGTTAACAGACATACAAAAAAAAAAAAAAAAATTTTTTTTTTTTTTTTTAAAGTGTTACGCCAAACGTCACCAAAACGTTGCTCTACGGATAACGTCATCTACATTGGTCGTGTCTGTTGTAAGACTTCGTCATTGCAAAGTGCCATACAGTGAACTCATCTGCTGCAAACATTACCGTAACATCGACAATCACAAAGGATATTCCTAAATTGCCGCAAGAATCATCATAAAGAAAGCTATCCAGTTAAAGTGGGCGGTGTATGACGCGAAACTTCGTCGTGACAACATAATATATTCACAGTCGCGCATCTGACGCCAACATTTAACACATGTTAGAGTGCATTTCCTCCAAAAAGCTTCCTAACATTTGCAAATATAGTGGGCGTATCCCACCCAAACGTCATGTTTATTCACAGCGTGTGGCATATTCGATGTCAGTGGAAACACGTGATGCCAAACACTGCACTTCGTCAGTACTTGTGTGACGGACGTTGTGTGATCAAAGGTGGTGTGACGTACCTAAATAACCCTGCAGGAGAACTTGTTCTCGAGTCTCAACATCACTGACGGTGGTCAACCGTACGACAGACTGGAACAGAAAGAAAACGGGGACACGTCACATCCATAGACATGTGTTTTAACTAGTGCTGGTTCGATACCAGGTTGTGTACGATACCGATCGATACCTGAATTTTGTTCGATACTTATGTAGTAAGTCTAATATTCATATAGAACACAGTTCCCAGTAGTATGCAACAGAAGTAGTGCTGGTTCAATACCAGAATTCTTCGATATCGATCGATATATTGCTGGCACGATACCAGAATTCTTCGATATCGATCGATATATTGCTGGTTCAATACCAGAATTCTCCAAGATCAATCGATACCAGATTTTTATTCGATACTAGAAATTTATATTGTAAGTCTAATTCAGTACAGTAGAGATCTCCAAAGAAACACACTATCCACTTAGATTAATTGCATAGCTTATCTGCTTAGTTTATTATGTAGTGTCCAATCTCTCATTGTTATAAAATATAACCTCTCTAATGTTGTCACTCACTTCTCATTTATTTATCTCTGTAACTACCAGAATGCTAGGTAGGCATAGTCAACGAATGTAAATTCTCCAAATTATGACACCATAATCCTAATTTCATCATAATGACACTCATATTTTGTGAATTAATTTTGTAATTCCACACACTAACAGATACCACAACCACGTCACTGCACCCAACAAACAATCCACCAGTTGCACGCGTAAACGAAGTGTTTAGATGAGAAGTAAATATTACACAAATCAAACCTTGGTATTGTATGTTACATGAACTTGGCTAATTGTCGTGCACGAGTGAATCCCTCCATTGGGTTGCATTGACATAGACATGGACAAACTCACTCGAGGAATGTCAAGTCTTCTGCTGCCATGCTAGATTCAAGGATGTAGGTCAAGCGAGGAATGCAATTGTTCGATGTTCACATTGGAGATGTCGAGTTCCCCGTTCTGTAGAATGCTGTCCTTGGCCTTTTGCCACAGGAACTGAGCCAGCAACTATATCACTTCCAGTTTGCGTAGTTTCTCCTCCTTCCTGCTCTCTCCCTTCACTGTAGACACAACACATGTGATGACAAACAACTAACTCCAGTCAGTGTTTAGCACACAATCACCTCTATACAGTATGTGTGCACATTTATATAATACAATTTTCTTGTCTTTCCACGTACAAATTACATATGTACCATAGAAATATTTTTGAGATAAACATAAATTGTGCTGGTCAAGACACGTGTTGTAGTAATTGTGCCAAACACATGTAATGACTGGCAATTAGACAATATTATGTACTTGGAAATACTGGGGTAATGCATTTGCTGAATAGTCAATTTATTCAGGGGAAAGGGGCAGCTCCCCCCAGAACTTTTTGGTGGGAGCAGACATTTGGGTCTGCCCCCTCAGTAAATCCAACATAATGTTGAGTCGAGTGTGAAAATATTTCAGTAGTACGTGTATGCACACACAAGTGTCTGGCAAAACGGGAACATTGCATCAAGGTGGTCACAGAAATGTTGTTTGGGGCCGACAAATAATGACCATTTCCCCACAGCCCCCCCCGCTGTCTTCCAATGTCTGTCCGGAGTCTGTGTGAGATGAGCGGATATGACAAGACATTTTTTAAGAAGCCAGATGTGGAAACAAACATTTTCAAACAGCACATTCATAAAGAAGACTAACGGATTAAAAATTACATTGTTTAACTGTCATCGTTTTTTAACATGCGTATATGATATTTTATGTCATTGTGAACAATATTATGAAGTCACATGTGTACTTTTACAACAGGCTCTCAAATGTAGATTAAGGATGGGGCGAATCTGGAATTCCATTCGAATCGAATAGCCTCAAAATTTTGAATACGAGTCGAATATTGAATCAAATACGAATTTCAGTGGCTTCAAATTCGATTAGAATATTGAACGGTGTCGAGATGTCTTGCAGGGATGCGGCGTCATCCCGTGGCCATGGGCATAAGTCCGTGCCAGAGTCATCAGCATCGTCGCCATATGCATCAATCTTTTTATTTACTTTCTGACCTAACAATAAAAACGACTTCTTACAGCCGCCAAACTTATCATCGCATATCTTAATTTATGTACATATAGTCATATACACACTAGGAATGTTCGAATCGAATAGCATGAAAACGTTCAAATATTCGAAATTTCAAATACGAAACGAATATTCATCCCATCTAGTGTAGATGTCATTTTACTATAGTCACTTCATAGAGATTTTTATAATTATATCAGTGTGTGAATGACGACTTAATCTACAGGTTGGATGTTCATTTGGAGGTAATGCAGTCACTGCAGTGTTTCCCCTGAGTAAAATGATGGGCGAGATGGTAGGATGTCCTGAGCGAGCACCGAAGACACGATGCGATGCAATGTTGGTCTGGAGGCTTGGTCCCCCAGAATTATTTTTAAAACTACCTTCAAAACAGTGAATTTTTAAGTATGTCTTAACCTATTCCCTGTTATAAAGAGGGGAAACAAATACCTAACTACAAGGTAGCAGCCTGTAGACATGTCTGTATCAGGGAGTAGCTATGAGATGGCAATTTTAGCTTATTTTGGGGCGAGATGGCAAATTTGGCACATTTTTGGCAAGGTGGCTTAGAAAAGCCGTGAAGTGGCTCACCTCGCTCACTATATACCAGGAGAAACACTGTATTGGTTTGTTATGGAGAAAATATATTTCACAGAGGGTAGTGGAGACGGAGGGGAGCTGAGACGGAGGGGAGTGGAGGGAGGGGTGTGGAGACAGAGGGGAGCGGAAAGGGAGTAGTGGAGATAGAGGGGAGTGGAGACAGAGGGGAGTGGAGACAGGGGGTAGTGGAGACAGAGAGGAGTGGAGACAGAGGGGAGTGGAGACGGAGGGGAGTGGAGACAGAGGGGAGTGGAGACAGAGGGGAGTGGAGACAGAGGGTAGTGGAGACAGAGGGGAGTGGAGACCGAGGGGAGTGGAGACCGAGGGGAGTGGAGACAGAGAGGAGTGGAGACAGAGAGGAGTGGAGACAGAGGGTAGTGGAGACAGAGGGTAGTGGAGACAGAGGGGAGTGGAGACAGAGGGGAGTGGAGACAGAGAGGAGTGGAGACAGAGAGGAGTGGAGACAGAGGGGAGTGGAGACAGAGGGGAGTGGAGACAGAGGGTAGTGGAGACAGAGAGGAGTGGAGGCAGAGGGTAGTGGAGAGGGAGGGTAGTGGAGACAGAGAGGAGTGGAAAAAGAGGGTAGTGGAGACAGAGGGGTGTGGAGACAGAGGGTAGTGGAGACAGAGGGGTGTGGAGACAGAGGGGTGTGGAGACAGAGGGGAGTGGAGACAGAGGGTAGTGGACACAGAGGGGAGTGGAGACAGAGGGTAGTGGAGGCAGAGAGGAGTGGAGACAGAGGGGAGTGGAGACAGAGGGTAGTGGAGACAGAGGGTAGTGGAGACAGATGGGAGTGGAGACAGAGGGTAGTGGAGACAGAGGGTAGTGGAGACAGAGGAGTGGAGAGAGAGGGGAGCTGAGGCGGAGGGGAGTGGAGGAAGAGGGGTGTGGAGGGTGTGGAGACAGAAGGGGGCGGAGACAGAGCGTAGTGGAGACAGAGGGGAGTGGAGACAGAGGGGTGTGGAGACAGAGGGGAGTGGAGACAGAGCATAGTGGAGACAGAGGGGAGTGGAGACAGAGGGTATTGGAGACAGAGGGGAGTGGAGACAGAGGGTAGTGGAGACAGAGGGGAGTGGAGACAGAGGGTAGTGGAGACAGAGAGGAGTGGAGACAGAGGGTATTGGAGACAGAGGGGAGTGGAGACAGAGGGGAGTGGAGACAGAGGGTAGTGGAGACAGAGGGGAGTGGAGACAGAGGGTATTGGAGACAGAGGGGAGTGGAGACAGAGGGTAGTGGAGACAGAGGGGAGTGGAGACAGAGGGTAGTGGAGACAGAGGGGAGTGGAGACAGAGGGGAGTGGAGACAGAGGGGTGTGGAGACAGAGGGGAGTGGAACAGAGGAGTGGAGACAGAGGGGAGTGGAGACAGAGGGTATTGGAGACAGAGGGGAGTGGAGACAGAGGGGAGTGGAGACAAAGGGGTGTGGATATGGAGGGGAGTGGGGACAAAGGGGAGTGGAGATGGAAATGAGTGGGGACGGAGGGGTGTGGAGATGGAGGGGACAATATCCCCTTGGACTGAACCTCCCTGGGGAAATACCCCCTTGAACAAAACTTCACCAGGAAAATACCCCTATGGATTAAACGTGCCCAGGACAATATTCCCTTGGACAATATCTCCCATAGTTCATACTTTGCTGGTTGGTTATGTCATCGCAATTAACCGACTCTGTATTTATGCTTGAAAGTAACTAAGAACTGCTCCATTTGAATAGTACATTGGCTGTCAGCCACATTCTGTGGAATGTGAAGAATCATGTGACTGAGGCCTGCCCCAACCAATAACCAACCAACAACTAACAACCATGTAGAAGGCTGACACTGTTGGGTGCAGTCTAATGTTGGTGTGTATCACAGGGATGAGACAGGGGAGAGAGAAAAATAAAGGAAAAATTTACATGGAGCAAATAAGGGTGTGATATGAGTGAGCGAACATCCCGGTCTGGGGGTTCGGGAAACATTTTCAATTTTGCAGTCTCTCAGAAGGTAAGCCCTCTGGGGTGTACCAAAAGCACAACAATTGACATTTTTTAAATATGTATTTTAATGTTTCCGACCCAAGGGAAGGATTTTTTAAATATTTCTTGTCAACATACCAGTACACATACATACACAAAGTACATACAGGTGGTATAAAGGTTAGAGACCTGACATGTAATCGGGTGATCTGGCTGAAAACATAATAACATTACATCACATCACCAACATCAGAATTCATGTACTCATTTTTTGCTTTTCGACTTTCTTTTTTGTTCTCGCAAGACCAACAGTGTGTTCAGGGCAGCCTTTCACCCAGAGTTCTCTTTCTCTGTTTGGGTTTTGGTTGTACGTGGAACCTTCTTACTTTCTGTGTGGACTTCAGTAGTGGCAACCCTCGTGGCACCTGGCTCCTTGGGTCGAGTCTTTAGCATTGAAGAATACCATATTATCGCCCACAAGCCGGCCAAGTTTGCACTCGAGTAGATGGAACGAAACACACAAATTTTAAATACGTAAGACTCATCATACTGTTCACTATAGAATGTGAGAAATCTCGCAAATATAGGCATTATGATCGCCACTTTCACTCACCGAATTATGGCTAGATTTGCCAGCTTGATTCACACAGATGTTTATCACTAGCGCAAACATTCATGCCGCTGTCATTCAGTGCTTCTTTCACGCGATTTGTTCCTCTCAGCCAAGCAGAGAGCTTTTCATTTACTACAGCCAATCACAGCATCGTACTAAAAAGTTTCATTGATGATTCTGTCCCGGGTTCTGTGACCTTCCTTGCGCGATGCATTGTGGGTTGAGGCACGGTACTGCCATCAGGTTACACCCAGGACATTGCTAAACAGGGAATATTTGACATATCATTTAGCCCAAGGTCTGGTTGTTAGTTACTGTGGGGGCCGGTGTGGTGCAACTTATTGCACACAGTGAACAGCGAAGTAAAACGATCGATAGGTTTCTGACGACTGCCTTCAGCTGTTCAGGCTCAGCCGGGCTTGTTGCAAGCTTGGCTTGGCTCGAAGTTACGAACTCCCATATGCCCCCCCCCTAAAAATTCTCCCCGGATTTACACATTTCTCACTGGTGCATTTTCTGACTACAAAATGCCGGAAAATCTGCAAAAACCGGAAAAATCTCATCCCTGCTATCAGCCAATATCTGCCACTTCCTCCTGAGACGTGAGCAATCACTGACCGAGGTTGTCACTCAGATGGTTGCAGGTGGGGCTGCTCCCACATTGCGGGACAAATACGAGGCCGTCTCTACGTGTCTTAGGACAGACGTGACAGACTACACAATCACCTTGTCATGGAACACCTCCATGGGAGTGTCCACAACACTCAATATTTGCTAAACCTTTACTGGTTGTTTTCCTTATGCAGTCGATCTACTGGTTTGTCCTGTCAAGTACAGTTTCTACAAATACTCTGCTGTTCTAGTGTGTCTCAGTTTCCAAACACATTAATCCTAGAATCATCATCATCAGATCCATCCGTGTGTAGTCCTCACACTTCACGTCTACCATCAAATTCATGCGTCAACATATTCCCACATTATAGCGGATACTGCATTACGGGGCTATTGTCCTAGAGGATATTGCACTAGAGGGCTATTGTCATAGGGGATCTTGCACTAGGGGGCCATGGTCCTAGGGGATATTATACTAGGGAGTTATTGTCCTATGGTATATTGTTCTAGGGTATATTGTCCAGGGGTGCTGTCTGGCAGCAGCTTAAGAAACGTAGTCATACTGCCATAATATGTTAACAGTTGGTTAACAGTTGGTCTTATTGTTTACTACTATTTTACTATTTACTACATCTGTTTACTCTACCATTTCATGTATTAAACACAACAGAAGTAAAACCTACCTTGCAATTTCCTCTCGCACTCTTTCCTTTCATCTTCAGCTACATATAACATACATCATTATATATGCCTCAAGTTCACTAAACTTTGCATTTATGGACTGTATATTTGAACTTAAAATACTTAATTGTTTACCTTGTTTTTTGGCTAATGAATAACATTTATCAGTCATAATATGATGATTGGCGTATTATTACTGGCAATTCGTTATTTTCGTCAATAGTATTGCCTGCATTAAAAATATTATTTAGACAGTTATTTGTAATACCACCTGTAAATTGGAGAAACATTTCGTCAGTTACCATTTACTTGTAATTTAAATTTTTACTGAAATCAGCTTATTTTCAATGTATAAAAAATATTTCATTAACAGTGTATGGCTTTAGGGCTTGCGTTACACAAGTGGTGCATGTTACGTAGCTGCATACAACTCTAGAGATAGAAACAAACAGTTTATGTTTGGCAAAAATATAAGGAATAATAAAAAAATGTAATAGAAAACAATAACAGTTAATAATATACCAGTTATCCAATTTGTATATGTACACATACTATCTTTACTGGGAAAATATTAACACATATTGCAAACGTTTGCAAATAGCAGAACTACATAAACCTGTGAGTAAAGAACGCATTTTAACCAATACATTTTCCAGCATATAATTACTTTCATATTACTGACAACACAATAAGATACACTATTTTTATTTCAGATCCCCAAACTAGGCTTCATTGTAGTCAGTAAGTAGGAAAACACAAGCAGTTTGTATTTTACCCAATATTTTCAAATGCATTGGTGGAGAGTTTCATTCATAGTGACTGAGCAACTATTACTTAATGATACTGCTGTCCGTAAAGTATCATGTTTATGATACAAAAAAGAATAAAAAATAACTTTAAAAGGCATATAAAATCCTTGTGGAAAATAAAAATATGCTTTGTGGACCACCGTCTCATTAAAGATGCAGCATTCAATTAGATTACTCAAACTTGTTAATATCTAACTTTCTTGTTACAATGACAATCTTGTTTTGTCCTCAATTACCATTCACTGACCACGTGTCAGCAATTTTTCCTTTCTTTCCGAGTTGCCTTGCCTGAACTTGCCTAAAATTCTAAATAAGTCGTTTAGATTAGACTAGTGCCAGTGCAAATGAAACGTCTTCACCCCCAGGGCGATTCTGGGTATAAAGAAAGGTCTTATGAAAAGGCCTATCAGTCAACAGTTTATAAGGGCTACCCCTGTCTTTGTATGTTATTTATACGACTGTACTGGCGCGAAAAATGAAATCGTCCTATATTATCGCTCACTACGTGGTAAATTATTAAATTCAGCGGCGTAACTGGTACAATTTTTAGGCCCGCACCTCGAAAAAAACATAAAAATGATCACCCACGGTGACCAAACATGGTGTGTCTACTGCACCTGTACTACGTGTATGCAATCGTCATGTGATCAAAAAATAATAATTAATGCTTGAAATCGATCAAAATATGTAAGTAAACGCGCTTTCCTCGTTGTCTCGTTACTGCCACAGTGAACTCCGTCAGGTGGCGCCACCATCTTGCTGCCGTTAAATCGTGGGTCATCCCACAATTTATTTTAAAATCGTCACAGATTACATGAAATACGCATTTTAGATTTAACAACAGCTGATGGCACTTCATATACTTTAATATGAGCAGAAACACGTGAATTGCTTATCTGCAAATATATTCAAATAGCTGATCAATATAACATAATATTATTAGCATAATAAAGTTATAGCTATTAATGCATCAATATTTTATACTACCTTATTTTAATCATTATAAAAAAATATTATATCATTATTTTGATAAGTAACAATTATAATATATATGCGTGCGTGTGTGCATGTGTGCGTGTGTGTGTGTGTGGTGCGTGTGCGTGCGTGCGTGCGTGGTGTGTGTGTGTGTGTGTGTGTGTGTGTGTGTGTGTGTGTGTGTGTGTGTGTGTGTGTGTGATGACTGTACTGTTTGTGTGTGGTGTGTGTGGTGCGTGCGTGCGTGCGTGCGTACTTAGGTCTACCGCGTGTGTGTGTGTGTGTGTGTGTGTGTGTGTGTGTGTGTTGTGTGTATTATATGTGTGTGTGCGTGTGTGCGTGTGTGCGTGTGTGTGTGCGTGCGTGCGTTCGTGCGTGCGTGCGTGTGTGTAACGGTAGTACTTAAGTCTACCGGTTTACTTTGCCCAAAGATTCAGTTGTATTCGGGTTATTCCAAATGTGTGATTCGATAAAATTCCGGCCAACTATCAATATCTGTAATATTTCAATAAACATGATACGCCAAAACAATTATGTCAGTGCTACATGTTACGGGACAAAATATAGTTTATTTTCCAATAATGCTACATCCATTAAGATATAAACTAAATAAAACTTGAACATTAAATTATTACTCACTCCCTCTCTCCCTCAGCCCTCCTTCTCTTCCTACACCCCTTCCTTCCTTCCTTCCTCCCTCCCTCTCTCCCACTCCCTCTTCCTCCGATCCTCCCTCCTCTGTCTCTGCGTTACACTAAATCTATCCCGTTTTCCTTATTCTTTCCCACTCTTCTCTGCTCGTCTACACCCCTCTTCCTACACGTTTTCGCCCGCCACTCGTTTTTTGCACCCATTCTCTCATTCTCATTAAGGCGCACATGGATTCGGTCATGGCTATTTGCACATATCTACACGAACGTCGAAGCTATTTATGCCATACAAAGCAATTGTGTAATACCTGCCATGGTTCATTGATATTATCACAGTTTAACACAGACAATACAATCCGTCAATTGGTATTGGACATTCGTGGCACAGCATGCGGCTTCCTAATGGTGTAGCGGCGACGCCAGAACGCAGGGGTTGACAACATGTAACTTCGCCATATCAGTGACTTGCACGTGACAGCTATTTCTATTAACAAATGACTGAAGGGTGCAACGACCAATAGCATGGAATCGTTGGGGTCAAAATGTACTTCTCCCCGTTAACAGTGCAAGGCCAACTTCACCTGTTTCTTGGTTTGTTCGATTGGGGTCGAGTGCAGCAGACGATGCACATTTGACGCTCAATGTAGTGTGACAGTTGGTCTCAACTAAGCTGCACACAAGGTGCAGTTTAAGATGTCAGCAGACACTAGGATATCAACAGATGCCGAAACACAACGAGGACGGGCACAGATTGGACGATGCAATTACTCGAAGGTATGAACGTTTATGGTTTGTGGTGGAAAGACAACTAATGCTCGTACGTTCCATTATTGTTATATAATCATATTCGTGATTCAAAGCATGTTTCTGTTGTAATCCCCTCTACCATAATTTTACCTTTAACAGCATCACAAAATTACAATGTGTTCAGAATTGCTTAGCAAGAATTGAAACTAGGTCTCCATGTTTTATTCGTTATATGCGGCTTCTAAAGTCATTGCATTGTCTTCCTGTCCGTATTATCGTATTATCTTTAAGATCTTTAAAATTATTGCTTACTCCGATGAGAAAGGTTGCCTAGCTTCGATTATTTCTAGTTTTTGTCCCTAAAGTCAATACCATTGTTGGGACAAGTGTTTTTGCCTGTTTAAGCTAACACGTATGTGGAAAACAAAATTATGATCACTGAATCTGAATCTGAATGGGATACGTCGTAAAGAAGCCAATAGTGGCTATTATATACGACGGGGGTGTGTGCGCATGTTATTGAGTGTTTGAGCCGCAGGTCAGGCGACTGAAATCAGTTATGGTTTCAGCCTGGACCTGCGACTCGTTTAATTGGTTCCAGTCGGCTATTGTTTTTACAAAAAATGAATTCTTAAATTGTTCAGTGTGGGCTGTGGGTACTATAAAACATCTGGTGTTGTTGGTTGTTAGTTGTTTGACAAAATTTGAGGATGCTACACTATGCTGATCGGTGTTGATAATATCTTAAATAAAATTAATGGGCTTAGTCTACATCTGTTATATGTTTATTATTTTATGTTATGTATTCTTGTTTACCAATTTGAGTTATATTGAATTATGCGAATTATGTATCAACATTTAAAGTAATTCCTTGTTACATTTCATGAAGGACAAAATGGCGACGATGTGTGCGCCATCTTGGTTTCACGTCGCCTGTTGTAAAACATTCCTATCCATAAATCTGCATGGACGAATAATTATAGGTTCACATGTTTAATGTATCATATGATATAATATAACATTATAAACGATGTTTTTGCCTTTTTAAGCCAACACGCATGTGGAAAACAAAATTACGATCACTATGCTGATTAGTGTCGATAATATCTTCAATAAAATAAAGTTGTCTTAGTCTACATCTGTTGATTATAATATTATGTTTATTATTTTATGTTATGTTTACAAATTTGAGTTATATGGAATTATACGAATTATGTATCAACATTTTAAAGTAATTCCTTGTTACATTTTATTATGGACAAAATGGCGACGATGTGTGCGCCATCTTGGTTTCACGTCGCCTAGTGTAAAACATACCTATCCATAACTGTGCATGGATGAATAATTATAGTTTCACATGTTAACATGTTTAATGTATCATATGATATAATATAACATATAAACGATGTTTTAACGCCATTCTACAATACAAATAACTTCACTGGAAATAGTTATATCAGTTTAAGTTAAGACAAGTTGACACCACAATCTCGCCAGTCAAACACTATATGGTATATAAAGAAAGGAAATTGCTACTATAATTGTAACTGATGTGTATTCGATGCCTCGTGGCAAAGGGTGTATCACGTGATGCTCGCAATATGGAGGGTCACATCCGGCAATGGAACGCCGGGCTTAGGGGCAGATACTCCCTCCCTTTCTCGTAACACAGTGGTCAGTTGTGAGGGTTGAAAGCCGTGACATTTCTCGCCAGGGGAACGTTGTAAGGAGCAACCAAAGCGGAGTCCCGAGCCCAAGTAGATACATTAGATACTGTACTATGTACTAATGTACTATAGGCAGAATGTTCCCAGTGTCTCCCACTTCCGGATACCCTCTTTTTGATTATCTCTTTAAATTATATAAATAAATAAATAAATTACATAATTTCATGGATTTTATCTTAACTTTTTTTCCGTTTTTAGCACATTATCTCAGTTTCACGATAAACTTTAATTAATTCGTTCTACGTTTTGTTTGTTTTTATTATTGAAAGATATAAAAATGTAGTCTTTAAAATACATATATTGATTGATTTTTATTATTTTGTTTTTGTTCATTATATTTTAATAACTATTATATTTATCTCACGTAGCGCTTATATATCTGTTAACATTGCTTTATTACAGGAACACCAAATAAGGCCACCTGGCACAGAGACACTGAACAAGAAAAAAAGGATATGGGATAGACCAGGAGAATATAGCCACAAACAGACACCTTGAACAGGAGAAATAAGCAGAGTAAATAAGAATTGTTACTTGACTGCAGTGCCACCAACAGTGTCATTTTGCGAAGACACAAATTTGAACAAGTCTACGTCAGTCCTATTATAAAGTTACATTGTATTAGTCAATAAAGCAATGTCATACCTATTTTACACACACATACCCCACATAAAACCTAACATGTATTAAATGACACATACCCTATTCATATTTGGGATGTCATTAGACATACAGAGGATAATCAACTAGAGAAAATGCTTGATATTGTTAGGCAATGCAAAATGTCCTGTTGTAATAACCACCATTAAGAACTCATGCTTGTGGGAAACAACTGTACTGATTTTGTAATTTGTCACTTTTTCAGGTAGAAACAATCGTTCAAATAGGGTGTTTCCACAAAAGAAGAGTTCAAAACAAAGTTCGCAGTGTTATCCAGAAAAGTTAATTTGTGCTTACTTGTTTTTAGATTTTTAATAATTATGTATTCCTGTCAGATGATATAAATTAACATTTTATAATAATATAAAATGCAGTTGTGACTGATTGCATTTAGAATACTGTGTTGTAATGCAAATGCATTGTCAGTTGTTTGTCTAACCATGTTGTTCACTTGGATAGTTTAGGGTAATATTCAGTGTTGTGTGTGGCAGGTTCACATCCTGTTGGTGTTCCTTATGCAAACATGACATGTTGTGTGCACACGCATTGATTCTACTTAATAGTTTTCAGATAATAATTATAACCATGGTTTATTATATACCATCTGATTGTTCAACTCTTGCAGTTATAATGTGTGTGTGTGTGTGTGTGTGTGTGTGTGTGTGTGTGTGTGTGTGTGTGTGTGTGTGTGTGTGTGTGTGTGTGTGTGTGTGTGTGTGTTTTGGGTGTGTGTGTGGGTGTGTGGGGTGGTGTGGGGGGGTGTGGGGTGGGGTGTGGGGTGGGGTGTGGGTGGGGTGTGGGGTGGGGTGTGGGTGGGGTGTATGGTGGGGTGTTGGTGGGGTGTGTGGTGGGTGGGGTGGTGGTGTTGGGGGGGTGTGGTGGGTGTGGGGGTTGTGTTGGTGGTGGTGTGTGGGGTGGTGGTGGTGTGTGGTGGGGGTTGTGGGGTGTGGGGTGTGGTGTGTGTGGTGTGTGTGTGTGTGTGTGTGTGTGTGTGTGTGTGTGTGGTGTGTGGGTGTGTGTGGTGTGTGTAGGGTAGGAGAGGACAGTGGGGTATGAGAAGACAGTGGGGTAGGAGAGGACAGTGGGGTATGAGAGGACAGTGGGGTAGGAGAGGACAGTGGGGTAGGAGAGGACAGTGGGGTAGGAAAGACAGTGGGGTAGGAGAAGACAGTGGGGTGGGAGAAGACATTGGTGGGGGTTCACGGGTAAAGGCCATTTTCATTAAGATCACCCACTTTTTTTCCGGTACCTGGTAGTTTGGCCGATATTTTGATCCTGATGATAAGGAACATATTATCAGGAATATTATTATTATCTCACAGTAAGCCAATCCCCAATATCATCACCATCTTGCGATGATTAAGTTTACCTTCAATGATCAATGTTTGTCATTGTATTTATCAGAAAACTCCAAGTAAGAAATATGTGATGCTTGAAGAAATCCAATTAAAATGTGAATAAGTATGTTGTTAGTTAGCCAATTTAGGATTCAGCAGCAATGTTGTCTCATGCATCTTGTTTCTAATTAATGCTGTCTTCTATAATGTTCACACATTTAGTTCAGTTCTTATTTTAAAAAGTAAGTAAGACACGTGAAACATTTGTCAAATTTATTGAGGATATGTTAAATTGAGGCAAATAATTAAAATTGTTACCTGAATGGGCCATTCCAGTGTGGCTCCAGTTTGCCACCTTTCCTCCCGATGTTCCTCATGTTTCGTTTCAGGACGATGTCCCCAATCTTAAAGTGAAATGATGTCACTCCCTTTGTCTGTCTGTTCTTGTACTGCTTAGATTGGCGCTGTTGGGCAGTTGTGACATTTGTGTGGACGCGGAAAGTCATGGTGCTTAGAACATAGTTGGATGGAAGGTTTAAATATATAAAATTTTCAGAAAGTAATAATTTATACACAAGAAAGAATATAATATATAAGGGACACAATTCTAGGAGTTGTAACTTGATAACAATGTTATTTTATCTGACCAGTGGTTGTGCTATATTCATAGTCAGTTATGTTACTGTATGGGAAAGTAAGAGACTTTGAATTTAGTTGGTGATATGGATCCCCCAATGAAAACAACATAAATTGTTTCATCACAATGGACAGGGTTACATTTTTTACTTTTTACATTATCTTGAAAAAAACCCTTCACTACTTTTACACACCTTTCATGAACGCTTATCACCTGTTTCCCTACTTGCTCAAGAATTTTTCTTCTTCCCTGTCAGCATCATCCATCTAACAATATATCTGAATTGTACCTACTGGGCTTTTTCTGGTACTATTTCATGAGTCCAATGTATATCATTAACACATAAAACAATCACTTGTACAAAACATTTAGTTATGTAAATATTTAACAATTAATAAAGTGTTATTTCTGTATAATTATTATACAACTGTTGTCTGAAATGCATGTAACTTTTGGCATTATAAAGGGGAAAATGAATGCAATATGACAATAAACGAAATACCTCAACAGGCAGACGTGGATGGCGATTGAACATGAGGAAGAATGGGGTGTAGTTGGTCGACCCCTGTCTCTGTGCGCGCATGCTAAATGCGACCTCTTCCAGGTAGTCGTCCTAGTCATCCTGATGTTCACCCGTCAACTTGCTCAGTCGGGTTTTGAGTGTCTGATTGGTTCTACAATCAATCCAGATGGTCAATGGTTGACAATTCTATAAGAGTAATTCTGGGTCAGTCTGAAAAGGAATATCAGTTGTGAAAAACAATTAGACATTTTTTACATGCTTAGACAAACGTATCTGCTATTTATATTATTACAAGTTTGGTTTGTTATACGACAATAACAATATTTTGAAGAACAAAAACCATAGTTTTATTCATAATGTGACTGTATTGCTAATAATTAATAACTGCTAACTATCATCAAGTCCATTTGTTTGGGGATGGTACGCTGCCATAATCATGCGGTCGATATTGATTTCTTTGGCCAAATCTGCATTGATGGTGTTGACAAATTCACGACCTTGGTCAGATAACAATTTCTTCGGGGCACCATATCTGTAAAAAGACAACAAAATGAGACATTCTGTGGGGGGGAGCTTGAAAATTAACACCTTTTCAAGAAGTAAAATCAAGGCCTATTTTGTGACGAAGTAATAGATATGGGAAAGAAGGGGTAAGGGGGCAGCAACCTGCTGGAATTTCAAAAACAATCAAAATATGTCCCCCATCTTCCCACATCATGATCTATCGCGAGATACTGAAGTGGAGTGGTGCTGATGCTTGAGATCCAGTGCTTTCCAGCCCTTCCAAATTGTTTCAGTTCCGGCATGAAATTACTGCTTTTATTGTGTAAACCAAGTCAATACATTGAACAGCATAGGGCATCTGCCATAATTATAGCTATCCTTTTTCTATTTTTTTTTTGGATTATAACCAATTATTATGACATTAATTTTGTGTACTGCTACACACATAAGTTATTTAAATTGAGTATACATGTCTTCTTATTAACATTGCTAGGCTAGGCAAATGAAGCTGTTCAAGCTTCGCAATACCTCCTCACCCATCTTCCACTTCAGGTTCAACGAATTTTGTGAATTACTGACATATTTGTAGCCATTCTTGGTCTCAGGTAGTGGGCCTAAAAAGTAGCTTAAATATAAGTTTGTATAATAGCATTAGGTAGATTCCATTAAAAGGGGCTTCAAAGTTAAATCAGTATTCTTGATAGGACATTTGTTGTCCCTCTCTTCTAAGGCCATCAAATCTAAACTGGCGAACCTTCAATGAAACAAGGAAATCAAGGAAAATAAATAAAATTAATAGTAGTAGAAGTTGCCATAAAACAGGCGCACAAGAATGACATTTTACATGCACAATCATCTAATTGCCATAGGTAATATAATTTGCAACACTAGCACAAATGCTAACTTGGGACAACAAGTGTGCATGTTACGACTACTTAAGTTATCATAAACATTCAAGAGTGGAAATGTTTACAGCATAAATATCACTGGCAATAGTCAACATTACATTGAGTAAGGATTACATCTGTATTTTTCACATTACATGGCCTACCTACGAGATCCATGCCAACCATATGCATGGGTGCCACAATCTTGATAGGTGTCAGCTTTGGCGCTACTGTTTTGATTTTTTCATATCGCTGACATGCATCGCATTTCGAAACCTGCAGTATGTAAAATAAGATCATGTAACATAAAATATAGGATCTACAATGACAAGAATTGTTACATTGGTATGAATTTTAATACAGCATATACATATGGATAGTGTATTGTAATGGTATATACTACATAAAGCAACATTTGACTTTGAAATATACAGTATATTCTTGCAAATAAGTGTAATGTTCACATTCACAAATGAAACATTATACATGAATAATTCATGTACACTTTCACTTTTTTTGAACATTAATACTTTGGTGAGTGAGCTATTGAGTGAGTGAGCCAGTGAGCTAGTGAGTGAGCTAGTGTGTGAGTGAATGAGTGAGTGAGTGAGTGAGCTAGTGAGTGATTGAGTGATTGAGTGAGCGAGCTAGTGAGTGAGGGAGTGAGTGAGTGAATGAGTGAGCTAGTGAGTGATTACGCGAGTGAGTGCGTGCGTGAGTGAGCTAGTGAGTGAGTGAGTAAGCTAGTGAGTGAGTTATATAAAATATATATATATATATATATATATGCATATTGCAATATTTTGATTGATTTATTGAGTGTTGAACCAGCAGGATATATACTATTCAGTAAATCAATATTGTCTGACTCATGATCTTGTCTGCCAATAAAAATATAAGATCGATATATCTGATATGTGTGTGTGTGTGTGTGTGTGTGTGTGTGTGTGTGTTGTGTGTGTGTGTGTGTGTTGTGTGTGTGTGTGTGTGTGTGTGTGTGTGTGTGTGTGTTTATATACATATACATTACACCTCCTGATCACTAACGTATGTTTTTAGTCACCCTTGACCCCTTTCCAGTAGTATCGCTGGGTTATTTTGTCTACAATGGCATTGACGCCACTGTGGCCAGCAGGGGGGGGGGCAGAGTCGACCTGCCACAAGATCTTTTCTTTCTCTTTTTCATATGATGATTTATTGGCGGATGTTTGTGTGTGGCTGAACGTACACTAACACTCCAGTTTTGCAATTATTTCATATAATCATAGTTCATTGATGTTCCTAATGAAGTCATTAAGACCCTCTTGTTCTTGGGTTGCAATATTGGGGGTTTTTTTTAAAAAGTTTGTAGGGGAAGGGCGGGTAAAGTGGGCCTGTCAGCCAAAGTGGGCCCCATCTGTCACAGCATTCCTGGTATGCAATGCAGTAAAAACAATAGTAGTATTTACAAACCCTCCAACTTTATTTTTTTTTTAAAAAGCAAAATGTTGAGTATCACATTTGTGTTTTAGGTACTTTTCTTAAATAATTGATATGTCTTACAAACACCACCTTTTCATAAATTGTCAGGGTAACCGAGAATGTGGTCAAAGGAGCAATAGGCCATAGTTAGTTAAATGAAAAATTTCAGTTTCAAGTGAATAAACACAATAATCCCAAAATGGCGACCGACCGATAATCTATACCAGAGGCCAAAGTGGGCCCCATGGGGCTACAGTGCGCTAAGCTACAGAGGGACAACTGGAACATTGCTGGCAGTCATTACAAGAAACACGTCTAGGCCACAGCAAGACTGGTAACGTGCCTACAACCACCCGTTTCAAAGAAAAGAGGGCACACAAAAGCTGAGAACATGTAAAAAATATAGAAGGAAGACTACTACGCTACGCCTTATCTGGGATATTCGGATATTTGTATTCTAACACAGAACATGCAAAAGCTGGTTATTTTGGGGAGTGTGGCCGTGGGTAACCATGCTACTGGGTATGAGCGTGGGGGGTTATGTGCAAGATTTGTTCAACGATTATGTGGCATCCAACATTTTGAGGGGGCCCACTTTGGCCTCCATGTTTTAAGAAATAATAAAATGAGTGTCTTTTTAAAACTCGTCTAATGTATTATATTTATTAAGATAAAGTAACTAGACTGTGCACGTATGTAGTCAATATACATAGGTAGGTATTGTAGCAAAAAATTTCAATTTTTGTACATAACTGTCAAATAAAGGTTGATTGGCGCTTAAGGAGCCCATTTTACCCGCCCTTCCCCTACCAGTCAGTTATTAATTGTAAAGAGCACTCCTAGTCTGTTGTCATTTCTGATGTTGCAGTGTGAGCCACTTGATTTGCTGCAGCATTCGTAATAGACATAATATATTACTTATAATAAATGTGTGGATAAATAAAAAAACAATGATGCTTGTTTACTTTAAATGTAGCTGCTAAAAAAGATGACTCATTAGTGACACTTTAAATTAAGAAATGGATTTTCCTTCCCTATACATTTTATTGCCTACATACCTCAACTGCACAGTTTCATTTCATGATAAATCCTTACAAGTGATTGATGATGAGACATGTTCTTAAGCAGGACCACCCAGTAGAACTTGTCAGTTGGCATTATTAATAAGATTAGCAGTTCATTTGAAAAACCCTTTAAAACAGAAGCAGTTTCAGTAACACCATAATGTTAGGTTAAATTGTTTAATGATTACATAAATTCTATGACAGTGGCTGTATAAATAATATGCTTACCTTTTATTTTAGTGACTGCATCATTATTAAAGAGAATTTTTACTCCTACTTTCTTAAATGATGTTTTAGTTTTATGTATCTTAGCCTTCTATATTTTTATTTGTTTAGTTATTGTTTTCATTAATCTGTTTACTTGGCAATTTGGTAATGTAGAGTTAATTTTAGTCATATGTTTAAGTAATTATTTTTTAACGAATACCTAGTACATGTATATGTAAAACGCCCTGAGTAGTTTATAACTAGATTTGGCACTATATAAGTATACTTACTTATTTATTTATTTTATGAGGTAAATCAGTTGACTGATTTTTATCGGATTATATATCTATATGCAATTGATACGTAAATTGTTGCATCAAAGAATTCGTTTTAATGAAATGTCAACCGATGAAGGAAATAATATGCGCAGATGCAATGTATCAGTCAACAGCCCATGCCAGAGGTAATTGCCCACAAATGTTTGTGCATTTACCTGGCGGATTTGAACCTCCAACATATGCCGAGAATTAGCTCTACTCTTTATTTACCAGTGTTATAATTTAGCCTAAAATTAATGGGGGGCCCGCAGACCCCCACTTTTCAAAACCTAGGGGACACAAAAATGGGGGATACAAAAAAATTCACTTTTGTTTTTAATTTTCTTTTTCAAACAATTTCATGACAAAAAAACATATTTTAATCTATGACATTCAAGTAAAAATGTGTCATTTCGAATCAAGGGGGGTTGGCTTATTTTCCTCTAAAAGGCTGCTTGAAACTGGTAATTTTCCTCAGGGCGCCGTCCACCTGTAAACCCCGTCAGTAATTTAACCCCGACAAACACATCGCTGCCCCCGGTAGGAATTTACCATAATAAAAAAATTTTCTTTCCCTTTTGGGGGAATTTTAAATTTTTATAAAATTCCAATTGTTTGTTTTTTTCCAATAGTTTGATCAGACCCAATAGTTGGCAGTCAAACCCCAGAAATGTGGGGGGGCCCCCTACCCCCCAAACCTTTATTCCCCCCTTTGTGGTGGGGGTGTTTTGTCAAATGAATATTACAATCATGCAGCATAGTTTTCAGATGTAGCATAATTGTAATAATATAATTTCACCTTTTTATTACGAATGCAAATAAATATTATTTGTTGACACATAGAACCGCTTTCGTGTATAATAAGATACCATATCTTTGTTTTTGCGCAGAAATGTCTAATAACGAAGAAAACCGAAAGAAACCAAAATTTTACATGGGCTAGATAGGAGGTAATCAAACCACTCGGCTTGGAATAAAGATGGCGTTACGCAGTGTTCTATGACGACGATTTAGGCACTGAAAATATTTTTTTTCCCAGTTTGTCTGATAAGTGAATATGCTTCTTTCACCATTAATGTATACTTATATAGTATACATTTAGGTATATGGAATGTTACAGCTGTGTTTCAGTTCCCCTTTAAAAGTGCCACACTGTAACCCCAAGTCACTATGTGCCTTAAATGTTTCAGATTGATCATTAATAGATTTTGATATATAAGAAGTGTTGAAAGACTCTAAAAGTCACATGTAAGGCCATGTTGGAATTGCTCAAGAATAGACTGTCTAACACAAATCTAATTTATTGTTGCTCTTTTTCAATAACATATAGAAATGAAGGAAATAACATACAATATTAATAACATAAACAGAACAATATATGGGAAGAACATTAGATATTATATATATATAATATTAAAAAATATAAAAAAAAAACAACACACACACACACACACACACACACACACACACACACACACACACACACACACACACACACACACACACACACACACAACCACCACCACCACCACCACCACCACCACCACCACCACCACCACCACCATGTCTGATATGTCTGACAGCCCTACATAGGGGAGTACGGTGGAGCGGGGAGTCTTCATTGCAACACTGAGGAATGCAGACAGACCTGGCTAATATTACACGGGCATGTCTAGTGAGTTCACAAAGAAAGTCGGTGGGGCGTGCACTACTCGTGTCAACATCGCTGTCCACCTGCATGCTGTACATGGTTGTATAAGACGTGTACACCGACACACACACTTGCATAAACACGTCGTTGCCAATATATCTAGGGAACCATCTCCCAGGGTATGTAGTAACTTCCTAGTAAATAATTTTCAGCCTGCTGCAGGCCACATGTAGATCAAAATCGTTAGATGTTTGATATGTTTAGATAAATGACAGTAATGTCAATGTTTGATCACAGGGCAATTTTGTGCAGCATACGTGTAATAAATTCACGATGTGACATTTTACTTGACAGATCAGTTGTCACTCATGGTTTGTCGAGGTGTGGCCATAATAAACTACAATACACAGTGTTTTGTTTACTCACCGTCTACTTGGTAGTTGCCAGTCTTTACCGCTCTGACGACAGCATTTCTCATGCGGGTGTCACTTGCCAAGTGCGTCTTTTTTGTTATGTACTGCTTTATGCAGTCCGTGTATTGTTTGAATTCGCTATCGACACGTCTCGGCATCGTGGTCATTGTGCAGAGAAATGACAAGAACACGAGCGCGCTGCAGTGTGCAACGTAGGGAGTCTGCAGCGCGTAGAAATGATTTATTATGTAATACGGTCGCCGCGGGGGTCATGAACTCAGTCTCGATCGACATTCTGGCACGGGGTAAAAGTTGATCGGCCACCTGAGGTTACGCCAGTTCGGCGCGCATGTGCATACGTGGAACGACGTTCTGGACTGCTCGACGTTGCATACCGTCGCGCTAACCTTCGCCATGAACCGTTAACCTTTTGACATGAACCGCTAACCTTCGACGTTCTGGACCGCTCGACGTTCTGGACCGGCACACCGGTAGCGAATCACGTCAAAGCACTGTATCGGGGAACCGGATGTTTCGGCCCAAAACAGTTTTGGAATCGGAATCGTCCGTTTCTGCAATCGTTAAAGTTCGGCATGTGTGTGCTCGCATGGGCGGATTCATCCGTACCTGCAACATGGGCCGAATTATCCGTCCTAATGTTAGGAGATATCTTCGACTTGCGTATTATAGATAATTTTGGTATTATTTCTGCATCGTTATTCTTTGCCGACCCATGGCCATGCTCGAAATTGCGTATCATTTAATTTTGGTATTATTTGATTACTATTCGGGAAATGTTGCGTGTTATTTCATTGCGTATTATAGATTATATAGATTAATATTATTATTTGCAAAAGAGGGGATTTCTTTTATTATTTCTTGGTTACTATTGGGGGATTTGTATGACTTCCCTGCTAAAAATGTACTACAGTTTACTATGGTAAACTATGGTAAATCCATAGTAAATCATAGTAAATCATAGTAAACCATAGTAAACCATAGTATATTATATTTTACCATGCTTTCACCATAGTAAAATGTACGTAGACATAGTAAACCATAGTAAGTTATAGTAAAACCATAGTAATTCATAGTAAACTACAGTATACTACGTTTTACTATGCTTTTACCATAGTAAATTCACATGAAGATGTAGTAAACTGTAGTGAACTGTAGTAAATCCATAGTAAGCTATAGTCAACCATAGTTTACTAAATTTTTACAATACTGTGATTACTGGTAAAGTCATGGTAATTGCATGATAAACCATGATATCACTGATTTAAATTTGTATATTTATCTACATTTTGATAAATGAACATTAAACCATATAGTAAACCATGATATAACAAAAGTAAATTAATTATGACATAAGCAGTTTTTGTTTATGGCCTTATTTTAAATTGTTCATGCAAAACTGCCAGATGCATCTACCACGGATCTGTTATGGTTTATAGCCCAGACAATTAATAGAAAACATAGTAAGCCATTACAATTCCCATAGCATAGTCTATTTTATCATCCGTGCTAAAAATTTACTATGGTTTACTACAGTAAATTTACTATGGTTTACTACAGTAAATTTACTATGGTTTACTACAGTAAAACACAGTGTTTTTTCGGAATATTTACTACGCTTTACCATAGTAAATACTATGGTTTACCATAGTATATACTATGGTTTACTACAGTAAATACTACGTTTTACTATGGTTTACTACAGTGAATACCACATTTTACTATGGTTTACTATACTGAATATCACAATTTACTATGGTTTACTGTAGTAAATACTACGTTTTACTATGGTTTACTACAATGAATACCACATGTTACTATGGTTTACTATGGTGAATATCACAATTTACTATGGTTTACTATAGTAAATACTACTTTTTACTATGGTTTACTACAGTGAATACCACATTTTACTATGGTGAATATCACAATTTACTATGGTTTACTATAGTAAATACTACGTTTTACTATGGTTTACTACAGAGAATACCACATTTTACTATGGTTTACTATGGTGAATATCACAATTTACTATGGTTTACTATAGTAAATACTACCTTTACTATGGTTTACTACAGTGAATACCACATTTTACTATGGTTTACTATAGTAAATACTACGTTTTACTATGGTTTACTACAGCATCGTGGTCATTGTGCAGAGAAATGACAAGAACACGAGCGCGCTGCAGTGTGCAACGTAGGGAGTCTGCAGCGCGCAGAAATGATTTATTATGTAACACGGTCGCCGCGGGGGTCATGAACTCAGTCTCGATCGACATTCTGGCACGGGGTAAAAGTTGATCGGCCATCTGAGGTTACGCCAGTTCGGCGCGCATGTGCATACGTGGAACGACGTTCTGGACTGCTCGACGTTGCATACCGTCTCGCTAACCTTCGCCATGAACCGTTAACCTTTTGACATGAACCGCTAACCTTCGACGTTCTGGACCGCTCGACGTTCTGGACCGGCACACCGGTAGCGAATCACGTCAAAGCACTGTATCGGGGAACCGGATGTTTCGGCCCAAAACAGTTTTGGAATCGGAATCGTCCGTTTCTGCAATCGTTAAAGTTCGGCATGTGTGTGCTCGCATGGGCGGATTCATCCGTACCTGCAACATGGGCCGAATTATCCGTCCTAATGTTAGGAGATATCTTCGACTTGCGTATTATAGATAATTTTGGTATTATTTCTGCATCGTTATTCTTTGCCGACCCATGGCCATGCTCGAAATTGCGTATCATTTAATTTTGGTATTATTTGATTACTATTCGGGAAATGTTGCGTGTTATTTCATTGCGTATTATAGATTATATAGATTAATATTATTATTTGCAAAAGAGGGGATTTCTTTTATTATTTCTTGGTTACTATTGGGGGATTTGTATGACTTCCCTGCTAAAAATGTACTACAGTTTACTATGGTAAACTATGGTAAATCCATAGTAAATCATAGTAAATCATAGTAAACCATAGTAAACCATAGTATATTATATTTTACCATGCTTTCACCATAGTAAAATGTACGTAGACATAGTAAACCATAGTAAGTTATAGTAAAACCATAGTAATTCATAGTAAACTACAGTATACTACGTTTTACTATGCTTTTACCATAGTAAATTCACATGAAGATGTAGTAAACTGTAGTGAACTGTAGTAAATCCATAGTAAGCTATAGTCAACCATAGTTTACTAAATTTTTAAAATTACTGTGATTACTGGTAAAGTCATGGTAATTGCATGATAAACCATGATATCACTGATTTAAATTTGTATATTTATCTACATTTTGATAAATGAACATTAAACCATATAGTAAACCATGATATAACAAAAGTAAATTAATTATGACATAAGCAGTTTTTGTTTATGACCTTATTTTAAATTGTTCATGCAAAACTGCCAGATGCATCTACCACGGATCTGTTATGGTTTATAGCCCAGACAACTTTAAAAGAAAACATAGTAAGCCATTAAAATTCCCATAGCATAGTCTATTTTATCATCCGTGCTAAAAATTTACTATGGTTTACTACAGTAAATTTACTATGGTTTACTACAGTAAATTTACTATGGTTTACTACAGTAAAACACAGTGTTTTTTCGGAATATTTACTACGCTTTACCATAGTAAATACTATGGTTTACCATAGTATATACTATGGTTTACTACAGTAAATACTACGTTTTACTATGGTTTACTACAGTGAATACCACACTTTACTATGGTTTACTATACTGAATATCACAATTTACTATGGTTTACTGTAGTAAATACTACGTTTTACTATGGTTTACTACAATGAATACCACATGTTACTATGGTTTACTATGGTGAATATCACAATTTACTATGGTTTACTATAGTAAATACTACTTTTTACTATGGTTTACTACAGTGAATACCACATTTTACTATGGTGAATATCACAATTTACTATGGTTTACTATAGTAAATACTACGTTTTACTATGGTTTACTACAGTGAATACCACATTTTACTATGGTTTACTATGGTGAATATCACAATTTACTATGGTTTACTATAGTAAATACTACCTTTTACTATGGTTTACTACAGTGAATACCACATTTTACTATGGTTTACTATAGTAAATACTACGTTTTACTATGGTTTACTACAGCATCGTGGTCATTGTGCAGAGAAATGACAAGAACACGAGCGCGCTGCAGTGTGCAACGTAGGGAGTCTGCAGCGCGCAGAAATGATTTATTATGTAACACGGTCGCCGCGGGGGTCATGAACTCAGTCTCGATCGACATTCTGGCACGGGGTAAAAGTTGATCGGCCACCTGAGGTTACGCCAGTTCGGCGCGCATGTGCATACGTGGAACGACGTTCTGGACTGCTCGACGTTGCATACCGTCTCGCTAACCTTCGCCATGAACCGTTAACCTTTTGACATGAACCGCTAACCTTCGACGTTCTGGACCGCTCGACGTTCTGGACCGGCACACCGGTAGCGAATCACGTCAAAGCACTGTATCGGGGAACCGGATGTTTCGGCCCAAAACAGTTTTGGAATCGGAATCGTCCGTTTCTGCAATCGTTAAAGTTCGGCATGTGTGTGCTCGCATGGGCGGATTCATCCGTACCTGCAACATGGGCCGAATTATCCGTCCTAATGTTAGGAGATATCTTCGACTTGCGTATTATAGATAATTTTGGTATTATTTCTGCATCGTTATTCTTTGCCGACCCATGGCCATGCTCGAAATTGCGTATCATTTAATTTTTGTATTATTTGATTACTATTCGGGAAATGTTGCGTGTTATTTCATTGCGTATTATAGATTATATAGATTAATATTATTATTTGCAAAAGAGGGGATTTCTTTTATTATTTCTTGGTTACTATTGGGGGATTTGTATGACTTAATTTAATTTAATCGACTAGCGTATTATTTGCGTAGTATGTGATTGCATTGCGTATTATAATATATATATATATATATATATATATATATATATATATATATATATATATATATATATATATATATATATATATATATACTATAGTCACGTGATTTACGCTTGCTGTCAAAACATGCCTCAAAACTTGTTTGCCTTTGCGACAAATAACTTTACTGAGAGGTTATAATTTTATACATTCTAATGAACAATTTATAAAAAAAAAATGCTTTGTCGGTTCGCTGCACATTGATGCGCTACAATGTAAGCAAGTCATACATAATACATATGTGCGTGCGTGCGTGCGTGCGTGCGTGCGTGCGTGCGTGCGTGCGTGCGTGCGTGCGTGCGTGCGTGCGTGCGTGCGTGCGTGCGTGCGTGCGTGCGTGCGTGCGTGTTATAAACACACATTTTGATGTTTTTCCGAGATGCGGGTCTTTTGCAGTTTAGGCCCGTGCCTCGAACAAAAACATCAAAATGATCACCTACGTTGACCAAACTTCGCAAGGTGTGTCTACTACACCTGTACTAAGCATATGCACTTGTCACGTGATCACAAAATAATAATTAATCCCTGAAATCGATCAAAATGTGTAAGTAAATAACGCGCTTTCCTCTTCAAGTCATTGCTACAACAATGAACTCCGCCAGGTGGCGCCACCAGCATATTACATTTAAACCGTGGGGTCAGACCACAATTTTGTTTCTGTAATATCGTCACAGATTACTCAAATAGCTGGAATACGATAGAAATCAATGGAATAGATTATCAGCTAGTTGAACGTGCTAGTAGTGTTAATGTTTAAAAATAAAATCGACATATACCTAAGAAAGGCGGGATACATTTAGATAGATTGGTTTGACTCTCAATAAGCCAAAAGGGCTTCCTTGTCCACCTGCCATCTAGAGTTGTTTCTCTAGGTGGCAATCTTGTTAAACATGTTGAAGATATAGAGTCGGAATGGATACGCATTGGAATTGGTGTGCTGTTCTGTCATCGTAATGACACATTGTGACATATATATTGCAAGATATAAAAGCAATAGTGAATACTTTTCATGTTACTCCAATTTGAATTTAAAGTAAGTAAGTATATCATAGTCAAGCCGATATGGCTACCATCATTGTAATTGGTCGGTAGGCCAGTGGAATAAAACATTGAAAGATGTATAGATCAGTGGTATTTCAGTATTGGAAGGCAGGTATTTTTTCATCAGAGTTCAAAATCATATATCGACTGCTTTTACACCGAGTAATCGATTGGTGTGTGCGTAGCATATTTCGAATACCCAACTTTAAAAATGACTAAAAACTGAATTTTCTCTTAAAACGTCCTACTGACTACCTAATGTGTGTTACTTTTTAGTAGTGCTGAATAAAAATGTATGAATCTGCTTTAGCTTCGAAAGTTAACAAGCAACTAAACACGGCCACAAAGTTATTTAACTGTGTGCAAAGGGCAAACCTTTGACAGAGAACAAACGAAAACAAGTGAAGACGGCCTCTTTGTACAATGAATATGTTTTATTAGATAAATAATGACGCGCACACATATATTAAGAGACTAAATTACAGAAGTGCCTACATATTTGGTGCAAAGATCACAGGTTGCCACTGTAATGTTCAACTCGACTGTATAGTTATAATTAACAGGTTCTTTAAGGTGACTAAAGATGACCCTGTCGTTGAGTGGGTGCGTACCAGAAATGCTGCACATGAAAATGTTGCGTAACCATTGCATGCAATTTTATGTACAATACTGATTTTTTTACGTGAGGTCTGAACTTCTGGATCTTCTAAATGTTGTCTGTGGTCACTGGTGTTTAGCAATCCCAAACTAGCCGCACAGATGTGTGTAGGTGTGGTATGCTGTTAAACTGCATGTTTGTGTCATGTCACAATGGAAGATATAAATAAACAGTGTGCATTCTATAGAGAAACCTCCGATCCATCGTCATTTAACGTGCTATGCAAGTAGGTTGCTTTGTGATAATGTGTTGTGACATTACAGCCAGAAAACAAGGCGTATTAATACACTATCAGCGTTCTACTGCGACATAGTTCCATAAACCAAACTACTTCTTTTGACATTCCTCAACTACGGAACACTACTTGTAACAGAAACGATGATTTAATGTTTGATTGTTTTATTTTGTCTCATCCAGGTCAAATGTAGCAGTGATATAAATAACGACGCATTTCATGACGCATATCAAGTAACTTACGTTGTTGGTGAGAACGAATATTTCTGAGATCAAAGATGCAATGATATAGTGAGGAAACAAATGCTACGTCTCACTGTGTGACAGATAGATTGGTGACATTGATGACGACAGTGTGGCGAACATACACATACTTCCGAGAGAAACGTCTTCTCAACATAACACCAAGAAACATCAAACTTTCATAGGAAACAATTCATTCGGCCACCACTAATTCATAACTGTTGACAGTTCAGTGTGTGAATAAATTTCACCATTCAACATTTCAAATAACAAGAATAAAAATGTATTGGAACGCTACAATTTCTTTAAAGAGTAAAACCATTAAATGCCGTTCTTGTATCAGAAAACGTGATTGACCTCAAATGCTTATTTTCCACAACAGGTCACTGCTTAATAACAACGTATAAAGGAATTCGTCAGAACAAAACTGGAATATTTCTCAAGTTTGAAACTGACCACCGACCCATGATGTTTGCACCGATAGGCTATGTACCGCTTTGCCTCGTATTTTTTCTTTTTGGTAACAAAATGCAAAACATCAATGCTCAAACGTGACAATAATGACAGGGTCAAACCGAGAGTATGAACATGTCGACGAGCTGTAGTTGAAGCTAAAGAAAAGCATTTTGCCTGGATATTCATCTCCTCTCCCCAAGTTTGCTTGATATGACCCATCCATACATACACACCCTGGCACACAACACGTCCCGAGAGCGCCTTGTCTGCAAGCTGGACGTGTACAACACGGCAGTTAATGGTATGTTTATCAGACACGAAGTGTGTCATCAAACCGATGATTCAGGCATACGTCTGTGTCACTATTTGGCAGTTACGGGCAAACTGTTTGCCGGCATGTGCTGCAAGCACTCACATATACATATAAATATACATATATACGTACATATATATACATACATATCATACACGTTTGCTCGTGGCTTTGTAACAGGCATAAAACTACCTCCGACAGATTAACAATGTTGTGACTGAATCGAATACCAGTCGAAAAGAACACATTCCAATTTCATCATGCATGTAAAATTTATATTAGCATCTCAACTGGAACATCATAGTTATTGGTATCGCTCGTCAAATTGCTTTTGAAAGTGCAGTGGTCAAAAATAGATAGTCATTCGATGCGATGCATCTCTGACCGAACAATTGACACGGTCAAGTGTTGTGGCTTCGGCCCAGAGGCAAGGAACGCCGGCGAGGCATAACAATCTGACGACGACGTTACCCCTGTGTGAATGTGCGACTACTGCTGCTGCCATCTGATGCAGTTTACATAAACGAAAACTACAAAGTAACAGGCGTAACGGGTACATTATTACCGAGGTGAATCATAAAATATTTACAGAGACATAATCATTAATCTAGTGTCAGCTAGACGAACTACGCGAGCACTGTTGCCATGGCAACTGTCGCTAGTCGAAGGCAGACCCCCTTGTTGCTTCGCTGCGACGCTGCTGTGGCAACTACACGAACTATTCCTAACAGTGTAAATATACAGTATACAAAAACATAGTTCTCTCTCTCTTCGACATGCAGTAGTGTTGCCATATCTCACAGGCAGAGTTTTTCCGGACAACACCGTCATACTTTACAATAATAATAATGTCATCGGTGACATAAATAAACAGAAGAGTAACTTGTTCCCTGTGTTTTTGCTTATCCGCCTCAACTGGCGGCCGCTGCGTGTGCATTAGCATAGTCTGTCATGTGACCATCACGTGACACCCATCGCCTTCTGTCTGCTACTGCACAATTATCAGAAAGATCGTCCGCGAAATAAACGCGCTATTTCATCTGCATTAAAATATCTGCAATAAGGTGAAATACATGTGTAGTCAAGCATCCTCTAAAATGGAAAAAATATAAAATAAATATATACAAAGCATGTACACTGCGACAAAATAAATGAAAATTAAATACACAATAATAAACATTATCAAATATTGCTACAACCAAGAGCATATTTAATAAATACACCTAACTTAAAATAACGACTACAAACTTTTGCAGGTGATCTCAGATGACTGTTGATTAGTAATCTGCATGTTTTAAAAAAACTAGAATTCCATTATATTATAAAGATATGTACTGTGTGAAAATGGTAATTTTGCAATGTCATGGTGAAAATGTAGTTTCATTTCATTGGAATATATGCATGTATCAAGTGTGAGAAATCGCATGAGTTTCGTTGAGTCGAACAGCCGTCGACGCAAGTGACCTTGTTAGAAGCAGGGCAGGATATGAACGATCAGATCACTTCTTCCAGTCTGTTGAACGTAAACTACGAAGACGATGACGGCAACCAGAATAGCACGTAGAGGAGATCTATGAGAGCAACAGACTAATCATCGACCGACAAATGGCTTTTGCTACATGCGTTCCGTTCCGAGTGCAACCCAGCACAAGTCAAGTCGCTACAACACGACCCGGTCGCTGAAGGACAGTGGCTCCCTCTAGAGTCACTTCCATTCTCAGCAAAACAAAATCTATCCTTGTCACAGTCTAGCCTCTTTCTGGCGAGGTCAGTTCGAGGTAATGACCGTCTGTATGACGGCAACCCACCATGGGGCTGCCAGCTGCGTTGCGGTCATGCAGACCGACCTTAGCGGTCAGTAGCCACTGTGGAACAGTTCGGATGTCGTCTGGCCACTCCCATGCGTTCGTCACCGTGGTGACGTCACCATTTTCTGCTGCATAACTTTATGGTAGGCCGCGACCCAAACGAACGTCCCATTGCGTTTCTGAATTGGTTGACTGCTGCACCTGGACATGTCTGTCAACACTATCCTGCTGTCCACGGCCGCCACGCCCACGCCCACAGTGTGAGGCAGTGAGGTCCCACACAATGTGATCTCGTCACACACAAGCCTGCTGCACTCAAGCCTATCGTCTCCAGCGACACCAACCACCGCCGCTTCGCATTTGTGCCGGATTCACTACCGGCAATTTTGAACTGTCATAGTCACCACAGGTGGCATCGGTATGCTCCTCCTAGGAGTCGAATAAAGATAGCAGTTCGTCATTGTTGCCTCCACTCGTATTGCTCGATGATCCTTCGTGTGGTCCTAGGTACGACAACAACTCCATTGGATCACCAATATTGTCCGGCAAAAGCTGCAATAGAGAAGAGACAGATCAATGCTGGTAATCGCTTCATCCACACAATTGTATATCAGACAGTCATCGTAAACAAAGGCAGAACATTTATTTTATCACAGCAACAATGAACGGATATTTCAATTTAACAATGAACGACACATTCATGATTGTAACTACAGATTGTCTGGTGCCCTGAAGTGTGCATGTTAACGTGCAAGAGAAAGGGTGCGGTGCGGGGGTCGTGGTGCAGAAATCACAGTCGCTACCACTCGTGTTACGGCCTCTCGGAAGCATTAAGGAAGCGGGGTTGGCAAACAGACGGAGGCGACAAATCATTACCAAACAAATCAAACGTGCTTATTAAACAATGCGGGTACAATCGAGCCAGGGGCAGTTTTAAATTCAAAATTTATCTCCAGACAAACAGCCTCTCTGTGAGAGTGGGCACGACTCTTAACGCCTGCTCATGATGAAACTACGGTAGAGAGTTAGTAAGGAGCGTAACTTACATCTAGGCCTTCCTGCCCAGGCCCGTCACCATCGATGATGGCAGCAGGGTCAAAGTTCAAGTCGTTATTGAGGCTGTCTGCGGCGGTGTTATGCACTGGCTGCGGCTGTGAGGAAAGCTTGTTGTTATTTGCACTGCAGTTATCGCTGGCAGTCGTACACACAGCTCCCATACCATTGCTAGTGGCGCCTCCACCCGTCGTGCCGCTCGTCCGCACTAGCGACTGGCTGCTGCTGCTACTACTGCGTACAGGGGACAAGCTGGAGGGTGTTTGCGGTGCGTTACCGGTCGACGGTGTCCCAGGCGTCGGGTGGCGCAGCGGCCGATTGTTCAGGTTGTTAGTGCTGCCGTCTAGAGAGCTCATGGCTGCCATGTGCTCGTTGCTGTTCTGCTGGCTCAGCTGCTTCTCTACGCTCACCATGTCGTTGGCGGCAATGTTCTCACCCATCTGTGACAACGAGCTGAGGAAGTCGGGCGTGCTGCTTGGCGGGAAGCTGGGGCTGCGGCCGGGGGCATGGTCCCCAAACGAACCACCGCCCGGCATGCCGTTTGTGTAGGACATGGGCGGGCCGACTGAAACAGCAACACAGCAGTGGCAGAGCATCTCTCCAACATAACATCACAGTACACTGTAGCGACAACACATTTCCCAACACGTCACCACGGCGGCAATATAGGTCTCTAAGTCACATGGCAGTACGTCCATCAAATATCATGGCAGTACGTCACAGTATGGGCAGTACATGTCTCCATGGAACATCACATTGCACTATTCCACTATGGCACACAATTACATGAAAGTACATGTGGTATTATGTTTGCAGTACACTTCTGTAGACGAGTTGTTGTACTTTTACACCAACAACTACTGTCCAGGTATATAGGAATGTCAGTTAACCGATGTTCACAGTAAATGCAACAGTAAAACGCACCTTGCGATGGCATCATGCCCTGGAGGGGTTGACCTCCGTGCGAGGGTAACGTTTGCGGTGGTACCGACTGTGGCGAGGGGTAGATTGTGTCCCATGTGCTCATGGTCGGCATAGTCATACTCGACGGCGACATTGCCTTGATCCAACGACCTCCGCAGGGATCTGATGTGACAACAGGTGTAACATACAGTTTACATCTCTTATTTCAGGCCATCTACAGTTTCTACAAATTTGCACAAATTGTAAGCAACATCAATTTGTTTATGGAATGGCAAAAACTGCATCAAACCACAATCATTTCCCATGAAGATTTTAACTGCAAATATAAACCCATAACAACAATTTATAACCAATCTCCAAATCCACACAATAAATGTGTCCTTAATGAGCAAGAACACGGGAATAACGGCTGATCCCACCATCCCTTCCTCCTGTCTTTACTGCCTTACCTGCTTCCTCCTGCTTCGTCGCTGGCTTCACCTGCACTGGCTTCCAACTGGCCGTTGGGTCAATAGTGACCTCCTCAAACTCTGTGTTGGCGAGACTGTGTAGGATGCCCCAGATGTACTGGTCAATCTCCAGGCCTTCCAACAGCGCCGTCTTACTGCAACAACATGCACCAGTGGCCGTCAGAACCGTGTCGTCTTTACCACAAAATCATTCCTTCATGGGTAAACTGGCAGAATATAACTAATAACGAAGAAAGGTAGACTTTGTTAACATTATTAGTGATAATTATGTTGTTTTATATAGCATCAGACACAGTAGTACCCATCCAGAAGGAAACTTGGCCTTTATGGCCGACTGCACAGACCAGGGAAGACTACTTACTTGCAAACAGGACATCGCCACGTGCCACGTTCACAGTTCAACTGGAGGTAGGACTCGAGGTCAAAGCACTGAAACACACAAAGGAACATGTTGATAATGCATGAAACATACAAACGGACAAATAAACAGAAATATTAACACATTATTATCCCTATCATTTCATGCAGACAGAGCCAAAACCGTATGCTGATATAAATCCAACAATAATCTCTACAATATCTGTCTATATTTAATTGAGATGCAGCCATATTATTTCACTTTTGCACAAACACAGCGACAGCCATACTGGCAATACACCTGAGTAACGAGCACACTGCTGCCTACCTGTATGTGTTTGCAGTCGCGTCCACGGGCTGGCAGTGTGATACGGCGGTAAGTGATTGGGCACTTGAGCAGGACCTTGATGGCTGTCTGCTCGATGCCGTCCTCACCGTTCAGCATGCTCGCAGCGCCATTCGTGAAGTTCCGCTTTACTGCAACCATACAACACCAACAGTGAGTGAACTGCCACACAATACTGCATCTACACAACCTCAAGAGTGTTTATTTGGGTGCAACTGTATTACATAATGAATTCACCTGACTGACCTGAGTGTGCCTTCATACATGATACTGTAAGAGTAGCAAGTGCACTTTTGGTAATTGTAAACAATTTGTAAACTGATTTCTGTCCGTTTGATTGGCAATTCATCGGTGCATCCTACAACTGTTTTACAATAATGTAGATGCTGCTAGGGAGATCTTACTTTTTGTGATGCAGTGTTCAGCTGGCAGTAAACGTTTGCGCAGTAGACCTTGTAGCACGGACCGTACGCTTGGTCGATGAACCAGTTGTAGTACAAACAGGTGTGACTGCAATAGACAACAGACATAATTATCATATCAGACATCATTATCATTCAAATGCATTGTCAAACCAACTATACTAACGTTAGTGTCAGATTTTTGATAGATGCCAACATTTCAAGTGTTTCATTAAAGTTTACTAACAATGCAGTATCAGGTCATGAGTTACACTGAAAGAATCGTATCTCTGAGAAGTACATGCGAGACACAGACAGAGCTGCGACCTGGTGGCAAGACTTACACAACAACATGCAGTAACGGTGATTTGGATGCTATTGCGGCCGGGCTGGCAGACGTTTTTCAGGTAAAGAGGTTTGTGTGACGTCTTGTTCTCGCCACGCTCTATGGTCAGTGGGCAGTTGTTGACGCTGACAGTGACGGACGCCGGCCAGTTCGTGTTCATGTGCTGGTCCTCATGGTGGAAGCACTTGAGTTGTAGCTCAAGGTCAGACCTGCGCAGAAGAACATGCCATGTCATGCAGGGTTGAAAACAAAAACAACTGGCTTCCCAGTCCTTACGACTGCTCAAAGTGCTTCAGTCTTTATTCCCTCACAGGCCTTCTGGGAAGATTTAGTCACTGCAATTGCACTGCAAAGACTATTTGTACACAGACATCCTCGACATATACCACTTTATATAGAATAGTGAATTAGAGTGACATACAGTGAAAAAAACTACAATATGGAGACTAAATGACAGTGTTTTGTACACAGCTGGTGGTTAGAATATCCTTGTGGTGACTTATAGTGTTGCTTACAAAACCATGTGTATCTATTCATGATCAGTACTCCTGAAAGAAACCAATTTACCCAAAATATTGTACATCGTAACAATCACTGTCATAGTTTCCAATAAATCGTTACTCTGTGTAAAGGAAAACGTAAGTTAATTTCATTAGTGACTATTCCTCAGGTCATCAGCTAGCAAGAGAGCACGCTTTGAAATTTGCAGCATTGGCCACTCAAACATGTAAAGGTGCAACAAGCAGGACAATTTATATCATTAAGCAGCAGGTGTCTCCTTCACATTTAAAGACACCCAGGAACGCTAAGCTCACCTCCACACGAGCGTCTGATGAACGGTGTCACGCAGGTTGAAGGCGTGGTTGCTAACAGCGAGGTTGTGCTCAAGCCTGAAAGGTGGCAGCACCACGCCATCACGTACGGGAAACGTGAGTCGCAGTTCATCGACCTCCTTCTTCATCTGCGGCTTCATGTCGATGGGGGGTTTCATGTCGGACATGTAGGGCATGGTCGCGCCGGGCGTCATGGGAGGCGTGGGGTTGCCCGGAATCGGGGAGTGGGGGTTGTACATTTGGTTCATCTGGTTCTGAAACATCGACAGACAACGTTGCTGTTGACACATCTGTTATGTATAGCATATAAACACCTGTTTAAATCGGGATACATCGCACCTACTACAATCATAAAATAACAATAATACTAACAACATAAATCAAACAGATATGGAAAGATATAATGTAATTCGGTTGTCAGAATGAACTGGAGAAAATAGTGTATGTTGTTAAAAAAAATTGGTGATGACCGACACTAGTAGCAATTTTGGATTGTAAAAATTGTATGTGCCACACATTATATGGAAAGGTTGGGGAGGGTAACCCAATATCAGATAACAGATGATTGTTACAAATCGACCATATCGATTAGGGTACAAATGAAACTGTCCAAGTTGTAAACACATTTGATATCTTAGATTATATAATATTTCAATACATGTGACTGGACTACGATTGTTAGGTGACCATCGCATGAACAAATCAAGAGCAATGAAACTAGGCGGAGAATACACTCACCGGTATCACTGGTCCACTCATGTTGCCAGGGTAGCTACCCTGCTGGCTGTACTGAGGGTTGTACCCCGCTGGGGGTACAGGTCCCCGCACGGCACCGCCAACCATTCCAGCATAGTTCTGCTGCATGAAGGGGTTGGGACTGCCGCCATAGGGTGGGCCACTGGGGCGTTGTTGCTGCTGTTGCTGCTGCTGCTGTTGTGGCTGCTGTGCTACCATGTAGTTGGACGAGGGCATGGCCTGCTGGTTGCTGGGGTAGCCTCCTGGCTTCATCACCATGCCATAGGGCTGCTGCGCCCCAGGAACGTGCTGGGTCATGTAGGGCGGCTATGACACACACACACGGCAAGTTTTACTTTCACTGAGAAGACAGGACGACATAGTAACAATGACAGTCGACAAGTTGCACTCTTATCACAGGACGCAATAACACAGCAAAACTGTCATCATATGATACAATAACACAGTAACAATGGACACGGTGTGAAATATGCGGAGTATACACATTATGTTGTAATTCTGGCCACAATGTATTTTTATGGATAATTACCATTTTTCAAACTTGTACCTTCAATTTGAACATTATAGTGGTATGCTACATCTGCGCAGTAAATGACACACATCATTGACGCTCACCTTTTACATAACAAAACCTTAAATGTGTACCACAACCTACCTGTTGTCCATTGGGGAACTGTGCCCGCTTGTTCTGCATGTATTGGTGAGGATTAGGGTAGGGCGAATGCCGCCGGCCGTACGCCGCCGCCATGTTTGCCTTGACTGGCATAGGCCCAACACTGGGTGGGCCCTGCATGCCGGGCATCTGCCCTGGTACCGCTCCCCCGGGCCCCTGATTCGTCATGCCCATATTCATGTGATTGGCAGGTGCACGCTGCTGGCCGGGGTACTGACCACCATAGGGGTTCCCGGTCATCTAGGAACAGGAAAAATGCCATGACAACAACTAGCCCAAAAATCAACAAATGTAATTATTTCTTCGTACAAGTGTGTGTTTTAAGACATCTTGAATAATTGTACACATTCTCTAGGAACTATTGAGCTGAGTGATGTTACAGCTTCTGCAAGCAACAAATATTATTAGTACGGATAAAACTGTACACGTGTGTAAATATTCACCTTGTGCCAACCAAATGCTTCGCATCAAAAAGTTTTAACTAACACCTATGAACATTTGATAAATCACTATTTGTTTGCCACGTATATCAAATCTGTCAAGACTCACGAGTAAACACCCACGTTGTTTAACTGAACCACACTGAACATCACATCCACTCACCTGGGGCGGATACTGGCCATTCATACTCATATGTTGCTGCATATTGGGCTGCTGATTCTCCTGTACCCCGATCACTGCTGTAGCGGTCGCCGTCGCTGTAGCAGTAGCTGTAGCGGCAACTAATGCAGCTGCAGATAAACCCTCGGGTGGCGCAACACCATTCACCATATTTGTGCCCGGCGTTGAGGGTGTAGGGGGATAGCCACTGCAGGGTAAAACACCAACATTTATTACCTCCGTCAGCGACCGAGACACACAAAAGAAGACATATCCGCAGTAATACAAATAAATACATCCGAGTTACTGATTTTTACATTCGGATAACCAAGTGGAAAATTACCAATTATTCCAAACAAACTGTGCAGAGCTACCAATTCATACCTATTTCCTTAATCCAGTAAATGTTTTGGGAAATACAGATTTACTTCAAAAGAAAAAATCTCTATCTCAATAAAGTATAGATTTTCTCGATACAACTAAATTATCAACATGACTAATAAACACACTGCATGCAATCTATGAATACAAATACAGGAAATGTTTGCCGATGTTAGTGCATTGTGTCTATTTAGCAGCTTTGTAGATGACGACACTTGATCAGATTCATGGTGTCACAAGCCAGTCAGCTAATGTCCAATAGGAATTTTTGAGAATTTCAAAGTAAAAACACAAATTTCGACAAAGAAAACATGAAAATGTTGTCCCGCTTTTATACGGTTTAGTTCGTTGAATATATTGGCAAAACACTTTGCCATGACTCACTTTGGCCGGTTGTAGGCCGCTGCAGGATGGCGGCCATAGGCGGCGACTGCCTGTGGGTTGTACTGCTTCTGCATCTGGTTGCCGTGGTAACCCTGGTGAGGGTGCGGCTGCTGGCTGTAGCCGGCCGGTGTAGCCATGGAGGTGGTGGGGAAGTTCTGGTTGCCGGCTGCGGGGTTGTGATTGTAGGGTGGGCGCGTTTGTGTCGTCTGTGCAGTGCCCCAGACGCTTGTCACCACCGAGAGGGCCTGCTGAGGGGCGTTACTCTGCTGCCACATCATATCACTGAAACACAGACACTCATCGTCATTACAATGTCTTTGACATCTAAGTCAATAGGTGTCAATTCAAAATGGGTGGAAAAACATTATAATGTTAAACACATTATTTTCTTCCCGTATTTTTATATTACTCATATGCTGGACTTTGCTTTTATTTATAAATTGTTGTTACAACTAAATTTTGCAGTTCAAATCATGGAAAGTCATTTCGGTGAAAAAAGCTATGATGACTGTTGTGTTTACTTGGTTATTGCACTGCATTCTGTATTTATTGTATTGCACTAGGCTAAACGATTGTGTAAAATGTCTTGTATGTAAGAAAGGAGTTAACAGTAAGAACAAATGTTTATAATTTGCTGATGCGATTGATGTCCTGAGCGAAGAACAATTTACGCTGAACACTGTCATTTATGCAGTTGAACAGACATCAACAACAACAAAACAGAAACTCCCCAGATGGCACCTGTATCAGATGCTACATAAAAATCACACACAACAAAACCGTTATAAAAATGACCAATTTCTAGATGCGCTGAATAATTACTAAGCCTTGCAGCGGAAGAGATGTGACGTGTCAGGGTTAGCAGCCCAGTGCCATATTATCTCATCAAATATTTACTTGCCAATCCATGCTGTGCTATAAAAAAATCACAGTTGCCCAGAATACGTTCCCAACCATTAAAGCATGACGGGACAATGAAAGCCGAACTATAGCAAACAATAGCGTGTCAAATTAAGTCCATGAACAAAAATACAATGTGCAAGTCACACAACACTGGGAATGCACAATTGCTTTAAATGAGATGTTTATTAATAGATATACCGGTGTCACTCAGTGTCAGTAGGCTAAACCACACCGTCTGAGATCAATGTTTGTTTTTGTTTCTCAGTAATCTCAATACTATGAGTCATAATAAAAAACAAATCATTAGAAGTACTTCACATACAGAGAATGTAGCTTACATAAAACTAAACTCTAAAGATGTTTAAATGGTGTCAGTTCCAAGCATTGTACATGATCATTGTATTAAAAAATACACTGCCAGTAGAAGTTGAGACAAAGCAAAGGTCGTGTAATGTTAAACTAATATTGAAGGTACAGTGACAACAGTCACACAACGTTGACATGCGCACGGCCAGCAGCTAACTACTTGAACCAGAAACCTCATACTTCAGATTTGAACAGCAGTGGATAGTGGCGATTTCTCGAAAAACCAAACAGACCCAGTGTGTCAATTGTTAAGACTACAGGAGGATTTGACTGGGGAGTTATTTCTGTAAAAACATCTAGGTGAAAAGGAGAGGGAATTGAGAGGTGTGTTAATGAATCGAAACCCATTAATAATGTATCACATTAGGGACAGACATGACAGGAAAGGTTACTTCTGTGCACTGACTGATTGAAAACTCAATATATCTGATTTGTGGCAATGAGTTTGGCTTAAGAGGGTTGTTCCAATCACGCACCGTGCTCAAGTTTCCCACCTGGTTGGCAGACAAAATAGGTTAACTGTTGCTTACAGAAAACGTTAAGTCTGGCTGCATTGTTGCACACCAGGGAGAAAGACAGGTGGAATGAGACCACCTACAAGATGCAGCTTCCTCTGTGCGAAATACATTCTGTAGTTTATCTCTCCCTTTCCTTGCATTCTGTTTTCTCTTTAACATTATGATACATCATGAGGTCATGTCTAAGAGCGTTAAATGTTGCCTTGTATACATTACTAGTTCACTGTTAATTAATTAATAGTCACCAGGTAAATTGTATGGCAAACTATATCAACTAAGTTTGAAATTAGTAAACTCCATGCATACTGTCGGCCATCAATAATTACTATATAAAGATGCTAGGCAGCAAAAACAGGTGGGACAAATTGTACCAGAAAAAAGGGCGCAGCAGAATCGAGGTTATTTTGGGCATACAAATTGTGGCCAAGTGTTGAACTTAACAAGGCCACAGAAACACATAGCCCATTTACTGCAATCCTGGTCGCAAAAACTACCACCTGTCTGCAACCTTTCTTTCCCAGCAGCCAACAGGTGTTGTTCGTACATAAGTTACATCGCAGAATTAGTTCAACGACTGACACCAGTTGTCAGAAAGTCAGCCACGGTAAGTGGCATCTTAATCCTGCCCGAATGTTGACGTCTTGTTGTCTTAGTAAGGTGTTGTTACACTGCACTGTTTACTCAGTTCAAGCACAGCAGAAGCAGACACATGTGTACGTGGAGAACTAGTGGCCTAGAGTGAAGGTCAAAGAGATAGGGTGCACGCGGTCATAGTAGACATGTTCACATCTATTTATTTACAAGGTGTGTGGGATCATCAGATAATAATTGTTTCATTATTTTACTACAACGAATCCAATATGTTAAAAACATAACGTTCAACTTTATCAAAATACAGCCAATATGTCTAGCTTTTTAGAGTAAATCTAATTAAAAAAATTCTGTATAGAGATGCCTGGTTATGATGACTTAGTATGAATCAATACTTACATAAAACTACAACTGCCTGGTGATAAGAGGGTGGATAAGAGACCTCTGAAGTAAGAAAGAGACAGTAGTCATGAGAGAAATGTGCGGTGCCGAGTTGCAATATAAAATTGAGATGGCATGGAATACTCACTTAGGCGTCATGTTCGCGGGCAAGTTCTTCTGCATCTGTTGCATCTGCATGTTGCCCGATTTCATCGACTCCGGCGAGCGATTCTTCTGGTGTCTCAACAGTAGCTGTCTGCCGAGATCTTCACACCAACCCGACAGCAAGGCTGTAACCAAAACATGTCCAACAATTATTTACTACTTCTACTACAACCAGTGTGAGTACATACGTGCACACACGTGCAGGACAACTTGCATGCATGGCACTGTATTGGAATTGGGATCGGTCCGGCTATAGCATTAAACATTAACCGCCTTTCACCTGCTATTCGGCTGTGGTGCACAGACATAGAACAGCACATCTTCACCCGTGCCACGACCAATTAAGTAACATTTCTGTGCCAGGTCAGTGGCACGCTCCACGCTTGGCCGCACACAGGGGACCAGGCACCACCCAGTCATATGTACATACATATATATGGACAATAGCAAGTTGCTACACAATGATTATGTCCCATATTGTATCGGAGCTTATGTCAGCATAAATACACTTATCAAATACAGAAGTAATCCTCCCACTGTGTCATCAGATCTTGGCTCCTGCCCGCCCTAGATTTCCATCACAAGACTACACAGAAGTCAGAACTGACGAGGCATCACTCACAGACACCTGCAAAGACTTGCCCGTCACACACATACAGACTTATAATTTATCAAGACATATTGCGTCTACAGGGGCATACACCTGCACCAGGAGCCAGCTGACAGTAGAGCGACCTTGCTCCCCGATTCCGTCTAGAAACACCGGACACCTGCAATCAACGTCATTACCCAGATTTGCACCTGCGAGCACAGTCAACACGCCCCGGGGCATCAACTACACAATCAGCCAAACCCTAGTGGCAGAACACGTTTTTTTCCAAGTAGACTTCATTACCCTCATCACCAACCGTGATACCATGTGACGTGTAGCTGCCTGTGTGCGGACACACCTTTGGTGCTCTTTTCACGCAATGTTCGCTTCGACACTGGGTGTCTCCCACTTAAAGAGGCGTTCCTTTTCAACAAGACAACTCGTTTGGTTTACTAACAACACTTCTAGACAACCCCATTATGAAATGACCCTGAGCACTCCCTAGATGATCAATTGCGGAGACAGACTATTCCATCATCAGGCGGTATCCATTCAACCTCCAAATCCCACACATGGAATGCAACAGAAATAAAAGTATCGCCTAGTTGCCACACAAAATAAACCCACGAATCAACCAGGAAAACACCAAAACACCACCTGACACGTGTAGTACACGAGGTCAATTTAGAAAAGAATGGGATCAGGCATAATGGAAAGATGGTTTTCCACTACAGGGTGACACCCCTGGATGCCTCACCCCTGGTGCATCTGCCAGACAGCTGTCATGGATATCAAATAACCCCTGCAGCCTGTGGGACTGACTGGCCACCACAGACCAGGCTAAACCAACAGCCAGGGCAGACAACTGGAGACAGACAGGTACTGGTGATAAGAGCACTATTAACTCCCACACATCTTCCATAACTAACACTGCTAGAGCCCTGCACAACAGTAACATGTGTGATCTAATATGTATGAGTAATTCTGGCTGAATAACCCTGACGGCTGTCTACAGGTGCAGTCAAGTTGCCAGTCATCGTCATTCGTGTCCAACTCCTCAGGCTAGCATGACGGATTTTGATCCGGCAAAAACATGTGTTTGTTTACGGTAACCAACCCTACGTGTACAAACGCTGACTGAAAGGTTTTCTTTCTCGCTGACTGAAAGGTTTTCTTTCTCGCCAACTGACTCCAACTTGAACTTCGTCACAAGTGAAATGCATCACTGGTGACAGGTGCCTTTATGCTCAGAATCAAATGTCCAATCTGCTGGAAATGAAGCCCCTCCCGACAGTTTTTTCTTGGCCACTGCACACGCACAAACATCACTGCACCTTGGTGACAGTTGCTGAAAACATGAAGATCAATGCAAACATACAATCTTTTTACGGCGGGTGTCAGCGAGTGCCATTACCTAACTACATCAACAAAGGAGACAGCGAGTTCACCTAGAAATCACCTTGCACAACTGTACCAAGTGTGCCACCAGTACTTAAAGTTGTGTGATGTACCATGACTCGATGAGTACAGTACTTAAATTTGTATGTGTGCCATCAGTACGATACTTAATGATACTGTATGAGTACGGCACTTCATGTGGTAAACAATGATTTAACATCAACTATTGGTGAAAATACTGATACTCACTACTTGTATTAAATTTAGATATATCAAAAGTTGCAATATATCATACTGACATATTTATAAGACATTAAAACTTTATGAACATAAACGTGAGTGTCCAAACCAAGCAATGCAAGGCAGAGCTGAGATGCTGGGACAGTAGAGTGCATTCAAACAGCACCCCAGATCTGCTGCCTTTCACTAGATTTCTATCAGTGCCATGACTAAATAAACAGCTCCAATATCAACACCACCAACCAGCTAGCAGGGGACAACAGAAGGCAGCCACAAACTGAAAACTTCCTATTCTTATTGACTGCCAAGCCCAGGCAGAGAGTGCAGATCAGATAAGACTAGAACTACTTGTGAGAGACATACATCCATGTTGCACCTGCACACATGCTTGCTACAGAGGCAGTAACCACCCGAGGATGTTGGGACACTGCAGTACTCATGGCATGGGCACAAGTCTTCTCATAATTGTCATTATTAATTCTCATAATTATGTCATTATTAATAACAGAAAATAAGTAGCTTCAGTGCATATATAACAATGCATTCCTGAGTGTTCCTGTCACGTCTACAGTTTAGATTAGATGTCAAAACTCATAACTCTGTATAGCACAGGTGCAGTGATGTTGCTGAATGACTTGACTGCTGGTGGGTTGGCCGAGGTGACTTGTCACCCGATACAGGACACACCTGACACAGAACACCCTGGTCCACAGACAGAAACAAAGAAACGCTGATACACATCTTACCAACTTAAAAAACACTATTTTGGAGTTAAACAATTAGGGGGTTGTTATAAGTAATAATTAACAAAGTAAGTGATTAATTAACTAACTGATACTGACTTCCTTGATACAGGGCAGCAACAAGACAGTCACACAACAGACTGTCTACACTCTACACCACTGGGTGTAGACTGTTTACACTAAGCCATGATGTACATTCATGTTTTCCACCAGATGGCGCCACATGAGCCACCAACCACAGGCTTCGGCATGACTGCGTCCCTCACATTAATAGACAGGCAGAAATAAGCCATAAATCACTGGGTTTTTACATGAATGCTCCGAATAAAAAACCTGCCACATTCCACGTTGTACTTAGGTGCAGTCGGGTGTGGTTATTCCCGAGGTATTCTACTCCGCGTGGCTTGTCAGTTCTGTCTGTGCCTTTGTCTGCACCAAGTGAATCTGCCAGTGGCATCTACCCTGCTATTTGCTGCGGCTTTATGATCCTAATCAGACACTTCAGAAGGTCGAATAAGCTGTCAGTGCTGACTGCGTAATGGTCAGTGGGCTGTTTATTGACTGCCCACTATCTATTACATCAATGACATGAGTTGCTAAACAAGGGGCAACAATACACTGGGTCAGCCAGATTTACAGGACAGCTACTCACTGTTGATTGTGTTTGTAGTTGCAGAAACAAAACAGTGTTCAAGTTGCGTTGCCTCCATTCAGTTCTATTCTTGCTACTAACGTACACTTAATTTCTGTCAGGTCCTACCAACATATCCAGATTCACCATTCCACTACCACTCACTCACATTTTGTGTTTATTTAACGAATCGAATTGATCCTTCAAATCTTCCACCAATTTTTTCTTTCAGGTTATGTTTGATATGTTTGAGGGTCCTCCCAAAGCAAGACCTCACTTAATGCACATCTAAAAAAATCACAGGGAAAGTTGTTGTGTAAGGAGTGGCTTTTAATCACGCTCTCACTTGGACCTACACAGACAAGTTTAACAAATGTAAGGTGGCTTAGTTAATATTTTACTACTCAGATGTAAAATGTAATAATTTACACTATAAATTAAAAAAAAATATGACTATAACAAACACTGCTGCTGTGTATTTTTATGCTACGTGAGTCGAGAAAGGAGGGTTGTCCTGATCGTGATCACCCATTCATCAGGCATTCTATCGTATGCTACATAAAGAGCACCACTGACAAATCACGACACCATGACCCAGTGTGGAAAGAAAGAGTCGGGCGTCGTCAGTCTGACGTATAAAAACCCACGATGAACAGGCGCCCGACAAGGTATGTTGGTCCTGCAACCACAACCCTATAGAAGCAAGCTGACTGCAGCCCCAGACAGCAGTGATTACATCAGAACCATGGCTCACTCAGGCGCCTCTCATACTGCAGCCAGACTCAGCTCACTGGACAGTGTAGGCCTCACACACAGCCCACCATAACCTTTCACTATACACCCACAGCTATCCCACCTGTTAACATAACACGTATTGCCCCTATTAGTTAACGACTAATTACTCCATGGTACCTAGACTAACCATGTCACCAGTGTAGGTGGACATCACACATTCTAATTACAGTGTGCAGTTGGAACAACGCGGTTTCCTTTCTGTCTGCACAGACAAAAATACGGGCGGCAGTGGTGGAGAATTCCGGATCGGATCGACGCCGCACTGTATAAGCAGCATAATAATTGCGATGTATCACAACATTTCATCAGGATTACAGTCGTCGCAGTCTGCCGTCAAGTCGGCAGCGGCCGCCACGACGCAGCAATTTGCACTGATCGCAAAATCAATGACGACGTCCATAAATCAGACATACACGTGGTATGGCGCAGCGGTGGCGATACACAGCCAGATGACGCCTTTCTCTGCGCTGGCCACTAGGTGGGGTTAGGAAGACAAGTGCGTAGATGTGCGAGGAGTGCGTGGGAGGCACTGAGGAACGCATCTACTGACACGACTCACACGAGTCGGTGTGAACAACCATAAACCACCAACCCACTGTGGCCCACTCGCTCTCGCTCTCACTCACAGCAGCAACAGCCGCCTGTGTTTATTCCAAATCATCTGTTAATGACACCAATAACAAATCAATCGAATCAACAGTGGTGGAGGTTGAACGAATTAGGGCAGCAGAGTCACGATGCCATGCGGCCGGTGGAGTCAACAGATTTCTTGGATAAAGTCGCCTGCACATCATAACATCCGATCTGTCTTACATTCCTATAATAACCACCTGATTCATTGGACACATTCAAAGGTTATAATATTGCACCGCGAAGAAAATCTAAGAATTGCGGGTTATTGCCAAGCGGTACTAGTTTTATACGAACGGACTGGTTGATTATTGTGTCAGTTGAATGATTTTAAAACATGACACTTATCTGTACATTATGTAATTAGTCAGGTTTTATGTAGATTAGACACATTCATCAACTCAATCACAATTAACACTATAGTCCTTCTGCGTTACATCGTAAAACAGGTAAATGTCATCAAAATTATCAGAAATCGTGGGTGTACAGGTAAACCGACCTTTGAGTTTCACAGAATTCACTTAGTATTTACACATTACTAAAACTGTTGCAACAACATCACCAATTATCATCACACATCATCATAAGATATAATTTCCAACTGTCTATTGTTAGATAAATAACAGAGTTGTCTGCAAACAAACCGGAGCTGTCTAAATTAAAGTTAAAACTGTCTAAATTAAAGTTAAAGCAGAAATAAACATCCACATAAAGCGTATTCCACTCCTAGACAACACTTACAATTACACCACACTGAGGCTAATGTTTACCTCTAAACGAGTCCCACAGTGAACTAGTAAACAACACTAAATATATCATAACAACACTTTACAAGGACACTGACTGACCATGTGACATGTGCTACCTGGGCAAGTGGACAGCAGCAGTAAGCTGTGACAGTGGTGCATCATGGCACTTTGACCTGGTGTGATGGCACACTCACTGCAAGAGACAAGTGTCAACTGCACAGCAGTCAAGCACTTAGAGCGCTCAGTGTACCACCTGTCACATGTGTCAGGTAAATAAACTGGCCACTGTGGACAGGTGACAGCACAGACTTAGTTCTGTCAACACCAGTCTGAAATAAACAAATAAGCACTGGGGCCATTCTTGAAGGGTTATTATTGACCAGTGGCGCTGCATTGTGCATGTTGACAAATTCAGGCTATAATGAGGGTAGAGTTGACAGAGCTCTGTCTATGGTCAATCAACAGGTCATCTCTCCACATAATATACTGGTACATTGATACACCATGGACGGTCAATTGTAACATCAAGTCAAATGGGCTGTCTGGCATTCTGGGCCAATGTTCAAGCTGAATTATTTTAAAAACATATTTCCATGAATGTTATCAGGTATGATTCATAATCAGAAGTCACACTTTATTTCTCATGGAAACACCCAGACATAGGTATCCGTAGGACCAGGATTTGGGCGTATGAACCCACAAAGGCGTCAGTGAAACGTGAAGCCAATAGGAAGCAGGAAGAATTGATTGCTTACATTCTGAGCTGGCTATGACTTGACCCCTACAATTAGTCACTTGGCGAGTAAATAAACAAACAGCAAGGACAAGGAATTGTACAATAAAACCTTGGCAGCAGCTGCGACTCATTCATTGATACCACCGCTGACCGCAGTCACACCTCCACCTACTGGCGTACATGAACTACTACTGCAGTGCAAAGGTGAAATGCTACTAAACAAACAGCGAATTCATACGAGCAGGTGACACGGATAGGGCACAATACAGCTACCAGCAAAACAGTGTCGAAGCAGAGTCCATCACTTACGTACTGACAGCTAAGTCAACAATCCACCAGCCAGCAGGGCACATGGGTGCTGTGCTGCAATAAATCACGCCCTATGGATCTTTGTTGTAAGCAACACAAGAGCCTCTCCTAAGCCACTCGGACTTGGGCAGTGTTCCAGCGGGTCTCACTTCCATTGATATTGTTGTTGTTCTTGTGGCTCTAATTAGCCAGCATCTATTGTGTTGACTGCCAATATAACCTGGTTTCAACTAACTGCTACACTGCCGCTACACACCTGAATGACACCAGCTCTAATGCATTCACTTTCTTTGCTTATGATCTCACTAGGGAGGGATAAAAATAGCAATAAATCAAGAGAAACTGGATTTTTCCTCACTCCCATTGTCAGTTTGCTGCTCACTATGCAGTGGAGTAAAGGATCGGAAGATGGCCAACTACGCATTAAAAATACAGACAAGCCAACTGCTGACAACTTGACAGGCAATCATTTTATATCGCATTCCTGGAGCGATGAGGAAACATGAGACATCAGGTTATACAACTCAGTTTCCACACAACTATCATGAACATAACTCCTACACTAAACGTCCGTTACCGGGCAATTTCCACCACAGAGTAACTAAATTATTTACGATACTCGCAATGTTTGTCAGAACAAAAACACTACTGATAATCGGATGGCAACTTAGAAGGCAGAACTGCATAAGGTCTGTGAAATCAATATGGGTGAGATCTAGTAATGTAGGCCATGGGTAGTATGTGTCCTACTTGACCACTGTCCATACTAATGACATGTTTACTCGTAGAGAGAGTAGAACCTGGCTATCACATGTCTGTGTCCACCGAATTAGTCTGGAGGGAACTTGCCCATTTAGCAGACCAGGTATTACCACCCAGAAGGGTTGTTTTGCGTTGAGCATGTCAGCTAAGATGCAAGATGACAAGCAAGGTGATATACCCTGGGCACAGTGAGTGCTACCGGGTGATCACAGTGCATGACAATATATCACCAGATCTTGTCAGCACCTTGCTTCCTGTCTAGGGAGGTCTCTTGTTGATTGTCTGCTTTGTGAGGTGGGGGAGGGTAGATCAACAACTAACTCCAAGACAAACACCCTTCAAGGACAGTCACCTGCTGAGAAACAACTCTTTCCTTTCCTGTTGTCTCCATTCACTTAGTCTCGAACCTGATAATGTAAAAAGGTCACACGTCTGCCTTTGTTGACCTACTTACACGCGTAATCTGATACCCACAACAGAAGTAAGTTTCTACCAAAATTATGCTTGTGTGCATGCATTCATCTTGTCATTAGCGCCTGCCCAAGGCGCATTTTCTCCAACAGAATTCTTAACCATGCAGATAGTTACACCAAATTGATTCACTTGAATTGAGTCATTAAAAGATACGGCTGTCCAACAGATATGATAATTTCAATAGGCCTGGCCTTAAAGGCTGCATATTTGGCCGACATTCTCCAGATGTGTGCGTGATCTAAATCACTGGCATCCTCAAGGTGAAACGGGCAATAGTGACCGCGCTCTACCTGGTACAGACAGACTGCTGTTGAAACACGTTAGTGTCACTAAACGTTCCTCACAGCACACTCCCATCACAAACTACACTTGCTCGCAAACGGTGCCAGACTTAGCAGCGGTAAAAAAACAGAGGGAATGGTAAATGGCTCCTGTAAACTTGCTTAGGGAGCCATGCATAACCTGGTGCTTGAGGAATGAGCATGGAGCAGTGGACTAGTGTGCGTACCATGCTTGTTGAAATTAAATACACAATCTAAGATCTTATCAGTAAACAATCAATCTACGTATTTAAATGCCAAACTGGCAGACAGAGGCCGATTACTCACTTCACTATAAATGTCAGTCTGGTTACTCTGGTAGCAACCAACACGTGGATATATTTAACTTCTATTTGATGCCACTGGTCATAGCGACCTTATGTTGTACACGCTGCACATTTTGATGGACATCTAGAAGAAATTACATAACAGTAGATAGTTCATGTAATGTAGGAAAGCAGGTATTTTCATTCAGGTAAATGTCACAAATGATGTATCACTATATTAAGATTTTGTGCAAATATTTTGGCACATCTGGCACCGCATGTTGCAACACAGTCCATGAATTACAGCTAATTGAATGCATGTATGTTTCTGTAATGATGCTAAGCATTGGCCTTTTCCTTACTTATCATCTTAGTAAGCTACAATTTATGGGTGAAAATGTATGTTCTGAAACATCCATCATATTAATAAAAGTTGATTTAATTAATAATCAGAGATATTGATATTTACCTGGTGAAAACGAATTTGGATTACAGGTGGCAGTTAGCACCATCACACATCCTACAGCAAAACTTTACATAAACTGTCATTTACATTACATATCCATAGTAATGCTACATGAAACAGAGTACATAGGGATTCCCTTCATATGGCGTGAATATCCAAATTCCCAACAAAAACATCTCTAAGCTGCATTTCATTTCTAGCAGCTCACGGACATCATTTTACACTAATTAACACCATAATATAAAACTATGTGTCACCTGTGTTACCCAGTATGCATATGAATGAATGAATTTCTGTCTTGATTAAGTGTCAAAAGCATCTAAAACTATGGGGGTCATAAAAACCTGTATGTAAAAATACCGTATGTATCTTCAACTATCTTGTTGGTATGGACTGACTAAGACAGGACTGCCAATTCATAATCTGTAAGTTTTACGAGCAACATCCACAGAAGAATCTGCCACAATTCAATTACACACACATCCATACAAGAGAAAGAAAGAGCCACACACACGGCAGAATTAATATAAATCAGACCCGAGGTGAGTAGGAGTTCTATATAAAGCAGTCACACTACATACGCCAGTCTGACCCCAACTGTGCTACCGGATGTGGGCACTACTAGCGGCGGCCTAGAGCGTAAACAAGTGCAGGCGTGACGACTTCGCTACACTAGCTATCACCAGCAGCGCACGTCATCAGGCCGGCAGCCACGTCATTGGCCACCCCGCCGCAGTCGCGACCCAACGTCACAATAGGCTGGCGACGCGACGGTTTCCCCACGCCTTTATAATCGACAATGTCTTCCTCCTCATATGCATGCATGCCAGTCAATCAATACACCTTGTTTAACTGTCTGCTCTCAGCGCCTGCGCTGCTACCTGAGGGCCCCAATCAATCGACTCTCCCGCTCCGCTGCTGCCGAGGCATCGTAAATATTTTCTTCTCTTCTATAAACACTTGCATCCCTGCTTATTGTCATCACTTGATCGTGTATACCATGGTCACAGGATAAATGACAACATTATTAAACGTGTCACCAGAGACGTGTCTCCAAATGATACCTTGTATGTATTTTGTAAGATCACATCTAAGTAACGGGTAATAACCCAACTGTCCAAGACGCTGCTGTCAAACTTTATTAAATATTATGAACAAGGACACCTCAGATACAATAAACTGACATAGCTGTCATAGAGACATTTTGTTTATATGTTGGACATTTAAATGTAGATAGTCATTACGGTAGTTTGATTGTAAAAACCACTTATAATTATATATTTATAACACCATTTAGCAAAAAATTCTCAGAGGAAAAAAATGCATACAATTATTATACGCAGAAATTTAAGTAATACTGTCATTAACAATTAACTGTGACTGCAGCAAGACAGTGCTACAAGAAGTCACATGTCACATGGTTGTAGCGCATGTAAATCAAACGACATGTGCAGAATGTGACCAGCAGAAGAAATGCAATCACCTGCTCATGAATATTAGCCAGACCATGTGACAATGACTGGGTCACCTCCAGTCATAAGACTTCAAACGGAGGTCCCCACTAGACTGCTGAGTGGACGCTACTGACCACAACTCATTCATGCCTGCCAAAAAAAACACAGTCATTACTAGAAGTTGCATGACCCAACCTGGTGACTTCCCACTGTATTCATACAACTATTCTGATTCATTCCTTGGTATATCTAAACCCATACCTGTATCGTGTTCATGTTTAATCAAAATGCCAAACATAGCAAAACTACCCACAATTCATTTGCACTAAAACCACCAAGCCTGCAGCACTCCTAGAAAAAAAACAGCCTAGAAAATGTAGCCCATGCTATATATATTTATACTGCCTTGGTGTATCAATCTGAGACTATTTCTGGTGCATGCATCAAGCCCTACTGTAAAAACAGGCACTGTCGAGGGTCTGGTTGACTACAAGATACTCACTAGCAGAAAATCCATGAAAAGGGCAGAGACTGACGAGTGACAACAGCTGCATTTTATCAATTATCCTGCATAAACACATCAGGGACAAAAGCATGCTACTAACAATGCTAAATGAAGTTAATAAGCTGTGACCATGTCTGTGTACACTTGTGTAATGAATTGTACCTTGTTACATGACAAAAACTAGAGCCAACAATGGTAGAGCCATTCATACGCGCAACTAAAATTTCACCCTCGTTACACAATTCCAACAATGGATAAACCCCCAAAGCTGACATTTCACTCGAGTCCACCGAGTCATAAACAATCTATTTAGAGCCACTAATACTATACACAACTCATAATGCCCCTGGCTTGGCTTCTGTGCGAGAGAACCTGTCCTGTGAACGAAATCACCACCCACAGACACGAATAATATGCGAACAATGCCAACAGCAACTTACCGGTGTTACACTGATAGACTTGCAAGATTAACTAATGCAACAGGAATAACATTTACTGCTCGCAATTATGATGTCCAGACACACACCGTTTCACCTCCAGAATGCTGCGGTGCGTCTCACACAAGGACAAATACAGTGAGACATATTGACCGGGTTTATGAGTGTCAACACTATGCTGGCAGCCTACGGCATAGACAATCAATATCACCACCACTGGCCCCTGATCTCTGCCTTTCAGTAAGCAAGCCACAGCCAGACAGAACAATAGCGGAAATGACAAGTTACACCTAATGACTAGGTGTTCACAGTTGGCTCAACAAACCAGCGCCGAATAACAGTGTCACCTGTTGGTCACATAGCCATGACACTTGATTAAAAATTAGCCTGAGACATGCTCAGAAATTATTCGGTTATTATATCAATGTTTCATAATGCTCCTGTGTATATGGGTTATATTATCTCTGAATCTTATCACTGGCAGTGGGTCACTAAGCACTTACTAATTTAATTCGTGTGACAGGAAATACTAGACCCCACCAATTATTACTTACAAAAGGTAACAGTTATTACTCAGAGGCCAATAAATATCAGATCGAATGGTGACATCCTTGCAATATCTAAAAAATCTGTTCAGTGAAAGGAACCAAAGGAACTAATATGCGATCATTCAGCAGAACCCATTAAATTTCCACTTATTTATTTATATTGCAACAGCGAAAACAATGGACACTGAGGAATTCATTCCCTGCGTTAAGTAGTTGCACTTTGCCATTCTCGGCCATGACAGCATTGTGATAGCAGCGTAGCGCGGCCACTGGGCGAGTTTTTTGAGTTACAATCAATCTGCAGCGAAAGTGTACTAAATAATTCAGCAGAGAATGCTCAATGTAAATGTCACGTACGCAGCTTTGCTGAGATGGGTACGACATCACAGGTCGTTTCTCTACTTGCACTCTGGTCCGTCTTCGCGGAGGGAAACCACTTCAGACTGGGAAGGTGGGAAACTGGGGCAGGGGACAGATCTACACCCAATCAGGTCAAGTATCCCGTGAGGCACAATTCCTGCATGGGAACAATGTTTATGGAAACTAGATTTAATATTAATAATCCCTCATATCACAGTTCTGCATCAAGCAATAAATGGGTGATGACGATTATTATCTTAAACCAAAACGACACTTGTATCAATAATATAAATTATTAGAGCTTCCATAGCCAAAAGACAATATATTTTCTTATAAATTATACCTGGTATCATGGTTTTTTCAATGTTGTTCTTTATATTTCATTAAAACGCTTATCAAGAATGACAGTAGACGTTTCATTTGACCAAGAAAATGTGCAGTTTCCTTGGTAATGTATAAAACCACTGGACCACAAACTTCAATAAATGTTTCACAGCTAGTCAGCTACATCATCAGAACCATCCAATATCCTGCGAACATCGCAGGTTAAAATGCCAACTGTCTCCGTTATCGAAGGCGACAAGTACATGACGCACAACACTCAAATTTTCCTGCCATGTAAAAACAAGCAACAGTAGAGAATGTTCTCAATAAATTACCATAGATCGACATCACAATTCCGAAAGCAAAAAGCCACAGAGTGTCCCATATCAAATCACAACAGTTACCTGACCTATGAACCTCCACTGGAAATGTAGGGTGGTGGACCAGTGAGGTCATCACATGCTGAGCTGTTGACCTGATGTGTGAGGAGAGGGGGACAGTCATCTATGAAGTGGGAAGACAGCACCAAGTACTTCCTGACTCCCTCACACACCAGGCAGGATATACTCACTTACTCTGGTGCGTGAACCCTGAATAACCCTTCTCCAGAGGATGACAGCACTGGGCTACCTCCGGGCTAACTCCCCCAGTATGCAGGGAACCGGTGATAAAGAAACATCGTTGACACATAACTAATAAACATTGCTCAACGCAACTCAACTTAGAAAATGCCATCTTGTGTGTAGTTGCACAATGTGAAGTGTGTTTATAAAGATTTGTTTTATAAATATCAAATTATATATGTATCATAACAAATCTAAATGCTGTCGAACTTGACTAGCTACTAGAATGTCTGAATTAAACCATTTATAGAAATTATTATTAATTGTAACATGTCATCTGTGTAGCCAATCCTTCTCGGAAAACAGCCCAAGTTTCTCAACTTGACTGCATACAGTATACACCTCCCAGCTGGGAAAAATAGGACATCAGGGCATTGCTATCTACCCATGGCTGTCACAGAACAGTCCAATGCTGCCAGACAAGGGAAAGAAGGAATTTGACGGATTATGACTGGGAAGAATGACAATTTGAATGACACATGCAGTGAGACAGTGCTGTAGGCCCCCCTCCCCATACAGGAAAGACAAACAGCCTGCAGTGTCACAGAGTGCATTCCTGTCTGCCAATAAATGACACTGTCACTGGTCATGCTGAATACAACTTCCAGTCGCTGAATACAACTTCCAGTCATTCAACTTTCTGTCTCACTGCAGATGAAGGAGCTTGGTACCAGAAGTACTCACCACAAAGTCGGTGTATCAAAAAACCACAGAGCCAGGAAAAAACAGACAAGTTCAGGTAAATTTAAACCAGGTCGAGGCCTAATGAGCCAAGTGCAGCGCTCAGGTGCATCAGTTTTTTGTGACATTATCTCCATCATAAACAGTGGGAAAAGTTACCTAGTTGTGACTGTAGACACTATAAAACAGGTGAAGGACAGAAGCAGGACTCAATTCTTGATGATGTGCTAAAATAAACTCACTGCGCCATTTTAGATATCCTGAATCAGCCCCCACCAGCCCAAGGCTGTCACTACCAACTCTCTGTCTCTCTTGGAAATGGAGCAATGAAACCTGGGCTGGTTTCCGGGCTGGGCACTCAAGGGAGCACTCAGTAGTAGATGAATCACACACCGGGACATACACACAGCACCAACACCGGGTGTACCGCAGCAGCCAGTCGTCTGCAGTGATTCACCCCACACCCATGTGGCCTATATTTTGCGCTGATGACCTGTAACAATCACATCTCCATGAGCTCTACCTGACACAGCTCAAGACCCAGACTCAACTATGTGCAAGGCCAGTTTATGTGTGTCCCTGTTGGCCGACTACTCTCATAAACTACAAAGCCACACTGCAGTGTCTCCATCTCTTTCTCCTCTCACGCTGCAGTTCTGTCTCTCTGTATTAGAGCCAACCCCTGTCTTAGACAGGAATCCACCACTGGGGCTAGGGATATGCCGTGCAATATACTCATTAATTTTATGTTTGGGTAAAATAGATGTAGTTTTATATATAATAATGATAGTGAACATGTCATTCAACAAATAAGTGACTCATTTCCAAGAAGTAGTCATGGTAGGGAAATGTGCCATTTTTGGACAGCTCACAAAGACATCAACATTATTTGCCCATGTGTAGAATTAAGAAGTGGTGTTAAGCATGACATTAGTTGGCTCCATTCATTCGGATATCGTTTTATTGGAATTTTTAAGGCATGCCTGACAGATGGCAATGTTCGATAACCAGCACATTTATGCAATAACATAAAAAAGGTTTTGCCAATACCGAAAAAGCACCTGAATAGGAAACAAATCTGTTAAACTTTTCAATTATATTGTGAAAATAACTGATATATCACTCACAGCATTGACAATATACGTATAATTCCTCCAATTCCTTTTGTCAGGCTGGAACACTTGTCAGTTGAATAACTCTTACCTATGCTGTTAAAATGGTGTGATTTTTTATATTCACAATTTCAAAGATGGTGTCTGTCTAGTTCAGTTGCCAGAACTTGCTCCGCCCGTCTAATACACAGGAGGAGGAAGCTATGTAGCCTTGACCATTCAGAACATCGACAAACTACACCAGATATTAGTGATAAGGCACTTACAGTTACAATCAAAGCAAAAACTCTGACCTAAATCCAAATGGCTGCTTCCGTTCGTACGACTCATGAGAGCGAGGGACAAAGGCTCAACTTCAGCCAACTAACTACACAGCATGAGTTGTATGACCCCAAAATACGGAGGCATGTGCAAATTGCCCCGAAGGTGACTAGCCTGTCTAACCTACCTTCTGCAGGAGTGTCTTTTCAATGCATATATTTATGCCATTGTTGTGCAACTGATAAAGGGCGTAAGTAACATAATGTATTACCAAAGTCCACATAAACAATTATGTATGTCACGACATTTAAGGATTTTGAAGGCTTTAGTTTTGTGAATGTTCCCAACCTCATCAGAAGCTAACTATTAACTACCACATGCATGGTATATAAACCTACTAAGGTATGTAACTAATGTTTTTTGCTTGTTAAGCTACACCCTAGGCATAACATTAGAGCAGAATATAGTAAATCACCAGTAAGTAGCTTGTGTTAACATCATAAATTTAAATACAAAATATGTTTGACATGCCTTCAAAGAAAGTGCCAACTGTTTATGTCAGATACCAACCTAAACATGTCATGCCAGAACTAAAATAATTTAATTTCCAATATATACACGATCAATGGAAACATTTGCTGTGACACCAAATGGACATCCAGAGAACTTGCCTGGGACAAGGCATGAGAATCCTACCTAATGCTGTCCATTTCAGCAAATGTCAACTGGGGTAGTAATGGTGATCTACGAATCTATAATTTACAAAGCCAAACAGTTTCATATGCGAGACGATCATTTGCTGTGACGACTGGTGTGGTTTTTGTAGCATCATGTTCCACGTGACAGTAAATCAATTCTGTCTACCTGACTGTCTATTATCCAGACCTAGCGGGCACAGTCCATGGCTAAATGCAGCAAGTATGCTACTCAACGCTGTTGGAAAGTGTGCACAATGCGATTAATCATATTTAACAAACTTACTATGTTTAGTACCAAATAAACTACTAATTTTTGTAAACAACCATCCCTACATTATGTGCCATGAAAAATAAGTATACACTATGGATTCATGCCAGTGGTCATATTGATTAAAAACTAGGCACGTACAAAGAGTTAACATTTGAAAGAATAAAGTATGGTAATTGATTCATTTTAGTCTTTTAAACCAAAACTTTCAATTCTACCTTCAGAAACAGTATTATGAAGTCCACTTCATGAATGAGTTTGTAATATACTCTATTATTTATCCACATAGTAGGCATGAACTTGAGAAATGCGAGTGCTGTATCAGTGCATCTGTACTTAAACACAGGATTGTCCTGTTGAACTAATCAGAGCACATAATAGTTTCAACACTGTCACAATCAATATAAAAATTGAATATATTGTAACTGAAATTTTAAATAAGGGAATTAAACTGGATACACATACGAGTAATTATTTAGCCAACGAAACTCTGGGGTTGATCCATGATCCACTATTAACCACAATTCTTGATGGTTTTGTAAAGGATATGCTATTTAACTTCAGTACCACACAATTATTTCCACACCATCCCAAATTGTTGTTTATTGTCTGCACTGATGTGCAGGTGTAGTAAAAGGGCAATCCATCAAGTTGTGCATTGGGAGCAAACCGATTAGGTGGTACCTTTGTGGTTTTACCAACTAACATGCTGCAATATGATCTCACACTTACAAGGAAATTCTTGTTGTTTGTCACAAATACGAACAGAAACTGTCACAAACAATGAGTAGTAAAGTTGTGGAAAACATATAACACAAGAAATAGGTTGCCCTGCCCAAAATATATGGAATGGTTCACTTGCGTTAATGAATACATGTGTATATAACCATTTAACATGGAACACACAGACACAATCACCCTTGAACTTTCACATATGAACTTAGGTCAAGTGTATTTCTGAGAGGTCTTGTCCATGCGCGGTGGTGTAGAGAATCTGCAGGCTGAAGCCTGAATACCAGAAACATAATCTTATGAGGAAACTGTGATTCCTGATTGTGTACTCCATGATAATAATACCTATATATGTTTATGAGCAACAACATACACATCAAATAAATAGCAGCTTACGTCACGAACGACGGTATTCAGATGGTGGATAACGAACGTTTTCAAATATCCCCACCGCCGCCGAGTAGTAGTAGCGGAAGAAACGCGGGAGTCGGGCAAACACAAAGGCTAGGGCGAATCACGGCTTCCCTAAGAATGAATGCGAAGTCCCACGGGCGCCAGTGGGCACTCGACGCCAGCTATTTACCGCGGCGGGACAACCCCGTGATGCTGCGACCGAGTCGCGCTGAGTGACAATGGAGGCACTTCTCTATGGCGTCAACATTGGGCGAGCGTCTCCAGCGACGGCCGTCAGACGCCAGCGTCGGACGCCGCAGATGAGGCTGCGGCGTTCGAGTACGATATCAGAAAACGAACGGCGACTTACCATGTCGACATTTTGCTGCGATTTCGCGGCGACCGCGCTTTCCAAATAAAGATCTCCCGTGTCTAGAGCGTGACGTCTGCACGCTGCGGCACTAGTTGAATGAGTGACCGCGCGACGGTACTCAGCGCTAGATGTGGCACGAAGACAAAAGGCAGCCGAGCCGCCACACTGCCGTAGCCTCCCGCCGCCACCGCAGTCGAGCCTAGGGTATGTATTCAGGTCAGCGCCGCTGAAACCCGCGCGCAACGAGTTGATTGCTGCTCGCGCTATAGTCCTTCACACCAGTATCTGCTCGACGCCAACGACCCATTGTGCCGCCATTGTCGCCAAACGCTACCAGATTGCATGCGCGTTCATTGTGTAAGACGGATCGGATTGTCTTGTTAACGGGAAAGTAAATACTACCGCCCAGAGTTCGTACTTTCGTCGCTCCTCCTGCTGCGATAGACACGCGTGTTTGTTTTACGCTGCAGTTATTTATGCGTAAAATAACGTTTGCTTTCAACCTTTTAATTATTTAGCTGTTGTTTATGTTTTACTACAATACACCAACAGTACGTTAACATTTGTTTTAAAATGTACTGACATCTGCCAAAATAAAATTCAGGTAATAAAATATGTTAGTGTTTTGATATAATAAAAACATGAATTTTTCATATATTACTGCTATTATTTTATTATTGTTTCCCTTCATGTGGGTTAGACAGATAAATCACCAGACGGTACGTCTAGCTTTCATGTTAGAGTCTACTCAGTTTTCACAGTTTAGCTGGATCAACAATCGAGGCGCTTAGCAACAAAGGGTATGTGGAAAAATACAGCCACGTCGAGCGTCGCGCGTGAGATGCATTTACGCAAAGGGGTGTAGAGGTCGCATATAAATAGCAGTTTAGCAGCCGCGGCTTCGCAAAGGAAAGCTCCCTGGAGGCCAGGGGATGCACTGCTTGCCCGGGCGGGCGCGCGGCTGTCAGACGGCACTGTCCCATTGTAGGTCTGCGCCTGTGGGCTGGGGCGCGCGACAATGACAACCCGGCTGGCCTGCTAATGACTTCTACCCTACATTCAGATGATGGAATGTTTCCACGCGCCTTGTTTCCACAACAAAACGATTCATTGATTGCACAATGGGGCACCAGCGAGGGGTACTACTAACAGAGGGGTTATTTATATACACCCCCCTTCTGCGGGTCATAATTGGGGAGAATAAAGTTCAGAGTTCGGTGACTGTAGGCAAACAAGCGATGGTGAGCAGTCTAAGCCACATGATCCATGACTGCTAAATGGAGCCTCTTCCTTTAATAGGCTCTAATCAGTGATGCAAACAGTTCATTACTTCAACCAGTCTTATTGTCACGAATGAACTGCTTACTTTGCTCTAACACGTACATTGATTTGACACTTACCATCTTTATGCGTTTAATACAACTGAGAGCATTACACAAAAGCAGTAATTTTATTACTTTCTTTGTTACCAGCAAGTAAAATATTGTAATGGAATTTTAACAGTGCACGCATTTGAAGGAGACTATCACATGCATTATTAGAAATGTTGACATGAATTATTTCTTTGTTTCAACGATTTCTTTTTAATCTGGAATGATATTCCAATTAGAGATTCCGAGAAAGCACTGGAGGATGAGGATTTCTACAACAAAATACTGCATTGATCAACCTGCTTATTTATAAAAAGATACTTTAAATAACTGCAACATTATTCCTGCTACATCGTGTTGGTGAGATTAGGACTGAACCTCATAAACCAATAATAACTCAAACGGCACCTCTCCATTGTGTTTACACACCAGAGCTACAGCTCACAAAGCTCAGTCTCAGATAGGTTAGCAGCTGTGAGAGTTCATTTGGCTGCACTGAGCACTTGTTCAAACAAAACTGCAACAGGTAATTAGGCCAAGGTGAAAGTTCTTGCAAACAGTTTTTTCTGCTATACGGTTATTTATATTTTTAGCGCCTACCGTAGATAAGGTTCAGAATGTCCGTTAAACGGTTATACACATTTTCATTGAAAGTATTTCACGTGAATAAGAAATGTTTAGAATCATTTACACTTTTAGAGTGTAACAAAACAAGGCTTTCAGGCAAAGTACACGTTTTTAGAAGCAAAGACTATTTGGCCCACTTGTTTCCATCTGAGGAAGGAATTGTTAATACATTCATACACTACTGTTTTCTAAATAATTACAGAATCCTACCAAAAAACTAAACCATTTTGTTGCAAACCGACATAACACTTCCTCTGTATTACATAGCACCCACACCAGCAGCAGACCATTTAACACTGTTGAATTAGTTAAATACGGCTGAATAAAAAACAAATTGGGGTAATTTACCTGGCATGCTGTCCTTGCTAAAAACCAAATGTAACTGAGCGGGTCTGGCTTCCTGTTGCTTTGTGTGTTCAGTGGATGGCTCCAATAAAACAGGCATCTGCTAAGATAGGTGGGGTGTTCTGCCCTGCCTTGGGGGTGCTCACTGCCCCACACTACTCTACCAGCCCTATTATGCGTGTGTGCAGTGTGGTAGTGAGTAAGCATTATGCGCTTGATGTGGGCCTCTGAACAGACATCTTCCAAACAATGACAAACCAAGAGGAAACGGACAAAAACAGCGACAGTGACTGATCCTTGCGGCTGCCGTCTGTCTGCCAGGGATCGCTGCCGGCATCCAGTGCTGCCACCTAGTTGGAGTCTTGCTAACTAGTCAATATAGCTGTTGTAAGCAATCCCTTTTAAACCCTCATCTCATTGAACTGTACACGACAGGTTGCTCTTTTAAGGTGTGTTATTTCATTAGACGATATCACTTATTTCTAGACAAAGGTATGACCATCCAGAACTCATGCTTTCAGATTTACCAGTAACTTCTCAGTTGAAAGGTAAATGTCTATATTATTATGAAGAGTTTTTAAAACAACCTTCAAAATGGTGCATTCTGAAGGGTGTTTTAACCTATTCACTGGCATATGGAGAGGAAACAAATGCATAACTACAAGGTAGCAGTATTGAAACCAGTTTATAGCAAGAAGTAGCTACGAGGTGGCAATCTCAGCCGAATTTGGATGAGGTGGCATAGTAAAACAGCTAGGTTGCCCACCTCGCTCATCATATAGCAATGGAAACACTGCAAGATGATACAATACAATGGAACTCACACTTTAACATGCTCAATAAAATAAACTGACTTTTTCCTAATGTAAACTACTGCGGTGCTAAGTCGTGTGTTTGCAGGATGGAGCAGCGACACATTCACTGCTCCAACATGAAGAAGCTTCTCTAGATCTATGTTTCTATACAACTGGACATGTTTGGGTGGGCCACTTCAGCACATTTGTTACTCTAGGCCAAATACATCATAACAGCAGAGACACACTAGTCACCTTGTCCCTGCTCAAAGCTACCCCTTTTCCTGCTGCCATGTGAATGGCTGGTGCAAACAATAGATTCTCCCTTTTGTCCATCTAACCAAGGTGCTAGTAGAACAGTTCCCATGAGAGGATCTGCAAAATCTGTGATGCTAAGCTGGCAAGTTCTGATAATCAACAGAGCAACAGAACATAATTATTAGGAAATAACTGTAGCAATAATAATTATTTACAAGTATTATTATGATGATACGTCTAATGAAATTGTATGTATTAATATACATGGAGTTTTGTTAAATCATTATAACAAAATACTATCAAACAAATGTATTAACTGCAGAAGTAGATATATGCTGGATTCACCAATATGTGGTCATACAAATATTAGCTCTTGAGAGAACATGCTGTCAGTCATGTGTGCACCCAACCACGACCAGCCTCTACAACCTCACCGCTACAACCACGGTCACGTTCTAACGCCAGTCATATCTAGCTGCCATTTCCGCACTGGTAAATAGGTCACTTTTTATAATGAAACATAGGTGAAGGTCACCATGTGGAACAGTCACGGTTCACCGAGTCGGACTATTTCAGTTGTGCATAATGAGCATGAAAGAGCACTACCATGGGCGAGATCGCTTGGCTCTTGTCAAGCCTGGGTGACACGTGTCTGTCACTGGTGACACCATGGTGACACGACAGTGACAGGGTGACAGCAGGAGCGGACAGACAGACAGCGTAGGGGCAGCGTATGACAAGGGCAGACACCTTGGTTGTGCAGCTATAATTACACACCAACATCAGACAGTCTAGTCTATATGACAGACAGCAATTACACTAAGTACAGTGATAGCTGCATGTGTCATCTTGGGACGTCCGGTGACAGCCACGAACCTGGACATATCATGTGGGTGACACCCCAATGGCTGATGTCACTCAGTACAGATGTAACAATGACATCTGTCTGAATGTTGCATGTAAATGTGAAACATTTTACCTTTGGATGTTTATATTTGTAAGTGGCACACAAGCAGAATTGTAATGTCTGTGCGGGGATTAATAAAGTATTCTTTTTTCTTATTCTTAAATTCCTGCAAAAGCAGCGGCACTGCTTGTTCTTGGAAACTAGTTTTGCTTTTGATATGGAGATCAAGAAGTCTTATACATTTGTAAAAGAAACACTGCACTAGGCCACATGAACTTAATGTAACATATCACACATAGATTTGTATTTAAGTAGGCGTATGTGTGTGTAATTACATATCACGTATACAAAATCAGATTAACAAACTGGGTTTTGGCTCTACTTCAATATCTATATTTAGTTTGTACTGTAAAACATTTTACTGTCAAGTATATCTTCTTTTGGAATCAACTGGCCATGGTATGGCCTTCCATGCATGGGCACCACGAACCACAGCGACCTGAACCAAAGGTAACCAATTTGGGCGGGGTTAAAGAGGACGGACACATGGTTAAAAATGATACTTAATTGTTCCATACGAGACCAATTTATATATTTTGAGAATTTTCTGCAAATACAAGTTAACATCTCTGTATAATAATGTGATTATTCGACAAGTTACAGGCTTCAATAGTTAGTATTCACTGCTTGTCAAAACTTCCATGAACCAGTTTCACTAGAAACCAAATGAATGACCCCTGACCCCCTTTGTTTACAAATGTTATCTGCCCACATCTTGGGTCTTTATTTTGGCAGTTGCAGGACTATTGGTAAATTCAAACATGAAACCTGTTTGCTCTGCTAGCTGTACAGAACAGCGGACACAATTAAAACAGGCTTAGTGACCTATCAGCAGCAGTAAATTTACACGCAACCGAGCTATACGATTTACGAACGTTGTACAATGCTGTGCACGGCCATTGACATTTGAGAAAAGGTCAAATGAAAACAGTTGTTCCATATCTGCTATGCATCGGTGTGTAGACTGTTAACACTACTGACAGACAGTATCTTCTTCGGCCGTTTGGTTTACGCTACACTTGGTGTGGCTACAACTGCAAGTTACATGGAAGCTTATTTTTCCTACATTAAACTTTCACTGCCTCAGGTCCGGTGAGATTATAATGCACCAGGGTCCACACATCATCACCCACACACCCACCCACCAACACACACCTTGTCACAGGCTGTCCCTGCCCATATATAGTGCTCTCTACCAGCCCTCTAAATCAGCCTGGCTACACCTGTGTATGTCACCTAGTCTGCTAATAAAACAAGTGCACCACCACGGGTGGTCAGACCAGACCAGACCAAACCAAATGGTCCGGAGTGAACCGTAACCGCAGGAGACATATGTTTCCTGTGTTGTTCAGTCACCAGATCAATTGCAGGTCAACAGGAATGATGACACCGCAGTGAAGACATTAACCACAGAACATCGCATTGTTTCCTAGTACACTGACACCGGCCGTGCCAGTGTCCAGACACTAAAGTTGCATAATTTGCTCATGGCATATCTCGCACGCGCTTCGAGACGGGCACGCACAAATGTTGCATTAATAATTCAGTCGTCTATAATGCAGTGACTGTACACTGTCGGAATGTGATATCTGGCGATAATTTTCCAATACATGTCAATGTTTGGTACATATCATTAGTAAAACTCGCATTACTTATCTGTTTAATGCAATTGATTTAAATTCACAGAATTTGCAAAGAACTGGAATTCTAAAACAGAACATGTGAGTAATGTCAAACTGAAGAAACTGGTAATAAATGTAACAGAACTTTATCCTTGTGACAAACTGACATAATCACACAAATAATTACAGCACCGGTTTGAGGATTGAACAGATTCTTATAGCTATCTGTCTTAATCATAATTAACGTTACTTCACATAATCGTATTTAATAGATTAGCTGGTTAAAAGATCACAGTAGAAACATCTCTCGTTGTAGATGAAGACCCTAAGATGACAGACAACCAGCTCATCACAAACACCTTCCAATGAATGCCACAGTTGCACAATAATCTACAGATTCGCTACCAAACTGATATTCCTTTGCCCATAAATTATGTAGACAGCCAGCCAAGGTGACACAGCAAGCCACTGCAGCAATTCAATATGTTTCTACAACCCTTGTACTACTGCACTGGCTGAGGCCAAAACTCCATCACTCAAAAATGCAGTTTCATCATTTCCAAGGGCGTTTTTATGTGCATTGAGTTGTCTGGCCCACTGAGCCCAGCAGATTTGCCCCACCCACCAGGGGTGAATGCTGTCAGCACCCCAGGAAAGAGCTGTGCTACACTGGCCCTCCCTGTGAACTCAGTTGGCAGACCTCATTTCCAAGTGTCAAAATGTTTGTTCAAATAAGAGCAATTGATCATTAGATGAGGCAATGTCAGGACAGGCCTTTTTGAAGCTTCACCATAAGACCTTATGTAGCAGCTGTGCCACCGATAGTACTTTCCGAAACGTCTGCTCGCTGTGGATGACAGGCGAGCAGTACGGAGGTAGTGTTGTAAAAACAATTACGTTGTTGTCGTCTGTAATGAGGCTTTATTTCCAAGTTCAAAGCACTAGATGCACATATCAATGGTCCAGCACGCATTGTTAGCATGCATTGTTACCATAGAAGAAGTGTCTACTTTGCTCACAAGGTGGAGATAGTGTTTAGCTGCAGACATTTCCATGTGGTGCTGTCAATCACTACAACTTCACACCTGTAAAATCTATCCTAAGGCAGACAGTCCTGCTTTGTGCCTTACTTGTTTATTGTTGCCAGACATAATTTGACAACAGTATCAACACTAACACTGAATCTATTCAGAACTGTTAGTTGTATAGTTTGTGGTTAAACATTTCTTAATTGACAACACAATTTACATAGGCAGTCCTAAAAAAAGTAGACTACACATGTCCATCATGTTGACACAAAATAATTTGATGTGTAAAGCTGACAACCAGTAAAAATAACTATTTAGACTTTGTAACTTACAATATTATGTGCGCAAATGAAAAACGATACTCTAACTCAAAGTCCAAACCTATTATGAAACACCAAGTAATTTACACACACAAACTTCGTTACTGGTCATGGATTAGTTGCAGAAACATACAACACAGACATGTGTTACACGTTAAAGCAATTTTGTTCTTCCTCATAATCCCCTTGATAAAACAGCCATGGCTGAATATTTTGTGGAGCTGCTCTGGTAGTAATCTATTGACTGATTTCTTTTTCGTCCTCCTCCATCTAATACACAACTGACATCATGAGCAAACTAAGCATAACCTGCTCAGTCTTAACACACACAGGATGACAACATGCTTAGCGCAAACCAAACCATAACACAATTTTGTGTTCTTTCAACGATGCCAAGGGACCGGGCGATCGTCTGACAGCGTGGCTTCTGGTGCCAGCTACGGGTACTTTCAAAGAAACAGTTGAGAGGCGTCGTGCCATACCAGCGTACGATGCTTTCACAAACATGTTTTCACCTGCACAACAGAGGCAACGTCCACTTAGTCGCCGGCCAGGTAAACTTTTGACACCTGAGCCGCCTCGAAGCTTTGTCTGGACATAATGCACATCAACCCCCCGGGGCAATATTACCCCTGTAACCCCCAACGGTCGTCCTTCACAATTCACACCATTTAGTGCCTTCTGCGACTCAATGGGATTTTCACCTAAAATGGCAAAGCCAAGAAAATTCAGGGTTAAGGGTTCACATGACACATATGTTGTGGTCAGTATCACCAAGTAAAATGTATATGCTTCAAAACAGTTTGCAAAAAAGCTTGCCCCAAAAAATGTACTTAGGTATTCTGCATGTGTAAATGATGTGTAAATCACACGATTCTGCACGACAACGTTGCATCTATCTAAAAACAGCCATGTCACAATGCAATGTTTTCATGTAATATGATATGGGCTGACGTATGTCTTTGATGTCTTCATTTAGTGTGCACAGGTCAAAGGTGATTAACTGCGAGAAAAAGTATAAATCTGCAATAACAAAACGTTGTGTATCTTTGTTTAGTGTTACTGACACTAATAGACAAATAACAGCATTGAAACGACTGTATTAAAATATCTCCATTACTGATGTGTAGTGTGTGTGTGTGTGTGTGTGTGTGTGTGTGTGTGTGTGTGCGTGCGTGCGTGCGTGCGTGCGTGCGTGCTTGCTCGTGGGCGTGCACGCTCGCGTGTATATATAAATATAGTTTTCTTCACTGCAAGTGCCTTTTCCATGGTTCTACAGTGACTTTATGTTGTGCATTCACCAGCAGCGACCACCCCAGGAGCACGTGCAATGCAGACATCAAGTACGGGGATGTGGGCCCTGTGTATATTGCTGACAATTGGCCTGTTATTCAATACAGCAACTGCCTGCTTGTTGCCGCTGTTCAGTTTGATGTCTATTGGCTATGACAGCTCTTTCAAACTGAGCTCGTCAATCTTCCGAATCGTGCAGACAACTTATACAACGCTGCCACATCATTAACCCTTGTCTCTCTGCACCTTGCATAAGCAACTGTTTATGGTGACAAAAAATATGAGTTAAATAAATTTCCTGATCAAAGCAGTCACTAACAAGGATATAAATCACGCTGTATTTAAAAGTTTTTTCAAGAGATTCACATTTATCTGTTAACATTTGTTTGGAGTGGCACCGTTGCGTCTAGCTACAGAAACAGTTCCAAACCATTCCTCATTTCAACCGGACTCCAACGTATTTACAACAAAAGAAGATTTCCAGCTCTGAAACATGTCCTCAGATTTACCCTATCGGAAATTACTGCGTGTACAAACATGTTCACAAAACTGAATTGAATATGAAATTTGTTCCCCTTTTATTTTTGCAGGTTACCTCAGTACACACAGACCTTCAATTATTCATCCTTTGAGTTTCTAAAGCGTCTTTGTAATACAGCAAAAGTGAGAGTTCACACAACAAAGAGTGCATTCAATCTGTCTGCTGTACATGGTTACCGCCTATCCTTTTAGGGAACCCTCAGACACTAGGGGGTCAGGTACTGTATTAAAGATGTTTTTAGGTCATGGATATGTCTAGCTACCAATTGCCTAGTCTTACACACCCATTGGCATATTTGGAGGGTACTGGGCCAGTTTAAATTTCTTTTCGAAAGACATGTACCTCACTTCACACAGAATGGCTCATGAGGAATGGTTGGGATCACAGACAATCAGATTAATTTTTCAATTTTTTTCAATCTTCTTGTGCCACCTAATGGCATAACATGAGAATTGATAAGATTCTACATTCAGCTGTACTTGACAACTCACTTCCAGTCCTCATGGTCTTCCTATAAACTATACTTTGTCCATCTCCCCATTAACTCCCCATTTCATCACTCCCATTCCCTCTTCCCCGGCCACTTGCTTCCACCACCCTTGCCTGAAATAGCACCATGGAACACTACCAAACATTACACGATCAATTTCAGCTGATGCCTAACTAACAACATCAAGCATCGTTCTCTAATGAGTTCCACCAGTGACTTGCGGCCTGTCCCCACCGCCATGCCGAGACGGCGGAATACATCGTCCCTAATCCGTGCACTGATCCTTCTTGTCCACAAGTTCACTGTAGCCACTCGCAACCAGTTCTAGCCGCACCAGTCGACTTCTCTCTTTCACCATTGTCATCGTCGCTCAACAACCAGTGCAGTAGTGAACTGCTACGTATGTGATAAGGATGGTTTCATGGGAAAGTCATATGCGAGACAGACCGACAGACTGCCTTGCTTTTTTGTGTTCTTCCAGTAGTTTTAGAAATCACTGACTAAAATATTCTGTGCTGAAAACATTCCTTACTGTCAGTTTCATTTTCACATTTTGCCTCTTTTTTGCCATACAGAGTTGAGTCATGAATAATCATGTTGCGTGTAAACAAGGTAACCAACCATGCTTCAGATTACAATTTACACATGATTTAATAGTCTTCTCATATAAAAATTATCACTAAATCGTGTGGTGACGGGGAGTCATTTGGAGACTGTTGATTACACAATGGCTGGATGTGGTTGGTTGATTCAACTTTACTGAATATATATTATAACTACCGGTTATACTGATTTGATAATGATGATTTCAGTGTTGTTATTTGCATCGCATATATTGGCTTGATATAACACAACTTATGGATGTGAGCAGAGAGCAGTAAAACACAAATATTTTATTTCATGGCAATAATAAATTGAATAATATTAATATTTGATTGAAGATATTTTACATAAAGTAGAGGTTTTTAACTGTACCAGGTAGTTCATTTGTAAAATGGTAAATTTAATTTCTTTACTAGACTACCCGGGGGTAAGCTACTTTCAATGGTATGATACAAAACTTGTATGTGCTGCTACATGATATTTATTTCCAATTACTATCTACAGTGAAAATTTGAAATACCCAGTAAGGGTGGGGGGAGAGTGAAGCAAGTGAGTATTTGCTTTGTTTTATTCGTGTCCACCCCACCATTATGCACGATAAAAATAAATATTGAGCAATGAGGAAGTAATAAATACTAAGCCATAAATATTGAGCAATCAATCCTGACTACCCTGGGAGGTACACACAAACTTCCATTGCCTCATGTCGTCAGAGTCCACACCCAGTCCGCATTGTTACTTTTTTCAAGTTTATCTCAAAGCTAATCTCTGCCGTTGTCATGCCCACACATTGACCCAATCACTCTCGAGTTGACGCAATCACTGTCATTCCTGTCCTACCCCCAGCAGTGCCACTGGGTCATCAGCACATCTCTGATTGTCATTGTCATCCTATCCTTGCGATACCTATCAGGACGAAACTCACCTGCTATCAGCCCTCCTCAACACCCTCTCCCGACAGATAATGAAAGTGAGTCTCTTGCGGCAGACTTATACACATCACAACATAAGAAACATGCGCATTAACACGAATTACGTGAATTGCATGCGCGAAGACATGTCCAAGCCGATGACAGACGACAATGGCACGCCCCTGTTTCAAAGAACCTTGCTCTTGTACATTACTTAGAACCAGCAAGCACCCTCCAGTGCGTCCAAACACTGCCAACCCCTCAAATCAACATGTAACCTCCCGCTGGCATTCACCCTCTCCGAGTCACCCCACACGCACACTGAAATGGCACACAAATCGGGCGCAGTTGAGGGTCAGAGAGGCCAACGCTGCCATATAAACCGTGCCCTTTGCGGCAGGCGATTTTTTTAAGAGAGGTTTTTACTCCGCACCTTTGATGGCGCGCCTGACAGGCAGACACTGCCTCCGCGGGGTGCCAGCTGTCTATCAACAACCTGCCTTCTTAGACCCTCAAAGGATGTCTGGTAACTAGCCTCGTCAAGCTCGCCTTTCAAAGCCAGCTCACATGTTAGAGTGTCATGTGTTGGGTTTAGGCACAATACGCCATTACGCTGCGACATCGCCGCCGAGTTGGAAGTTAACAGGTAGAATTACTTCCAGCTAAATAGTCATTCAAAGTTCGTCATACTTACCCTCTCACATTCAGGAGAAATCCCGTTTTTGCAGGTGACGTTCATGAGAAATTTATAATGGGAAATTGCTGGGTAAGCAAGCCCAGCCTGTTTGTGGAGGACTGTAAACTGTTGCTGTGTGAAACACAGATGATTGATTCTAACACCTGGTACAAAATGTGGTTTTTGATCAGGCATAATCCCTGTTGTTGAATTGAATGCAAAAACTTCAAAGACAATTGTATTAAAATAGTACATCCATAAGGTGATCATTAACACATGTCATGGTCACATAAATTCCTAGTTTGAATGTTTTTATCAAAATTACCTATCATTACAATAAAAATAGAAATTGAGAAAGTGGTTTTTATGGTATTTATGGTATTTATCCAAAAAACGTATTACTTACGAAATAATCAGTCCTTATCAGTGTAAAATTTGTGTGGGGGAAAAATGTAAAACATGACGACCAAGACTCCAACTGATACATTTCTAAACGTGCTAAGTTAAACCTGGAAGGATCTATTTAAACGATGCCAACACCACGACACGGTTGTTCCAAGCTGTATTAATTGCGAGTCCCACAATGCACCAGGTCCCGCTCACTATCAATGCTGCCGGCAGTATAAAAAGTAGTCAGCATTACGCCCAGTGTACACCATGGTGATCTGACAAAATATTGTCCCAGTCTCCTAAACATTGCATGGCGCCTGTGAGCTTCCAATGACGTTTTTATCAGCCCGTAAACGACTGCCATATTCGTTACAAGTGCAGGCGCCAACTGGAAATGCCGCAATTTTTCACTAAAAAAACTCGTCTTGGTTTACAAGTGATAACGCCTGCCGCCGTTGCCACCATGTACATACCTACGTACACATGCGGGGCTACCCTACCATTTGGGGGTGGCGAGATTTGTGTCATTATTTCACTGCGGGCATTTAGTCAATTTATGTGCACCGCGCGGCTGGTGGTAGCAGCAGGGTGGTGCCAGGAAGCACCGCTCACTCTCGGTGGTGCACTCGCAGTCACGTAGAAGCAGTCACCACTCAGCGGGGAGGGTAACACTTCAAACCCTCCAGGTCCCAGCCACATCACCCGTGACATTTCACTATTGATGTTGAAACTGTGTCACTCTTTCATTGCTGACAACAATACTCATATTTATAGCACGCACGTGTGTACGTTTATGTGTTATCACTGATTTGCTGGCCCAGAAACGGTCATTACTGGCCCAGAAATGTAGTCATCCTTCATGCACCACACAACACAAACATCAATATCTATATAACTTTAACAGTGGGAGAACCTTTAGTTTTGCATATTTTTATTTAAAGGTCAGGTCTTACGAGGAATCATTACGGCATCGGCAATTTGTTCTAGTCTTTTCTTTGGTGAATATTCCCCCAGCGGAGCGGCATACACGTTTGGCCTTTGACAGACGTGTGCTGCACAGCACAGCCATGTGCGCAGCCAGTCACCCAAGGTCAGAGAATGCACACGCAAACAAGGCGGCTGATTCCGAGAACTGACCGGTGCGAATTAGCTTGCTTTGAGAGTAATCTGTGAGGAAGATGGACACAACAGCAACCAATACACTGGGCAGCAATTAAACAGATCAATAGTAAACATGACCACTGCATCATTGGCCCAAGGACACCAGCACAAGGCCAGGCTTCCAGGAACGTCCAAGTGGTTGAGATGGTTGAGACAACAACAGTTGCTGGAGTGCCATCTGGCTGTACTGTACGGCTGCCGAGGTGCTGCCCTTAGTTCATAAAACTAACCAACTAACCTACACTATCCTCCAAATCAAAGACTGTAACAATGTATTGGATTAAAAAAGCTTAATGCTGATGCGTGCCCAGACAAAATAATTAAGGGTGTTTACACCCTGGTCTTAGTATGAGTAGTCTCCCTTCTCACAGCAGGCATGTTATTTTTCGCAATTTATTATTTTACATTTCAATATTTGGAACTAAATGTTTTAGGTCTCTTTTGAAAGACGATGACTTTTTGAAGAATCAAATTTGTCAAACGAGTTTTGAAATAGAGCAAGTCAACTCGTACATTGGCCCTTGTTAAGGAACATTAACAGTCTGGTGCTCTGACACCCAACCACCGAACCAGTACCAGTTCAGTTACTACTACTGCAATTATACTTTGCCAACGGATAACAGAAATAAACTTTAATGATCAATTTTTTTAGTAATTAAGATGATTTTTGCATCATTACTCTGTTATACAGCTTTCCAATGTCAGTTACTCAATGGCAGCACTAAAACATATGACAATATCCTTGTTTAAGATGAACTGTTCCAAAGTAGGCCCTACTGCCTTGAACTCTACGGTTGACTCAGAGATTGACCTACTGAACATGTAACTAGAGAGACACTGACACGACACGACATGTTCACTATCTTCTGGGAAACTCTCAACAATAACCTATTTTATAAACAAGGTCAATTGAATGTCTTCCTGTGTCTCTTGGCTGTTCTGTGAGATGAATAGAGCAATGAAGCAAACAATAAGACTACACACTATTGCAGTTGTTTACTGTTCAGACCACCAGAAACAACTCTTACCTTCTTAGGTAATTATAGTAAAAGCTTATCTTAACCATCTGTACTGTGCGTGTTTACATTATGTGTGTGTGGGTGAAGAGTAAACCAAGCATGTTAATCTGACGATGCTCACAAATACTATGTACAATCAACATGAGTGTGTCACAAAAATATTCACACAGGCTAGCAGATTCATGGAAACTGCTGAGGATGGAGTGGTAGGTGTAATGATGTTATTATTCACAGAGGCTATCAGTTATAACAGGTTTCTAAGTGACTACACCCACACTGTCTGTGGCTGGCTTGTTGTTCTGTTGTTCAGTGTTGTTGTCCGACTCGAACCGTTAGGAAATCGTGTTATAAAACCAAATTCATTATACAAATCAATAACCAATGTAAAAAACAAATTCATTACAGAAATCAGTGACCTTTGTAAACTACCGGTACGGGGGCTGTCTCTTTTAATCGGAACTGCTCTGGTTAAATTAGAATGAAATATACCTGGGATGTTATTAAGCAATAAACAGGATAAGGCAAGTAAACATAAAAATAAGAATGCTACCGCTGAATAAGAACAAGTTGCTACTAAAACGGGGATATTTAATAAGCCTTGTCAGCCAGATCCCAGCATTAGTGGCACTACAGCAATTACGCCTCGTGCAACTAAATCGCTCCAGTTTTCCAATCTGGTACTCGATCACAGCAGGCTGTTAGTGTAGCAGAGATGACTGTGTGTTCAGTAGTCTGCTGACTCCTGTGTGTGATGGTACACCATGAACCAGGACAGTGATCAGTGACTCAATAACAACAGTCACAGTCACAGTGTTAGGTGCAACTGTCAAAGTCAACTAACAATCAAACAGCCAATTTCTATCTCATTACTCTCTTTATACGGCTAATTTGTTACTATTTATATTATTTCTTAGTTGCTATTATTTATATGTTATTATTTAATATATATATATATATATATATATATATATATATATAATTACATATTATTGTTCTTTCTTACTAGTTATAATAACTATATTTACTTGTTAAAATACATACTTGGTAATAGATTATTTTAACTCCTATTCTGTGTAGACATTATGGATTCTGCTGCTCAGCTATTGTTTCTATCTGAATCATTGCCTTGGTACAGTGTACGTGTCGACCAGATTCTCTAAACTAGTTAACACCTGAATCTTCAGGAAATGACGGCAATATTTTCAGTCAGCTTCAACATGCAGGTTGAATGTATGTTTTTATTATTTACTTGCTCAACATGAATCTTCTGACATGAAGTTATAGAGAAACCGATAAATATCCTCCATACATTAATCTATCGAGTCTTCCAGGAAATGACTGGGACATTTCCAGTCGGCTTCAAAACACGGTGTTTCATCATTGACTTTGTCATCACAACAATCCACTTATTTATTACACAGCGAAAGGTACAAGATACAAGAAGCTTTATTTAACGTCGGTTTACATGTGAAATTGTATAACATCAGCTCATCTGAGCTACTTATCGATGTATATGTGTAGGTGTATGTAGGTGCAGGTAAATATCCTTTCACCCACGAAGCTATTTACCTAATAATCTATACAATTACTGTCAGGTAAACAATGACTCACTGCCAGTGGGGAAAGCAACTTTGATGTGTTGTTTACATCGTGAACCAATCCTGCTTTATGCAGATCATTTTGCAAAACGCTACATGAGCGTGCGTCAGACAAACAAGTTGGCGTTCGTTCGTTCCAGCGGGTGGCTGGCTAAAAGTGGTTGTTTTTCGTAGTTGACTAGTCTGTTGACCTAGACGTTTGCGTCTCCTCGGTGTATTCTGGGACTTGTAGCTGGCCTGTCTGCAGCCCAACTGGTGGTGCAAGGCTGATAAAGCCGAGATCGCTGGCTGCAGGTGACAAGTGCCATATGTTAGCAGTAGAGTTGTAACCGGGCGGGCGTCAATAATATCGTCCCTGGCAGCGCGGAGATTGCTCTGTTGACATGTCACATATCTAGATGGCATATCGGCTGACGTGTGGCTGCCGTAAAGCATTATTGTCACTTTCTGAGAGGTTCTTCAAACCTCTTCAGCGTGTCATATACTGGCACAAGGCACTACTGCCGTCAGTCGTTGCCACCAGTGGTGTTGACAAGTGACATTGTGGATTGAGGTGGTGACAAGACCAATATTTGATTGTATTATATAAAAAGTAGGGCCTACTAGTTATTAAAGTATGCCAACTACAAACACAATGTAAACTGCCTTTATATTACAGCGTTTTCTCAATTAGACATGCTGCTCCTGTAGTATTTACATGAATACACACTGAACATTACTGCACAGGAAAATCAGAGAAAAACTACCAAATAAAGATACTGACACACAAAAAGGATGCATGACTTCTAACACTAACATTAATGCTAACCAGTGAATACTTATACAAAAAAACAGTTACATCCTAGATGCTGTATCATGTAATGAAATAATTGTGATCACTTTTTTGACTATAACTCTACTTACACATAGATGAGACAACACTGTAAAAGGCCTCAGCTATTGATGACACACTCGCAAGACACACCCTAGGAAGGGGCGTTGTGCAGACATAAAATATTATGTGTGTGTGTGTGTGTGTGTGTGTGTGTGTGTGTGTGTTTGTGTGTGTGTGTGTGTGTGTGTGTGTGTGTGTGTGTGTGTGTGTGTGTGTGTGTGTGTGTGTGTGTGTGTTTGAATACTGTAAGCGACATATCTCGAGATACAGGGGTTTGACAAGACAGACACTGGCTCTGCCTGGTGGAATGTGAAACAGGCAGTCCACAGTACCTTGTCCACACACTGAATGCAGTATCAATCACGACAATTAAATTAAATGTGTCTTCACTCTAATACCACTGACTGTGGGGTGCGTCCGATTGCGTGACCCCAGGGACGATTAACCCCATGTAGATGCGCACATACACGCCACCGACAATAGGGTGCAGTGGAACGAATGGGGTGGCGCTGCACACCGCAGGCAAAAAACAAATCAATTTACTTCTCTTCCGATCAGCTCAATCGATCACACTGATTCAGTGCACACATTCGGTGTCACTACACTACATACACAGGCGGTGATGACGGCGACAGTCGAGACCAGAACGCATTCACACAATCGCTCACCCGCTCGCTCGCTCGCACAAGCGGTGATATTTTCATGCGTCATCGCACGTGGAGAAAGGCCGTGCCACTTAATGTTTGCTCAGTGTTTGAACATGACGAATCCGTGTTCGAGGTGAAACTCAGCACGACTGTCGAATGACGCGGCGCTGTGACGGTGAATCCAGCACACGTGTGGCAGGACACAAAGACGGCACGGCGCATATTGCACCGCCCGCTGACAGTTATCATTGATATTTACTACAGCTTTCAGAGCAAGTGTGCGTTCGTTCGAGTCAGGTCCGCAAGCGCCAGAGCACGTGTAGCACGTACAGCGCGCAATCTGACATATCTACTCACCCATCTCGGCCTGTGTCCAGGCATCAGGCGCTTGCACTATGCAATATTTACATCGGCATGCACAAAGTAAAAACACACATACTACTAAAGCGGCTATTAAACTACCACTGAAGTAGCAGTTTATTGATGCTACTGATTTTAAAGCTGCCTCTTAAAACGAGGCTGTCTGTTCCTCATTTTTAATATAGTGAATGTTTGCAATAGCAGAATAAATATCCAGAACCAGCATTATTGCCCACTAAACCGCAGTTAACAGGCATGAGACAATTTTGTTGCAATGTTATAGTTTTGACAGTAAATTGTTCAGACTGTAAACAAATCATTCGATCTGTAAACATCTGTTCTTGATACTTGTTGCACAGCCAAATCAGAAGTACCTTTGAGGTGGGCTGTTTCAACGCCGTTGCCCATTAAACAAGCTCAAGTGAAATGCTTCAGTGAATTTCCTGCTAATAATTACAACCAGTTGCTAATTCTGCATCATGGAACAGACAACCTCGCACTAAAACTAATATGCATATCTAGCAAAACAACATCACACACCAAAACCTTTCTATTGTGACCAGTCTTACAGCATAGCCTATTGGCTATTTAAATAAAACATTAATTAACTTAGGAGCTATCCGAAAGAGTGTCATTAATTTTTAAAAAGTGGTCAGACACATTTCATTTCTGCATATATATATATTGTGTGGGTGTGTGTGTGTGTGTGTGTGTGTGTGTGTGTGTGTGTGTGGGTGTGTGTGTGTGTGTGTGTGTGTGTGCGCGCGTTTCTGTGTGTCTAGGTGTGTGTCTGTGTGTCTGTGTGCGTATGTATGTATGTATGTATGTGTGTGTGTTTTATTTTTTGTGTCTGTGCGTGTGTCTTGTATGTGTGTATATATATAATTATACATATCAATGCGTGCATACATAAAATAACTCTGCCATGTTGTAATTAATGGGAGATGTACACACAGCATTACAATTTATTGCAATTCACTGTGTGAAATGCCATACAGGCATAAGCCACAGCGACAACTAACTGTCACAAGTCATAAATAAGAAAACGGATAGAAAATTCCGTGGTGACAGTTCTTTCTCACAGTCAGTACAGGACGCAAATCAGAAAAAAATTATGTGAATTGACCCAATTGAATGTGTCGTGTTTAGGAGCCAGATGTTTTGCCATGTAAAGGAAGACCAGACATTATGCACGCTCTGTGCATTCAACAAGTGCAATTTACAGGTGTAGCAATCACCTTCGCACAGTCGCCACCGACCGTCACATTACAATAGCCCTGCAGCAGATGGCCAATAACAAAGTCAGGGGCAGCCCCCGTGTGGTGCTGCCATCTAGTGCTATGCAAGCAACTACTTCACCAAGCCATGAACTGGTGAAGGGCAGAACATTGCGACTATCAGATGATGGTTTTCATCAACCATAACCATCATATGCATGATTGTTTCCAAGCATATCTTCGCATGTTTTGTAAGAAGTTAACTTTGCATATTTCACTTTTTGGGTCGAAGTAATTAAAACAACACTGCAGTATTAACTTTTCAATTGCAAACTGAAATATTAACTATATAAACTGTACAGATTACAGACATGTCTACAGTTTGAATAACTAACTCCAAAAATTTAGATTTTCAAGACTACAGACTTAAGCGAGACTAAGAATTTTCCGAAGAGAATGGTCACAACAGTAAGGTCTATATTGATTTTACAACTGAATGTCACACATCATACGCTGCTCACCTGCTGATTTTGGGGTGAACTTTTCCCGGTGTGCGGCACATACAGCCAGAAGTCTGTAGCCAAGGTCAAGGTCGTAACCAGGTTGTGCTGCCACCTGGTAGACAATCTGCAAACCAAAATCAGTGTCAGGACATCTCCGTAATATTGCAATGTTTTATTAAAGTCATTTATTTTGTCTGTTCTACACTGTGATGTGCATGAAAGTAATGCTTGATTCGGACACTACTTTTAAGAAAACATGACATAAATATGAAGATATGATAGATAAGAAAAATCAAAATCAAGCTTAGGGAATCTGTCCTGGTGCAGACAGACGGATGGACGGACGTACGGACGTACGGACGTACGTACGTTTGTACGTACGTACGGACAGACGGACGGACGGACGGACAGACAGACAGACAGACAGACAGACAGACACAGACTCAGACAACTCACAAAGAGGCTCTGAATGCCATACATCATTGACCACTTAGATGAGTGGTCAGCCTTATGGCTTCGCTGCCATTTTGACCACTGCTAAGAAATTCAATTATGCAAGTGCGTGTGTATGATCGCCACCAATTCGGGGCCCCTGGAGCGTGCAAGAGACACACTAATCACATCAGAGAACACTAGGACAGGTTCATCACAAAGAACTCATCATTTTATCATCCAGGACCTTTCTCTGTATGTTCTCATGCACGGTCACGGTTTCTTGCATGATTATTAGGTCTATGTAGTTTACCAAATACTTAACAGTTCACAAAAAGGTTATCTTTATTACAGAAATACTTGAAAAAACAATTGTTTGTTCACTAAATATAAAACTTTAATTTACAGTGGTCCTATCACTCCTGCATTTGTTATAGAACGTAATCATTCCATTATGGGAATAAACTTCATATGTAATTATGGTAACAAACTGCCTAGCTCTAAGAAAGTACACCAATATTCTTCAGCTGTACAAAAAGTACATTCCACAGAAAAAAAACAGGCATTAGAAAAAAATATTTCTAAGGCAGATATATAAAAACACACCATCACATGATTCATTAGAAGTTACGACACTGTGTCATATTTTGTCATTGCCAACCGATGAATCACATTTAGTTTGACAAACATTTTTCTATAAGGGTCGATACGGTAGTTGAAAGGAAATGGAAGAGTTCTGGCCAGTGGTAGCAGTGGTGCTGAAGTCTGCCTGGTGTACAACCCCAGTGATAACAGCCACCAGTAACCACCAGATTCCACATAATTATACACACACACACACACACACACACACACACACACACACACACACACACACACCACCATGTCTGACGTCTGACAGCCCTACATAGGGGAGTACGGTGGAGCGGGGAGTCTTCATTGCAACACAGAGGAATGCAGACAGACCTGGCTAATATTACATGGGCATGTCTAGTGAGTTCACAAAGAAAGTCGGTGGGGCGTGCACTACTCGTGTCAACATCGCTGTCCACCTGCATGCTGTACATGGTTGTATAAGACGTGTACACCGACACACACATTTGCTGCCAATATATCTAGGGTACCATCTCCCAAGGGTATGTAGTAACTTCCTAGTAAATAATGTTCAGCCTGCTGCAGGCCACACGTAGATCAAAATCGTTAGATGTTTGATATGCCAATGTCCGATTTATCTGTGTGCCTTCTGGTGGTTTAGCCAGCCGACAATACAGTTAGGCCTGCTCTTTAAACGGTGCAGTCTGTATGGTGTTTGTGTGTAAACATCCCCCCAGATGATTCCTCTTTTTAGAAATATGTCAACAACTCCACGGGAAGACAATGCTAGTTTTTATTCTATCTCAACAACTGGCTGTCTACTCAATAACAACACGTCATTAAACTGCTCCACAACGGCCAAACTACAGAAGGAGGGATGTTCACAGGTTATGGATACATCTGTTTGTCCCTGCAACAAACCATTAATCGAACACATTGAGAAATAATATAAATTATATACTGACTTATGCTTCTACAAGTTTCCTGTCACATGCTCACTACACTCAGGTGTAGAAACATATCGTATGTGACCGAAGTGTAACCATCCTTTAAAATGGATTGTTCTCAAGAGAACTTGCCACAATAATGTTAACAAGGCCTGAGATGACAACATAAGAGGCGATGTTATATATTGCCATCCCCATACTGAGGCCAGTGAGTATGTCTGTGTGGGTTGGTGACGATAAGTAGGAATCAGAATCAGAAGGTGTAATATCACACAAACGGTATGCCTATGCACCTAGACATGACACTGACCACCCCAACTTACTGGATATGACAACACTGACTACACAGGGCCAAATGACACAGCTGCCAATCACACATCAATCAATTAGACTCCGCAAAAGAAATATAGCTCAGAGATGGGTGAATGGCGGCACGTGCCAGCGCTGAACACCACCAGTGTCGTGACCTTTCTCCCTCGGCTGGCCGGGTGACGTAGCAAGTGCAAACCAATCTATCAACAGGCATTTATGGCTCTCCCATCACAACGCCACATTCACTGCCCGCCTGTGCTCATACGCTCACTAAATGATTCTCTATGCGTGCTCAATCACTCATATAGTGACTAACTGACTGGGTGAATTGACTGATCGACTGATTGAATCAATCACACAATCAATCAATCAATTATCCGGCAACTCACTCGTTCGGTCATGTGACCTCATCGCACACAGCAGGAAGTGTAATTATTACACTCAGATACCACCAGTTACTTCTGTTAACATGTTTAGAGTAAGCAACAGCTTTCATTCATGATCTAGATAAAATCTAACACTCATAAATACAGTGCATTTTTATGGGTTAATTACTATTCACACTTGAAACTGTAAACCAACAAAAACAGCAGGCTCTACACAATGACAGAATCCATCATGTCTTCCAAAACACATGCCCAATTACCTGGAACACACCTAAGAAGTAAGCTGAGCATTCTAATTAATGCTTCACTGTTTTATTAAGTAAACCGCTGGCATACCAGGCAGTGGCCAGGAATGTATACAGTAGAAGCCAGCCAGCCCGGGGACGAATTTATCTGTGCCAGGCAGTGGATATTTTGAGATCAGGTTCAGGCCCCAGTAACATGCCTCAACAGTGTCTTTATCACAAAAGAATCTCAGCTATCTCCTCTTGCTGGTGTGCCTCAGAGCCTCCTCCTAATGGGCGAGTAAATCTTCCGGCACACTTCTAAGCCGGCACCTGCTCAGAAGCCAACTCACACGCGCTCGTGTACAAGATCCACACCTAGTTGTGGCTCACTCGACATATTTCTGTTCCCGTTACACGGGGCGTGCATAAGGCAGTACATTCCCGCCGGTCTCCCTCGCTTTGCTCGCTCGCATGTGGCATCGATTTATGGGTCGCCAAGGGGTGCACACACACCCAGCACTCGTGCCCGCCGCGGTAAACGGGCAATAATAGTCGGGCATGCTGTGGAAAACTGGGATCTAACGTTGCTGCAATAGATCTCGCTGAACTTGTGCCGACTGACAGGCAAGTGAACAGGTGAAACGATCCTGTCACAATCATGTTTTCACACTATTCTTTGCCAAGGTATTACGAGAACGGGGTGAGCAATTAGACGTCGCCCACTCACAGCATTGGAACGTGAGCTCTGCTGTCGTCCTTCTCTCCATCCCAGAATGCAAAGTGTGCATGCCTGTTCTTTTTATGCAGATTTTAAATCACACATCTACCTTCGCTAGTTACTACAACAGTTTAATTAGCTTCCAAAGCAGAAACGCAAAATGAAACGAGGAAAAGGAAATCTTTGAATGATCAAGATTTCAACATTTAATCAACACTGTGGAATAATTGCACATTTCTTTAAAAACTTATTCACACTGCTAGTATTTATGTTGTCAAGAAACATTTTGTTTTATTAATTTTATAACTTTAAAAATTAAAACTTTCTGATAACTAATCACCAGTTCTTTCACCAGTGCTGCCTTATGTCCTCTTGTATTACGGCCATTCTATCATTCTTATGACAGATATGTCTAACAAGTATCTACTCTTTCATGCTCATTCAATTCCTTTAAAACTTACACCCGATTCCCACTTAAACCCCTTTTCTGTGGGCTTATTGAGATATTATTATTATTTTACTACACTATTCAGGCAATTAAATGGTCCATTTATTCCCATTCCCTGCAAGTATTAACACTACTTTTCTGAGTGGAACTGTCTCCTTCATGAGGCTGCCCAAAAAAAACAGGGCATACTTTCTCTCAAGGGGAATAGGTGGGTGTTAGCCACTTAATTAACAGGCTAGTTGACCACTGGGCTTGTGACATTTCCATGCTGCCGACACAGCAATTAAACATCAATTTTCCATGGCAGAAAATCATTGCCATTTCATCTAGTTGGCCTCAGTGTACGGAATGCCACCAAGTGTCTGGGTAGTTGGCTTCGAAAATTGATATCAGTCTTCCCAGAAATGGATACGGGTGCCTTCCTAGAAGCAGACCCAGGAAGCAGTAGCTGGGTGAAGACTGGCATTTAGTAGCCCGGCCAGTAGGGGAAGCCTGGGGCTGCAGATAGAGGGAATATCAATTAACACCAGGCTGCCCTGTTCCCTGTGAACCTTCCCCATAGTCATCCCAACTTCAAGCCCTGTTATATTTAGCTGCAGCTGTTCCAAGATGTTTATGTGTGCTGATCCTGTGCGAACTAACCACTGCCTAGAAACACTATAGAACTGCTCCTGCTGCCTCATGGTGACATCTCTACCACCCAGCTAGCATGATGGATGGCTGGGATAGTCTGCTGCACAAACTCCTGTCAGCAGTCACTGGCCGCTGGAGAACAAAGACAGACAGACAGCTGCTTGTGGGAGCTCACTTTGTTTCTACAACTTGTATTGTGTGTGATTACACTGTGATAGTAACTTGTAGTTTTCATTCTATATAATTACTAAGTGTGGATTTAGACAGACATCACAAGGAGTACACAATTATGATTAAAACATTACATATCATAATTAATGTTCTCCAAATGTCACAAAGCAATAACAAATACATTAACAGTATTATCTTTATTTACAACTAACTGGCTTTCCATTTAATATTAAATAAGACATATTCTGCATTATTAGGACTTTTTGTTTTATGAAAAATACCGTATATCATTCATTACCCACGTACTTGAAAAACAATCTATTATCTACACTATCTTGTCAAATCTGTAAACAACTCAAGAAAATCAAAACCAACCATGTCGATAAGTGGCTAAATGAATAAAGCTATGCTCACAACCCGACAGGCTTGTGAGGAAATCAGCACAAGTCAGATACAATCAGTGGCTCGTTAATGTGCATATGATGAGTGCCTAATCAGGTCCACTGCAAAATCAATTGAGCAGCAGTAGTAGCAGCAGCAGCAGTACTGACCTCAAGCGAACCAGTTTACACCGCGTCAATGTCAACATAGCTAAACCGCGCAATCTGGCGACAAGTCACGATGGTCACAAACATCACGTTGGTCTTAGCGGCACCGGGAAGCGCTGTTCCCACCTGTCTGTTGCTCTTCCAAGGTTTCATACAAGTCTTCAGCTGGTTCCCAGCTCCTGCCATTGAACCCACAATGTCATATCTCCCCATCTCCTCGTTCCTCATATTCCTCATTCACTGCTCTCTTCTTTTCCCTCTTTCCTTCTATCTCCCTAAAGGACATCCACTCTCTTTGCTAGACATAATACAATTAATCAACTCCTTAGACGCTTTCTCAAACCAACGAGATACTCAGTAAAGACTCACACAGGCTTTGTACAAACCAAAGATGATTCAGAACATCGCCCAGCGGATTGGTAACTACTTCAGTGTGGCAAACGCCAGACAATTAAATGTCACCGACGTCATCGTGCACTAATAAAACTCATGAACGGCTCAAAATAAAATCTGTTTACGGTTATAATCTTCCTTTTGTCAAGGCATCAGACGCCATTTAATTGTAAATCAGACTACAGCGACTGATAATTTAGTTGTTTTACTATCGCGAGTCAGGAGGAATCCAGCATTACACACCACACAAGAATGTGGCATGTTAATGAGAATCTACAACGGTATTCGTTGGTTAACTGAATGACTGTTGTAACATTGAATTTATTACTAAACTTATAACAAATCATTGAAACAAATAGTGTCCCTCCAAACAGCCCTCCATCGCAATCTTTCAACTGATAATACTGTTTGAAATTACACAATTTGGAAATAAGTGAATATAATGTTATGCTTATTTTATGATATAATATGTAGAGCCTACTTGACAGCAATAAAAGGACAAACAAATCCACACACTTGATTATGAACTATACTGGTTTTTTACCAGACGAAAGGGCTGATTCAAAATGTATGCTATATAAAATAAGACCTGTGACATCGTTCATTTAGATGTATCTGGTACTTCAAATTTAAAAGTTCTAAGCATTTTACTCAAATAAAACATGAAAATTGGCTGCATATGAGTTAACCTTTGTATATTATATTCGAGTCTGAATTGCATTCCTGGCCACGGGTAGTTCATACCAGCAGTGCATTTGGCATACAGAGTCCGTGTGTTACCAGAAAATGTTCCAGTTGCATTTGTGTTTATGGTTGCCATGCTTATTACGCCAACAGTGATAAGTCTGCTGATACATGCCTTCTTTTATATCGCAGTTATCTGGCAGTCAACACCAAATTATTATTGTTAATCACAGACTTGATGGACTGACGTTATCAATGTCTTGTTGTTCTTGTTATGATGTAAACACGGAGAGTATCCGCTGTGATGTTGTTGGCATCACAATCAGAGATGAAAAAAATATTAATACACATCAATATAGCTTAATAATAATTAATGAGAGTACACAAGTTTCACATCGGGTGCAATACCCCAAACGTTTGCATCTGTTTAGATAGTGTTAGTTTTTTGATTTCTCAACACTTTTGGTTCACTGAATCTGCTGTACTTTGTCCCTGTTTGCTGTCATGATAATTTCCCGATTACAGGAACCATACAACGTCAAAAAGTAATTCCTGGAATCTGCTGTTTGCTGTGTGTATCATTTGAATTGTTCGCAAACAGGTTAAAATGACAACTGATGCTTCAAGCATATCAAATACAACTTGACTGGCCATACAGCCACCTCTGAGGTATTTCTTCCAGTATTATTAATACCATGATTACAATAATAACGTCAATTGTTAATATGAAGAACAGTGTCTGACAAGGTTGGTTAAATTTAGAAGGGCATCAAAAGAGAGTGAGAACCCCCCCCCAGTCCAGTGAAGGGGCAGGAAGTGGGGGTCAGACTCCAGACTGGCATACATCAGACTGAGGGAGACAAGGTGTTGACATGACTAGTTGCTGGGAGAGAGAGTGGACCACAGGGAGGTGTGTGTGTGTGTGTGTGGGGGGGGTAGGTAGTCTAGGTACTAGGTAGTCAGTGGGCAGCAGGCAGGAAGTGAAACTGGGGAGGCTGAAGTGTGGCAGGTAGCTTGACCTCCCAGGAGTGTGGCCATCCATTAATAGAAGTCTTGTTTGTTTACAAGCAGGAGGGCAGGGGTTGTGGCAGACTCATGCTTACAGATTGGAGGTGATTTAGGTAGTGAGGCTAACTGGCTTTGACACTGCAACAGTGAACAGGTATATCTAAATCCTTGAAGATAGATGCTACACTGTGATATTAGGGACAACAATAATGATGCAATCTTGCATAAGTTAAATATGTACGATTATCGGTTTTTATTGTGTGGACAAGATGCCATCAAAGATCGTTCAAAGTGCACTAAACGTACACACATGACAGAGCCATTCACAAGCAGGCACATGTATTTTTGTAAACCGTCCCGTGCACATGTACATGTACATGTATATGTTGACCCTCACTGATGTGTTCCACTTGCACTGCCATCTAACATTCATAGTCGTCGAAGAAATTCCGTCTACAAACCGACTGATTACACAATCGATCACGGACTGTTTTTTGTGCAAAACTGACGATTGGTTATGAAAATCAGATCGATTCCCGACACTTCTAAGGAAGGTACAAAACGACATGGGGTTAACTGGTGCTTTGCTGCCCGCTGTTCCAGGGTAGCAGTGTTGGTAGACTATAGAATACAGGGGTGCCGGGGCCACTTATTATGGTCACAGGATAGCTGGTGTTAACAGTGCACTGCAGCCAGATAATCCCGGGTAATAACATTAGGCAGATGAGTGGCTAATCCTAACAACTGCCAGCATGGCATTCTTAATACATGTCGCTGCCACAGCACCAATACAAATCAATGTTTTATTGTCGGCCCGGGTTATTTTAGGACGCAATCCAGCGATGATGTTTTATTCTGGAGCCAATGTTCAGTCTGCCTCTTGCGACGCACGCAGCGAATACCTCTGTTATCATATGCATATGTAACGACTGCGTATAGTCTAAGTCGAGGTGTACCAAGTTAGATCATTTGTAAAGAGACGATGATTCGTAAAGTAATAGTGGGATGAACATAAACGGTCGGAATGAACACATGCAGATGGAACGTGTGCACGGTATGGACTTAGCCAGATATCACTGTCTACTAACTATACTACTACTGAGTGAAAATTATGTAAATGCAAATAGATGCTAATAGCAGGTTTGGATCACAAAACTCGCAAGAACATGCTGGATAAACTGATACTAATACACAATAATATTATAAACACACATACCAACAAATGAGCTTGTAAGAAAATCCATCATTAAGAGAATTTGCCATTAAAGTTACTCAGCCTTTCAAAATGCACAAGGGTTACAGAAGACACTACAATGTGACACACCAGTGAAAGTGTCCTGGTGGTGTGTTCTGGTGTTCTCAGTACATAAGATCACCGTTAAAAAGAGAAACAGACTTTAGAGAGCACAATCAGACTGGTGAACTCACAGAAGTGTCAGTGAAACAGTCCTGACTGACGACTGGTGGTGAAGAAGACTGGTGGTGAAGAAGGGTGGTGGTGAAGAAGGCTGGTGGTGAAGGAGACTGGTGGTGAAGAAGACTGGTGGTGAAGAAGGCTGGTGGTGAAGAAGGCTGGTGGTGAAGAAGGCTGGTGGTGAAGAAGACTGGTGGTGAAGAAGACTGGTGGTGAAGAAGGCTGGTGGTGAAGAAGGCTGGTGGTGAAGAAGGGTGGTGGTGAAGAAGGGTGGTGGTGAAGAAGGCTGGTGGTGAAGAAGGCTGGTGGTGAAGAAGGCTGGTGGTGAAGAAGGCTGGTGGTGAAGAAGGCTGGTGGTGAAGAAGGCTGGTGGTGAAGAAGGCTGGTGGTGAAGAATGCTGGTGGTGAAGAAGGCTGGTGGTGAAGAAGGCTGGTGGTGAAGAAGGCTGGTGGTGAAGAAGGCTGGTGGTGAAGAAGGCTGGTGGTGAAGAAGGCTGGTGGTGAAGAAGGCTGGTGGTGAAGAAGGCTGGTGGTGAAGAAGGCTGGTGGTGAAGAAGGCTGGTGGTGAAGAAAGCTGGTGGTGAAGAAGGCTGATGGTGAAGAAGGGTGGTGGTGAAGAAGGCTGGTGGTGAAGAAGGCTGGTGGTGAAGAAGGCTGGGTATGTGAGACTTACCGTAAGACAACTGATGAGGGCTGACTCAAACTGTCGCTGGAAGGCGCGTGTGTCGGAGCACCACTCCAGCAACTCACGGGCCGCGTTCGCAAAGCCAGCCGGCGTGCTCAGATGCTGCAACAAATAACAACAATTGTATAGTATGACCGCTGCATGATACGAGCACTGCATGATATGACACTGCATGATGTGACCACTGCATTATAATACTGTATAATATGATAATGGTGTACTACGACATGATTATTGCACTGCAAGACTACTGTATTGCATTATAGGACCACTCTATATGACTACTGCATTGTATGAACACTGCATTGTAGGACCTCTACAAGATGCTATATGCCGAAGAAAAAATATCCAGTCACGTACTGAAGTCAGGTTCTTTTTATAAAAGGCCTGGATTATGTGTCGGTCAACAATCGACAGATAATCCCTTCATTTTGGAGTTAATGATGCCAAAAAATGTTGGAGTTAATTATGATGAAAAACCTTTTTATCGACCACATTGAAGTCCATATTACTATCGATGCTGGAAATTGAGGTATTGAAAGGTGTATGTTATCATTGCATCTGAATGTGGCATAGCAAGTAAGTCGAGTCTGTGTCGTGACTGCTACTTAACCCTTTGTTAATGTATATTTTAAATGTGCTTCAGGTTTGTGCAACAGTAACATAGAACAGTAATTTACAGATTTGTAACTCCAAAAGTTCTTTCCATGTACAGTGTACGACATTGTAATGCACTGACTACACCTGTTACTTCTAAAGAAGTGGCAAAAATGGCTGGCTGATGTGTTGCTGCAACTTACAAGTAAATCGAGTATGAAAACTAGAAAAAAGTATTGCGTTTCTTGTGGTGAGACTGTAGTGTGCCTAGAGCTATATTAAGTCCACTTACTCACGACATATATCGCCATAACACACACATCACCATAACGGACAATTGTTATTTTAACACAGACGATTGTGTCACCGAGGTGTGCATTTCAACACTTTTACGATACACCCAACCACTCAGCTTAATCCGACAACAGTGAAAACAGGTGTCCGGAAAAGACTGAAACAAAAGCAGCCCGTCTGGGCTGTGCTAAGTGTTTTACACAGGTGAACCACAAGAAAGTATCTGCAACAACACAACTTTAATAATCACCTCAGATTTGCTACTCCACTGAACTGAGTCAACCGCAGACTGTTGTATTTAGACCACCTGTAAGAGCAGAACTGACCACCATTTAACTGGTCAGTTGTCCAGTCAAGTCCATGTGATCCATGACTATCCGTCTATGTAATGTATCGGATCATTTTTTGAGTTGTCGTACTTGGGTTTTTACCCGGACGTCAATGGGTGTGTTCATGTAAGCACACAATCATACACATCACATGAACAGTGTATAAAAAAGCGAGCCCACAGGTGAAATGCTAACGGAACTAACTGTAAGCAGGTAGGTTAGCAAGGCCATTGTCTGCCTGAATGGTCTTGTTGTACGTTAATCATGCGGAACCCGCTTGCAACAGATCAAAAATAGTTGCGGTCACATGACGACTGAATGGATTTTTTTCTTTACTGAAGATATGTCTGAATTGAATCTAAATGTCACCTTGAAGAGGGTTTTACAGATGAAAATAGGTCACAGGATCTATAGAAAAACAATGAATGCCTTGACTGGCTAGGGATAGACACCACCCTGTCTGGAAAAAAAATTTCAACCAAATTCACTGTATTGCTACTGTGAAATCAATTAAAGAAATGCTGTTCTAGGAATATTTTAAAACCATTTGTCTATTTCTTCTAAAAAATATTATTATACTTGTAGTATGTTTTTAAATTATTATGTTATTATTAGAACAAGCATAATTGATCGGCCTCTTTTACTGTGTGGTCTTTTAATGGTATGTTAAATGTGTTTATGTCCTCGAATATGTATCAGACCCACCCCACCTACTTGATCCAGTGCCCTGTTCACAGTCTGTTTGTGAGGTAAACGTCCTTATGTGTGTTGGTAATTACCTATCTGGTAGTGATCTTTTGGATGAATAGCAACAGGTGAGACCTGCCTGCCTCCTCGTCTTTGTTCTCGTTTAGTGACCTTGACTTCCGGGTAATATTCCACAGGTGGTCAATTTTTTCTGTTTCGTGGGCACAGGTGTGGTATCATGTGTGCGATATATGACTGAATACACACTGTGCGGTATGGGAGAGTAAGAAAAGGGTAATACAAGGGATCAAGCACTTATGTTAGACCTGCTACTTCATCTGTCAGTCAACGAATGATACATGGTGGTCTACACACCTACTTGTTTGATACACTGCACATCAGTCTGACAGTGGTCTACTGGATGTGTACTGGTGTGTTACACCTTCAGTCTGACAATGGGATGCTGAATGTAGAACCATGTGTTACACCTTCATTGATACATGACTATGTGTTATCCCTACTTGTTTGATACACATCAGTCTGTCAGTGGTCTGCTAGATGTATAATTGTGTATACCTCCACTGATACACTACTGTGTGTTACACCTACTTGTTTGATACACATTAGTCTGTCAGTGGTCTGCTAGATGTATAATTGTGTATGATACCTCCACTGATACACTACTGTGTGTTACATCTACTTGTTTGATACACATTAGTCAGTCAGTGGTCTGCTGGATTTATAATTGTGTATGATACCTTCATTGATATACTACTGTGTGTTACACCTACTTGTTTGATACACATCAGTCTGTCAGTGGTCTGCTAGATGTATAATTATGTATGATACCTCCACTGATACACTACTGTGTGTTACACCTACTTGTTTGCTACACATTAGTCTGTCAGTGGTCTGCTGGATGTATAATTGTGTATGATACCTTCATTAATACATAGCTGTGTGTTACACCTACTTGTTTGATACACAGCAGTCTATCAGTGGTCTGCTGGATGTGTTTGTCCATATCTGTGGTGAACTGCAGCTAGAGAGTGTTGCCCGTGTCAGCCGTGGCTGGCAGGTGGGTGTCCCATCACCGCCCGGTCTCTCTCAGCTCATCCTTCTGTTGATCGCTGCGACAGACAAACAGCACAGTCAAATAACCCGTCACTCACACTTCACACGCAGAAATCACTCGCGGAACACGCTCGCTCACGCAATACATGATAAAATGCAACATTGTGGTCAACAGCACGTCAGGATCTATCGAGGTCAGATGTTGGTTAGGTATGGCGATTTCAGGTCAGGGGTTGGTGGGTTATGGCAGTGGTCAGTCGAGCAATCTACCGTCTGATCTGACCATCCGTAAGTATGGTCTACAGAGAAAGGAACCAGTGCCTGGTGGCTGTCTCGCCATTGTTGCTCCTGCCGTTGTGACCTATCCTCTTTACAAGGCCAGATTAAGCGAAGATATACTGCATTGCTTCAAGTTTCTGCTGTTGTGTTTGTAATGACCAGTTAGTGTGGCAGCGCTGTGAAAATATTTGCACTGGACAAACTCAGAGTCAACATCTTCGCCTGGGATATCATGTGCTTTGTTTTGCCTACTTAGCGACACGGCAGAGAGATGATCTTACAAATTGGGCCAACGACAAACGATTGTTTAGAACGGGACGGATAGCGGTGATACTCGAGGACATGATGCTATTTATTGCGCTAGTTGCTGGATTCAATGCCAGAACACACTCGGTGCGTGTAGGTTTGTGTCTACACAAAGTGGGAGCACTGCATTGCCTGATTAAGCACAAGACTGCTGCATCACTAGATAAACATATTCAGGTGTGAACTTGTTGAGAACCGTAACCTCGTTGGGTTCACACTGTCGCTGGCTGTAAACATGGGAACCCAGGTGGATAAATCCAGTCCTTAGTCTTTAGCTACAATTTACTTCTTATATAAACTAACCATTACACACCTGAAACTTTTTTATTTAAATCCGTATTTTTAACATCAATTTTTATGTGAATATCCATTAGAATCTGCATGATAAAGGCATACTAACCAGTAACCAGCATTCCTATTATGTTTTCATAGTACACATTTGATTACTTTCTGCACACAACAACTTAACGATGTGATTTATGTAATGCCTAGTTATAATTTTCTTATTGCAAAAAGTAAACATATTTCAATATTACAAATAACTATAGTTTAACTTTATGAACACCACCTTAATTGGTCCTTTATTCTATGATTGATTAAATAACTGCAAGTGCGAATATTTGGCTAGCAAATTACTACTATATAAATGTAGCCTAGGTGTGTATGTGTGTTTACTGACACAAAGTGCCACATATCTTCATGGGCATACTGCCAACTTAGCAACCATAATAAACATGTAAGATTTAACAAATAAACACTATATGTAAACGGAAATGTATGCTCACACACAACATTCTGTTGAAAAGTTGAAGAAAGCTCAGTCCATGGAATTTAATCATTCAATGCATGACATTGGCGAATTGTCCTCAACTGTCAAGAATGTGGTTACAGTGACTGTCTCTTGGGTTTGAGGTCTCTGTCAACTCCCCAATGCCCTCCCCTCATGCCCCAAACTGTCAAGAAATATCAATCAGAATGCCAGGAAGTTACACTTCTTGGAATGCCACAAGCTGTGTCAGAGGAAGCAGTGATAATTATTGAAGTTGCTTTCTGGGAATACTGGTTACAACTCAAGTCTGAGTTAGTTTATACTGTGGACGGTGGTGTCTTTACACTGAGTAACCTTCTCTGTCGTACACGACCTGCTTGTCTCCCATTTGAATGCCCTAAGAACTGTACTCATTTGTGTGACAATACAAAGCACCTCCCCATCCTAACAGGTAGCTAAAATCTAGGCATACTTGAAAGGATTGTGCATATATATCTTGTCATAATGGTAATCAATCACATTGCAAATTGTTGCAACAAATAAGTCAATATTATGAACTCAACCGATGCGTACTGACTCAAACACATGAATTTTATGACGTACAATATATATATAAAATTGACTGCAAGGTTGGTTACCATCATGTTTTATCCACGATCAATCAAAACAAAAACTAGGTGAATGACGTCAAATGTGGTAATAGTTTTCATCACAAAAATGGTATCATTTTATATTTATACACAGTTACGGTCAAGTAACTTCACTTACTTACCTCTAAGAACAATACTAAAAATTCTTGTTTATGTGTGTGCTTTTTATATGATGTTCCAAATGGCCTCAAAAATTGCATTTTGACAGCCGGGATCCTTACCAACAGAAGGGCATGTCTCTTACCTATCCTAATCCTACCTCTGACCTCTTGTTGCTGGAGCCTGGTACAGATGAGATTGTATCACCATTCCACCAGTATCCTGCCACATGCTAGGCTTACAATCTGATTTCACAATCCCACTAATTCGGTGTAAATTTAGATGCCACTTGCTCAACCAGGATCAAGTTTACCCTCAAGCATACCTGCAAATGAGGGATTCTACCAAGATGATTAAGTAGTCATACTATTATTCATACAAGATCCTCAGCCATGAAGCAAGCAAATCAATTGTCCTTTTGAAATCGCGAAAATAAAGTCAAAGGAGTGTCAGGTTGATTTTAGGATATTTCTTTTAGTACGGCTAAAATTACTACATAAACTACATGGTAAACTAATTTTTACAGTTTTATGACCCATGTAAGTATTACATTTTTGCATCTGAAATAACGTGCTTCAAGGCAAACAAACATGAATTCTTACTCACTTAAGGTGTGATTTGTACCAGGTACCAAGGTAACAAGAAGCATAACTTTGCACCTGACTTTGCCCATGTTTCACGTGACACCAAATTGTGTGTTACGGGAAAGTACTACTGGTTCTTCTACACATGCTGCCAACAAGAAGACAACAACGGATGGTGCAATAAACACAGTTTGTGATCGAGGGTCGACGTGCAGTAAAACAAAACCTGCAGCAAAAAGTATCGACTCAAAGCTGTGCAAGCAAGCATGGAGTCTTTATTCTTCATAAACCGTGGTGCTGTATCCTAGATTACAGTCACCCCCCCCCAATGGTATACCACTCACTGTGATTTGGCAAGCTAGGCAAACTATAAACAGCTGTGGCCAATCAAAGACAGAACATATTTCCTGGCAGCTAGATATTTCCTGGTGTCATGCTAACTTAGTCTGAACTGCGACCTAAGCGCCAATGCGATATGTCCACTGTTTTATGACTGTATGCTCGCGATGCCGTAAGAATCAATCAGGGAAACTGAGTCTTGGCACATTGATTGGATGTTACGAGCCACTAATTATTAGCGTAACTGACCTGCTATTCTTGATGCACAGCAAGCCAGGAAGCCTACTTGAAATAGAAATAATACTTCTAAGAATGTAATAGCTAACGAAGGCACCGGACACACATATTAATCACAGTGCATGGCTAATGAACAATAAGCATGCCACTTGCTAATGACGACAGGTCTATCAATGGGCACTACGGTTGTATATATGTCAAGTGCATAACAGATAGGTGAATTAGTAAAACCATTTAACACTAAAAGTCTTAATCAGCTGGGATGATTTCCAACTGCACTTATTTTGTTATATTCTTCAACGTTAGAAATTACATGGCAATAATTTGTTATGTCATTATTTGAAATAGCTGGTTCCCTTCATCTAGATCCAGACCTGCCCCAATCAATCAGGTGACATACGACACGACATGCTTAAATTACAACCCAGTGTTCTGTCTATTCGTAAAAGTGTATGGTGTGTGTCTTTGTTTCATGTCTGATAATGAAGCTGTAAAATTCAACATACAGGTGTACACATAAAGGCAGGGCTTTATGTAGGACCAAATTATTGCCATTAACATATGTTTTGGTGGACACATGGATGTTAACTGTTAAGCCAATTTATAAACTTTAAATGTGTCTGGACTACAAATACACATATGACACCATTTACACTCACGTCTAAGGCATACCTGACTATATCTATGGTTTTGGAACACCTTTCTTGCTCCTTATTTTTTTTACCCGTCCACTCATATTTCTACCCGTCCACAACGGTTTTCACCCGTCCAAATGACAGGTGGACGGGTCTCTGCATAAAGCTATGCATAAAGGCATCTTAAAACAATCTTTGTCCTACCTTCTGAATGTGGCTGACAACAGTGATAAATGAACTACTAAACCGTCTCACTAGCCAATTAACAAAAACATCACTAAACAATGCCCATTGATGTGCTTCACTTCAATCTGCCATGTCTTTCCAACACGTCCACCAGGAGCAAGCTGTCAGGTTTCACAGCAACCCACATCCATGTCTCATTTATCTGTCTTCTGATAATCCTATTTTCTGTAACGCACAAGCTTTTGTGTGGGATCAATCATGATGCGCAGCGTATTGTTTCATTAATCTGTTTTTTCACATTTCCGTTTCCGCTTTGGCACAACATTTTGAGGAACTAACTTGCCGGAAAACACTGTAACATGATTCTCTTTAAAACTACCTCCTCAACTGATTGGCTAATGCTCAAATTTGTAGTGTATGGATAATAAAAATAGTCCAATGAATAAAGCGTGTTTTTGGCATCTAAATAATTTATATTGATAATTAAATTAGGCAACTTTCGAATGTATCAAATTCAGTAGCATTATCATGCTCATGTCAACTAATATATGGAGGTATGTTTAGCCAACAATTATGTGCATGTTGTTCTGCAATTGTATGGCATGATTCCACCCACTAAGTGCATGTTCTACCAGACAATTGAACCCACTTCAATGTCCAATTGTAATAAATTATTTACATCTGTTATATACATATTTTGTTCCTGTTACAATGACATAAATTTACTACAGCATGTTAGACTAAGCATATCAACGATACTAATAAGGCGTCTCACTAATCCTTATGTTTCTTAAATCCAGCTGCAATCCTCCGCGACCAGAATGAGACTATACAAACATGTAGGAGTGCCTGATAAGCTGCTACAAATCTCCACTTTCTGCCATTTTATTGGGCTCCTGGAAATCAAGGTTGCGTTAGTGTGTCAATCCAGATGTGTGCACCCTGATAATGTGCACTTGACTGAGCCTGCGGGGAGACAGGTAGAGGCAGAGGCAGGGAGGCAAACACCCACTCCATGGTCTTCATTAGACACCCATTAAACACTGGCAGTTGTTAGCAATAAATAGCCACTAGTTGAGCTGCTGACAGCAGATAGGGGCTACTCGTGTCCTCCCACTGACCCAGTCCAAGGCAAGGCTCCCCTCCCCTCCCCTTCCTTCCCCTTCTGTCCCTCAACCTCAGCTTTTTTGGGGGTCACAGTTCAAGCATTTTATCTTGGTGACATCAAATTATATCTGATGCCAAGACTGGTAATTTCAAAGTTGTTTTTTCTAAGCAGATGTTCCAAGCATTCATTGGAATTCTAAGTCACGCGTGATGGTAACAAAATGGTTACATTCTAGGATAAATTAGGTTTTAAATTATTTGTTATTACATTCCGTCTTTATTATTGTTTTAATATATGTAAATATTAATTTACGCTATAGTAACTGACTGCATTATACATTTCAAAATTGAATAACCGTCATCACTATTTAATTTTTGCAGCAGTACATTTCACTTGAATATTATGTTTTAGACTGAAGTTTCTTATCAATAAACAGTGTTTATTACCATAAACTTTCACCAAGTGAAATAGTCCTAAGTTCCAGAGTCTGTATTATAGATGCAAAAATGGCCAAGACAAGTTGTAAAGTATGCTTCCAAAATATTACAATATATATATATATATATATATATATATATATATATATATATATATATAATTATGTAAAATATATACAGTATTATTAGATTTATTATTTATAAACATTATTATTATTATTTAAATGCCAATATTATAATATATATCATCCTGATGTCACATGAATGACCAATATTGTTAGAATGTTTTATATTACAATTAACAATTGTAAAACTTCTATAGCAACTATATCATTAAAAAGTTCAAGCTCAGAGGAACAATAAACAAAATCATTTGGCTAGTCATAGACAGGCAAAAGTTGCCTATTGGAGCATGGAACAACCAAAAATTTATGGTGGAAAAGCAATTTCAAACAAATATGTTTTCAGCTTTTTTATTAAAAGTGTCTATAGTTTCAGAAGATTTAATCATTATTGGGAGTTGATTCCAAATTGTTGGCATCACCACAGAGATAGCACATTGATGATCTAAGGGTCCTAGAGGTATCAGAGAAATGTAGCAGATTAACTAAGTATGTCGGCTGTTGAGTAGAAAGAGTACGGTATGTAACAGTAGCAAATTTAAATTTAATTTGCTATACAACTGGAAGCCAATGTACTGCTTAAGATGCGGCAGTGATGGTGAGAAATGGGGGGGCCTTAAGTACCACAAGTGCTAAACAATTCTTTACACGTTGGAGTTAATTCATTGTACCTACCAGCATCAACCGAATAAGAGTCAGATGAACTGGTATTTGTTACAACCAAATGTTCAACTGCTGTATTTATGTTATATGAATTATGAATTAATTAATGCAAATATTGCCTTTGCAGTATAACAACAAATTGTCAATAATATCTAGGTATACTGTAGACTGCACCAGACAGCAGCCTATAATGACTGTGTCATCAAGAGAATTAGTTTGTCACCTCTCTGGTTCTTTGTTAGACGTCTTCTCTTTCCTACTGCTACGCTTCACATGTTTATCTATCAACAACTATACTCGGAGTAACACAACTGGTCTAACAAACCGAGAATAATGCACTCATCAAAGGACTAAACCACCTCAAACAGGCACTACCTGGCAGACAGACACACACAGTTGAAGTCAACAAGGTGTGATGCCAGCCGCAAAATGCCTGGAATGATTCTAATTATAGAACAAGCGAATGTAAACAACACAGCAGGGGATGACAGCAATGAAGATGATAAATAATTAAGACAGGAGAAGTTGTAGGATTCCCACTGCGCCACTGATGCAACAAGGATTAGCCATGCACAAGAGAAGCAGCTCATGAGATGAGCAAGAAGATAATCCAACCTGCCTGCAGTGTCATGCCACTGCCTCTCTTCTTCAGTGTCCTTGTTTACTCACAAAGCCCTGCCACGTGCTGTGCTGCATTGCATGAATCCATGGCCAAGTTACACTGCTCTCCCCTAGGTGCCTTCAACTGGCTGGCTAGTGCCTCGCGAAGCTGCTTGGTGGCGTCAGTGGTGGCAGTTACACACCTCCGCAGGTAGGTGTCAGTATTGAACTGGATCAGCATTAATTCCACAGTGAGCGCTGGATGATGATAAGCTATGTGTGTAATGCTAAGTGTGAAGGCTACCAGCAGAGGGTGAGGTGGGGTGGGGTGGGGAGGGGTGTTCCTTGGCTGGCTGGCTAGCTGGCTGGCTGGCTGGCTGGCCTGGTGGGAGGCATCCTTCCTCATCAGTGGCATCAACACAGAGGCCTGTTAAGCAGCTGTCTAAGCCCCCCCCACACTCACACATACACAGTTGCCAGGTCCAAGTACACACATACACAAACACACAGACACATGCATACATACACACAGACACACACTCACATACACATGCTCACACACAAAAATATATATTAAACGCACACACTCACACACATGCTCACACACACGCCCATACACGCACAGACACACACACACACACACACACACACACACACACACACACACACACACACACACACACACACACACACACACACACACACACACACACACACACACACACACACACACACACACACACACACACACACACACACAAAACACACACACACACTCCACACACACACACTCACACAACACTCACCACACACTCACACTCACACTCACACACTCAGTGGCAGTTGTCTCCAGTTACAAACCATTATTATGATTGCACTGATGTCACTTATAATCAATAGCTTGAGACTGAGGATGTGGCGCATCAGTGGTGCAGCTGGAGAGGTGGTGCCGTGCTGTGTGTGGCGTAGAACAGTGGAGGTGGTAACAACACATGAAATAGGCCCTGTGGTGGCTGGATAATCGGTGAAGTTGTTTACCAAAACGCCTGTTTATATTTGATGTCATTTCACTAGTCTAACATCTGACATTACACGAACATTTGCAACTGCATGCACATAATGGCGTGTTCAGAGGCAGCATCGTATTATGAGTGCAACAGTAAATCTTTGGCAGTACTAAATATACACCAGTCTGGGTTCCAGTAAACAGAAATTACGATTTTTAGCACCGGGTGATGGTTAACATTGTTTTATTACACCCAAACATAGACTTTAATTGCACGGCTCTAATACCTTGTTAACATAACAGCTCGCCTATAGCTGATAGTGATAATGATAAAGTACAAGCTGAAAAACCTCACCTCTCACTACTTGACTGACTTAACCCTTTGAACAAATGCAACAAAGCCAAAGTAATCTCTCATAAAATCAGTGCAGGCTTAAGGTCATATGATGTCAAAGCGTTAGTGACTAAATCTGCAAATAGTCCCGTCAGGTTTTCCACCTTCGGTGTAAATAGCTAAGCAGCGTGTGCCGCTCTGGTGTTATCCTGTGTAAACAGATGTCTGTTGACAAAAGGTGTGAAGGAGGAATTCGCTGCTACAAGCGGAACTAACCACACAAGCATGACTGGCATGAGTCAGCTGTACCACTCTGCAGTACACACACACATCGCAGACGTCTAACAGGCACTTTAGCAAACAGGTATAGGAGCCAGCCGCATGCGCCCGTGCAGGTGTGGACACTTTGGTAAATGGTGTATAAGTCCAGCGGCTCACGCGCACTGTTGGCACATAAACAGATACTTGTGCAAACATCTATACGCAATCGAGTTCATGGTGGGCATTTGGGTAAAGGGTGTAGTAAATCTACTGGGCTGGCTCACTGTGAGGATCTGGTTTACTGCCAACTCTGGCAGTGATCCAGAGAGGCCAAATCATCCACTTATGTGTCTCCTCTCAGCAGTTATAAAACAGCAGCAAACCTGTCTAATCTCCTCTTACAGCAATGGGGTAAAGCGTGCTGGAGGAACGCGTGCTGGAGGGAAAAAAAACAGAGTACGCCTTTCCTGCCGTGAGGTGCCAATGGATTGCACTGATAACATCAGTGTCAATATTGGCAGGATTTATTAACGAGATTGTCTTTTGTCAAATCCAGAGTAATTGTAGCGGAGTCTAAACACCTGTGACATTTATAAGGAGCACTGGAAAAGCCTCGCCATAAAGCCACACCTACTGTCTGAACCTGGTGAAACTGCTACATTGGTAATTGCTTGGTACGCCGATAATAATATCTGGTTCAAGGGAGAGCATAAAACAGTCATCACGATGGCGTCTCTGGCGGCGCGCAAACGGTGCAGCGGCGCAAAACATTACGTCAATTAATTATGGCCTATTTCACAGAAAAGCAGCAGGAAAGCAAGCTGCCAATCGATTGAGTCTCGTACTTGATTTAGCCACTTCGATGTTTAGTAACGACCACGCCAGGTGGGCGGGTGTGCGCATGCGTGGACGTGTGGGTGTGCACGTGCGGCTCACGCATGCATCTGTACGACGGATGGGCAATACAGACGGCGAGAGAGAGAGAGAGAGGCAATCGCATTTCTTGTAATTACAAATCTGCTTGCGAATGATGCACAAACGCCCTGCTGTGTCATGATTAATTGATGAAGTAGCATTCCTGGCCAATTGTTTCCTTAATAAATATTGATTGAGCGAGCAGGTCAGCATTGTGGCTGCGCAGGCGAATAAGATGGACACTACTGGACGATTGCAGCGACAAATTGCTGCGGGCCTTGTTGTCCAGTATGGCTTTCCGCTAACAGGCCAGGGCTGGACAATGAATGGATGGACTTCACGTTGTCATGGCTACTACGCTGCTCTGTAGATTAATTACCTCGCGGTTGAGTGTGTTTAATTCTTGTTTTCTAATTGTATTATTGGAGATAAGAAAATTACTAATAACTATTATATACTACTATTATTAGTGTTCTTATGTTTCTGTAGTTGTGATAGTTAAAGGAATGATACATTATAACGCTTGATACAGATAACTGATAGAAGTCGACTAATAAAATGCCAAATCATTGTTACAAAATTAATGATAACACAAATATAAATAGTAATCATAACTAGTCCTTATAAATAAGAAAAAATCTAATAAATTGTATGAACATATAAATGAATTAAAGGAGATAAGATGATAACAAATGAGATTGAAAGAATATAGTGATAAAATATAAACACTTCACACAAATTAATATAGAAATACATTACTCATTTAAAAATTACACCTGATTACAGATGTCAAAAGTTAAAACTATCAACAACCAAAAACACTTTTGAGATGTTACACGCGTTCCTACCAGCAAATGTCATCATTAAACATTACTGATATCAGCCATGTCAAAGCACACTTTCTCTGGGTGGTATGATGTCCATTTAACAAAGCATCAAATCAATTGGCACTATTAAGTATTGATAAGTGTAAACTGTCGGCTGACCATTCGATGGGCAATTCCCCTGGAGAGATGAGAGTGAAAAGGCCACATAGGCTTGGTGTTTGATGTACAGTGTAAGTCTAACCTGACATTAATTGTTAAACGCTCCATTGTGCTGCCCTGGGATTAATTACCATTTAGTAGCAGTGCCCAGTCACACCACAAAGCACACAAGCACAACTGGTTGAGCCACAAGCCAGCAGGGGGCGCCAGCAGACAGCTCCTGCACAGAGCAGGCCTGGGAGGTGCTGTATCGCAGCTAATTGGGTAATAACAGAGCCAGAAGGACACTTCAGCTTGACAGCCAAACACCATTAGTTGGCCAATGCCCAGAGGAAACAGCTCTGCTGGTTATACATTTATAGTTTCTCTGAACAATACGTGTTTGTTTCTCTGACGTATCAGTGTGGATGCACACACAGATTACATTCACACTTAACTTCTCTCAGCCGCTCATTCGACTTTACAGTGTTTACGTATAATCCCAGTTTTATTGGTAGAAAAACTATACTTGACTGCATGGATAGTTCATTGTTCAAGCAGGTGTCAAACTTCTACTTACACAAACACCATGACGTTGTCATGTATATTTTCTTAACAAATGGTTCACAAATAACCTGAGATTTTAATTTGTTAAATAAAGGAGTATCTTGATAAAATGCAGGATTTGTATTAACGTTTTTATTATACCATGTAAAATAGGTCATATATGTATATTATTATTATTACTATTATATATATATATATATATATATATATATATATATATATATATATATATATATATATTAGTAATAATAATAATGGATATATGATGTTTATGCAGTATACACTGGCATGCATGTACATATTCGTTTATTTAATTTTACATAATTGTACATGTGTATGACATTTATTCATTAATGCCTAAAACTAGGCATAGAGACATTGGTTGATGAACCCATAATAAATTATATATCTGAATGAGCGATGAAAGAAGGGATGAAACAGCAGCACTATGGCAGAAGTCAACAAACCAATAAAGAGGCTGTAAACAAGCTGACAAACTTGCCCCGTGGGAGCAGCAAGGAGTCTGTATCGCTACACCCAATCCTCTCTCCCAGTCCTAATGCGCCACAACGCAAGTAGAGATGTGTCTCATTTACCTAATACTCCAACAATAAACCGGCGAGGCACGATGAACGGCGCCTTCGTCCCGGCGGTTCCGCCGTTTTTCCGCCGTAGACAACGACAATTTAGAATTTATGTCGCGCGCCGGATCCACCTAAATTCTTCATGCCTTCTGCACCCGTCATTCGGCGTTATTAGATGAGCGGGGCAATTGGCTGGGCTTCAGTCAGAAGACTTCATCAGGTGTAGCAGTGCAGTTAACTCGGCAGGCGAAGGGTGTTAAAAATCGCACTAACGTCTTTTCACGTTGGTTGGCAAGTGCCATGAACGACTGCCCCATCTGTCGCACACACACACTGAGATAATCCATTCCTGCCATGCGGCGTGGAGCGCGGGATGGGCGCCAGGTATGCATTCACCTCCTTCCGCTACTACTCGTAACTAGTGGCACGCTGACACCGCTACTCAATCGGAATTCACTAACGACATAAACGCTCGCCGACTGGCACAACACAATTAATGATGCGTTCGTAGTAGTATCCCAACAGGACTGGCCGAGTGACTAACTATCCAGATGCCAAGTATACAAGCAGACTTGTAGCAAGTACGGAGTTAAGTCATAGTAGAGACTTCACTCATTACTTGTACGTTATAAGTTAGAAACAGTCATGTAAATCATTAATATGTTTGTGAAATGACCCAGTCTTATATACACTTGTAGGTTAGAAACAAGACACATTCATGTAAATTATTATCATTGAACTCCCTGCCAAATGGCCCAATCTCACATACATTTGCCATCAGTAAAATTCTATCAAAACTGGTATTCTAGCTTTGTTATAGAGTTGGATGTTGGTATCTGAAACAGCAGCTAAATCCTCTGGAAGCAATGATTGTCTAAAATTAAATAGAAATTACTAACACAAACACATATAGCAATGACACCCATTATTACTTTATCAACAACTTTCATATAGGTGGCCAGCCACATCATTCTAACATCTAGTTACCTTATCCTGTAAGTTGACAACTTAGCAACTAGCTACACCATCATGTCCTATCCCGTACTGTCAACTTGCTACTTTGTCCTGTACACTGACAACTGTGTCCTGTCTGCTGGCTTTTTATGCAGTCTCAGGTGTAATCGAGGGTTGTAGCGACTGCTTTGCTATTTACACAGAGTAGCAACACCAGCCAGTGATAAGAATTTAGAAGCGACACGAGGTGGCTTTTTCCTGCCCACCGTGTCTGTAATGCCACACCGCCCTCGCATGCAAGATGGGTGAGACGTGACCACGCCAGACACACGTGTCTCAGAGCAGTTCATGGCGTGGCACTTAAAACACATTCTCAATTTGTAGGTCGAATCGAGAAGATTACGGATTGCCGCTGCGGTGATGAGGGAGCAGCGTGTGTCGCACTTTGTGGGCCGGACTAAACGTCATGTCTGCCTCGGCCTAAACGACCTCACTAACCTGACTGCAGCCATCAGTGCATCACGGCAGTGCACTGCTCGGTGCTGAAAGCCTGTGTTTTAACTGTTGCATATATAGTTTTTTATATACACACAGACAATGAGACACAGTTGCTCCACTACGTGTTGCTTAATCAGCCAGCTCCAGTTCTCATCTATATAAAGATGGGCAGTTATGGAAGAGCCGACATCACCTTAAAGAGTAAACTAACAAAATGCAGGATTCTAAACCTTCGTAATACTGCAGCAACAAAAACTATAAACATAGCACAGACACTACAGTTATAAATGTACATTTGTACAAAAAGGAAGAATCCTGTCCTTGCAACTGCTCAAGGTGCTTTACATTTTATTCCCTGAAAGACCTGGTTCAACCAAACGCCATCTTGATTATTCCCAGAAGCATGCAATTAGTGGTTGGTGACTATTCGCACACAACTATCTGCCACTGTGTATAGCTGGGTACTCTGTCACTGGGTACTCTGTCACTGGTACTCTGTCACTGGGTACTCTGTCACTGGGTACTCTGTCACTGGATACTCTGTCACTGGGTACTCTGTCACTGGGTACTCTGTCACTGGGTACTCTGTCACTGGTACTCTGTCACTGGTACTCTGTCACTGGGTACTCTGTCACTGGGTACTCTGTCACTGGATACTCTGTCACTGGGTACTCTGTCACTGGGTACTCTGTCACTGGATACTCTGTCACTGGATACTCTGTCACTGGGTACTCTGTCACTGGGTACTCTGTCACTGGGTACTCTGTCACTGGTACTCTGTCACTGGGTACTCTGTCACTGGGTACTCTGTCACTGGGTACTCTGTCACTGGGTACTCTGTCACTGGGTACTCTGTCACTGGGTACTCTGTCACTGGGTACTCTGTCACTGGGTACTCTGTCACTGGATACTCTGTCACTGGATACTCTGTCACTGGATACTCTGTCACTGGTACTCTGTCACTGGGTACTCTGTCACTGGGTACTCTGTCACTGGGTACTCTGTCACTGGGTACTCTGTCACTGGATACTCTGTCACTGGTACTCTGTCACTGGATACTCTGTCACTGGATACTCTGTCACTGGATACTCTGTCACTGGGTACTCTGTCACTGGATACTCTGTCACTGGGTACTCTGTCACTGGATACTCTGTCACTGGGTACTCTGTCACTGGGTACTCTGTCACTGGGTACTCTGTCACTGGGTACTCTGTCACTGGATACTCTGTCACTGGGTACTCTGTCACTGGGTACTCTGTCACTGGATACTCTGTCACTGGTACTCTGTCACTGGATACTCTATCACTGGGTACTCTGTCACTGGATACTCTGTCACTGGATACTCTGTCACTGGTACTCTGTCACTGGATACTCTGTCACTGGTACTCTGTCACTGGATACTCTGTCACTGGGTACTCTGTCACTGGATACTCTGTCACTGGATACTCTGTCACTGGTACTCTGTCACTGGATACTCTGCTACTGGGTACTCTGTCACTGGATACTCTGTCACTGGATACTCTGTTACTGGGTACTCTGTCATGTAGGTGAGTGAACTGCAGCAATAGAGTGAAAAAAATTGCTCAAGGTTTGAAATGGCAGCACAAGATTCAAGCTCAGGCTCTCTTGAATGTGAGGCGTCAGGGGCGTAAACATCCAATGACCAAAGCTTCACAACTGGATACTTGCTGATGGACAAATAACTGCTTTGTTTTCAGTATTCAGCAATAAAACTATACAAATACCAAAATCCATTAAAACAACACTGGTACAGCTCCTGAAACAATTCTGTCTCAGCAAGACTCAATGATCATATCACGTTTAAGCCTACATGTTTAAATACAAACTTCTGTAAAATAAACCAATTGTATACGTGGTGTGACATGAACCTCTTCTATGTATCCATCGTGTCTTCGGTGCAAGCTAATCAAGCCAAGGAAACATGATGCCATCACGGCATCATCATGACACCGTCATGACGCAGTTAATCCAGACGACTCCCGATGCCTTCTCACGTCGTTTCGCCAAACAGCGTTGTGTCAGGCGCAACTTTCAAATGAGTTAGTTCATGTGATCGCGTGCTGTCGATATGTCCGCGGTTACCGGGTATTGCCGTGAAGCTCGACTGACATACACGCACAACGGCGCGAGGCTGTTTGATTGTTTTCTCTGGAAATTACCTCCACGTGCGTTTCGCTCACAATATCAATACTTGAGATCTCGCAAATCCAATTACAACTCATCATGGTCGCATCTTTGCCAGTGAACGCGTATTGTGCGGCGTGACACTTGCCTGTTATGGGATTAATCGACACGGCAACTCTCCATCACGACTGGTGCTGTAACAGTGAGTGCTACAACGTAGGTGTGGGAGAAGACGGCCATTAACCAACATCTCGACAAGGTTTCATGTGGGACTCGACTGACTCCATTGATTAATTCCTGACCATACCATACTTATAAGTGCATCTACTAATACTCAGAACTCTTGCAGGAAAATATTATAATTGACTATAATCATCAGTTTTTAATGCCATGACGAGTTGCTTGAATGGATGATTACAGGACTGAGCTTTCAGCGATGTCTCAAATAGAAAGGGATCCTGTGCATGCGTCAATCAGAACCACCACTGTATACAGCTGGTACTACAGCAGATTAACAACAACTGCCAACATTAAACACCTCATCTATTTCCTAGGCTCCTGACACTTTTAGAAGAAATACATTGACTCCCATACTACCCACCAACTAAATCGCTTTTAATAAACCCTACACACTGTTCACAAACTGACTGTGGGACTCACAAAACATACAGATTGTATATTAAATATTCAAAAAGTAAACATAAACCATAATCATTTTAAATGCAGCAGGCACAACTAACTGCAAGTTCCTAGATTTGTCCCTTGAAATTGGGCATACCCAGCTGGATTCTTAAATAAAATTGGTAAGTACAACAACAAACTTCCTGCTACTACTATTACTGCCGTGGCTTGAGGTAAATCCAAATAGAAACACCATTTTTAAATAGCTCTGAAGGCTCTATCTATGTCTACAAGGTTATATTAAGCGTTTTTGATCATCTCCCAAAATTAATCGCTATTACGTAAAGGTGCAATCGCATGTGATACTAAAAATGAGTTGACGGAAGCGTAACGATAAATACATAATGTAGACGTATGCACTTGGCCATTGTCAGCCGGTTGATACGCTACAAGGTTGATGCAAGCCATTGTGGTATCTGTGCTAGGATCAATAATGCAATGAACTAGGTAGGCGTGTAATGATTATCTCATTCCACTTGAAGCTTCTACAGCTTTGCAACGGTCGCCGCTGCTTTATCGCAACTCTAAATGCACACATGGGCATATATGGTGGATGCGAGATTACAACCTAAGAAATGAAAAATTCAAATAAATTAAAAGGTACATACACAGAATGCCTTAACTAGAGAAAGGTCAGTACGACATCCGAATTTTGACACTGACATATCTATTTTCGGGCACACGTTGGACGAAACGCTGGTTTAGCAGCATATTGATTACTTATTTTTACCACTTTTCTGCCACACACATGTTCTCCAGACCCAATATTATCAGACGCTTTCCATGCGTTAACGCTATGATTTTCCAACAGGGAATCAGACAGGTCCGCCAACAGACAGCGAGACCTGATTCAGTTTCACGCCAGTCCTATGGAGATGTTCTCTGCCGACATAAACGACTTATCAAAAAGTCTGCGCCTTATGTCGCCACAGCGCAATAAGCACCCATGGGGCCTTCTCCGCTTAATGCCCTTGAATCAATCTTTGTGCAAGTTACTGTAGCATGAAATTGGACAAGTCTATTTCTTGGGTCTCCGCTGCTGCGGTGATCATCGACAGGAGGGTTCTGTTTCATTGAATCCTCCAATTCCATGCCACTGGTGATTTGGTGCACAGGCGTAATCAGTCAATTTTCTGCGGAAAAAGCATGTGCGATACCGGTGTGGTTTTTGCACGCCTGTTGTGTGTGCTGCCACATAATGACTTACCTGCTAGTGGCTGATACACGGTCATTAAGCTCAAGCTGAACGAGAATACACACTGATACAGTGACAAGATGGTTGCTCAAGGTTAATATTTTTATATAATAAATTGCTACTTTCTAGTAAAATGCTCAGTGCAGTAAAAACAAGTATTTATGAAATTTTAAATACATCATAACAACTGATGCAGATGGACAGCCTTTACAAGATGATCTTAATAAGTTGACCAAATGGTCTGAGAAGTGGCAAATGCTGTTTTATTTTGGGAAGTGTAAGTGCATCACACAGGACATGGAATGAAGATGCACAGTATACAATGGATGATACTGTATTAAATACTACTGTAAAGGAAAAAGACTTATGATTAACTATTAGTACTAATATGAAGGTATCAGCGCAGTGTGGAATTGCAACAGTGAAGAAAAAACAAATTCTTGGATTAATTAAGCGAAACATAGTGTACAAGGAAACAATAATTAATAATACCGCTGTACAAAACAATAGTAAGCCTCATTTAGAATATTGTATACAAACATGGAGGCCATATTGCAAGAAGGATATTGATATGCTAGAAAGAGTACAAAGGAGAGCAACCAAAATGATACCAAAACTCAGGAATATTAGTTATGAAATGCATCTAAAAGAATGTGGTTTAACAACACTAGAAACCAGTAGATTCACTAGATTGGGAGATCAGATAGGAGTGTTTAAAATATTGACAGAAATATTTTTTCTTGGTTTTAAGGAAGAGAGAAGGACTAGAGGACATTAGCAAAGAAACAGTGTAGACTAGATATTAGAAAATTCTAATTTTCACAAAGAACAGTAAATGAATGGAACAGATTATCAGCTGATTGTGTAGGTGCAACATTTGTAGTAGTGTTAATATATTATAAAAATTAATTGACATATACCTAAGAAGGGTGGGGTACACTTAGATAGATAGGTTGGACTCTGGCTAAGCCAACTAGGGCTTCCTTGTCCACCTGCTTGATTTGATTCTCTAGGTGACAATTTTGTTAAATCTTGTTAAGAAAACTAGGCTACAACAACAATTAAACTTATTTTGAAAATAATAATAATTTAAGGTTTTTTAAATAAATATTTATTCAACATGGCTAAATATTTTAAGATAACTATTTTAACATAACTATAACTAAAAAAATTATATTATTCACATACATGCAAACATGTAAAAGTAGGAATTTTCCAGTAAAATGTTAATGCAATGTAGACATTTACTCACTGAATATATGAATAGGTGGCACTATTACATTTTTTTAACCCCTAACAATGTTTTTGATTTATAAATGCACAACCACATGTTTTAGCGCATGCACGCACGCACGCACGCAAGCGCGTGCACACACACACAGTGTCACACACACACAGTGTCACACACACAGTAATAATAATGGTAATTAATTATACGTTATTATTTATAATAATGTCAAAACCATTGCATTCATCATTGTCAAACTTGGCTGACACATACCTTTTATTGAAAAAGAAGAGTTTACTATAGTTTAATGTACCCTATATTCTTTTTTTAACGGGACAAAATCCACATCATTTGAATGCATTATAAATGGAGAAACGTTTATAAAATGTCTGATATTGTTGCCCAACTGAAATACATGTGTTAATGCTTAATGTCTATACTGTATACAGTGTGTATTATAATCTGCATTCTCCAGAACAGATAAAAATCAATACTAATTTTTATGTAGACTGCATGAAAAAAGGCGAAAATATCTTTTAATGCAAACACAACCCTAGATAACAGAAACGTGTTGCATGCACACAATTCGTGTTCCGTGCATTACACTCTGCCAGGCTGCCGTGTAAATAACATGTTGCACCAGTTATTGAAGAAACGCAATGACGAGAAATGTGCTAACAGCGATACATAAAGCAGATGAATTATGACGACTGCCGATGGTCGCACTAGATTAATGCAAGGAGTGCAGCTAATGCTCGGCACCAATCAGGTGATATTGATCGCATCTGCAACACCGCCAACGACATGCGCCTTCACACAGCATGTGCGACTATTGTTCCATTCTTGCCAGGTCATACTAATTATCCACTAATTAATACCATCTCATAACAATCCAACGTGGAATAAGAGTGAGCGGATATCTGCCGGTGCCCCTAATCTCGTAATGGTGGTGCGGTGCGACCATTCAATCAGAGAGAATCTTTGAGGCCAACTCAAAGTGTTTCTCCTCCCTGACTGACTGACTGACAGACAGACAGGTGGAAACATCTACGGCAAGAGGAACCACATATCATTGCCGTTTGCCTCATACACTGAACGAGTTACTTAATCAGCCGATTTCAAAAGGAGCAAGTCAGAACAGCAGCACAAAAACAACTATTGAATCATGACATTTCTTATTAAATGACAAATTGTTCATTTCTCTCTGACACTTCTCTTGTTCTGCTCATAAACGGCAGTCACTTAGCAGCAGTCATATGCATGTATGGTGTATGCTGAAAAAGGCTATTTCTTATATAGCGCAGTATCCAGTCCTCAGGACCGTTCAAAACACATTACACTTTATTTCCCTGACAAACCTGTTCACTCAGACACCATTTCGGCTTCTCTGGGAAGCATCCAGCCATATGCTACAATTAATGCTTGAAGGCTGCTCGTATACATATCCACCACTGTCTATGTATCATAATAATCTACTTTACTTCTAAGAATAAACGTTTACATATTATCTTCTAACTGATATTGTGCAGGAATATTTTTCCTAAATTATTCTAGCATTACTATAAAACTATACTTTAATATATATATATATATATATATATATATATATATATATATATATATATTACATGTAACATGTATGGCAATAATTGCTCACCTTCAACTCTACTTTTTGTACTAATTACCACAATGGTAAATCCCACAAAACACGGCCGGGTTTCTTGTTCACAACTCGAAAAAGCAGAGGACAAGAAACCAACCGTTACGATGTTGGCCTAATCATTGTAGGCTGTGACATGAGAGGAGTCAACAGGCAATGCGTTGCTGATGGTGCAGCCACTGGTGCAAATTGTAGTCTTCTCCCAAGTCAATAAATACATTTATGTCCGCTCAACAACTGTGTGGCTTGCGCGGCTGGGCGTTAATCGGGGACTACACTTACAGTGATCAGCCAATTGGCCAGAGGGGTGATTAAAATGAATGCCTAGAATTAGAAAGCGTTACCACGTCTCTGTTATTTGGCATGTGATAAAGCTCCGGATCTGTGGCAGAAACTGTAATTTCTTAATCTTACACCGAGGGTGGCGTAGGCTTTGCATGTTTTGCATGTGATTATGGGAGATTCGTAAATCAAACACCTCTGTATCCATAAACTGTGTCCGTCAGTAGTTTTGTGTTCCCTGTCATTCATAGTCTTCGTCTTTAGCCATGTCAAATTTATACTTTAAAATAAACTACCAACAAAAATGTAAGCTGTGACTCTGTAGTAATCTTGTCTGTGTGTGTGTGAATATATATATATATATATATATATATATATATATATGTTTTACAAGATATGTTAGACGCCTACTGCGAATTACAGCGAATGGACTAAGTATTCACTCTGTAGAGAAGCGTGGTCATCAAAAGTTACAGCATACAACTGTCACGGTTCCTAATAAAGATATCAGTACAAGTTTGATGTGATGGTGATGACTGATGACGTCAGAACCTGCTACCTACTGAGTACTGCCTACTGCAGGTTGTCCATCAGTTTCCTAGTACAGCCATCAACATCCACACTAGTGAGTTTATTACAGGACATTTCTACTACGTTCAACAACAGCAGTTACACTGTTCTTGATATGGCATTTTGAGAACTAGCTAAACTAATAAAACATAATTTCATTTATTAGGTTCCTCGAATATTATTATTAGTGGTTTAGTATGTATAAAAAATTATGCTTCTCTAATATTAGAGGGCTTAGCATGTAAGTAGGTTTTTCATGTTAATGCATAATACAGATGATCAATTCCTATGCACATTAAGTAGTGTTTTGTGTCAATCTGGATCAATAGCTCAACAAGAAATCATTTATGCTTACGCCAACCCACTGCCAGATTCACACTGTATTGATTCCATCTGTATTTGGGTGAGTAAATGTTATTACAAATATTGTTATTTTTTACATGATCATTATGAGTTTGAACGTACGCAGCATGAACAGTTGATGAAACACACTGACATAAGCTCATCTGATACAACAACTGATTACATGGTAAATAATACAGGCTTCATTAAGATTTGTTTGCACACAAATGAGCCAGACTGACTACTGCAGACAACTAACACCTACATACCTGAGTACAAAACTTGCAAACCACATCGATTAAACATTTATCAGCTGGACGAGCGTAAATGTAAAAATACCTGTCATTTACTGATTCATGTGAGATAGATACCAATTAACAGCCACAACTAAAAGCAGATTCATCAAAGAAATATCTCTGGAAAATTATAACATTTCATGAGAGCAATTTATGAAATACGGTAATTTTTTCATAATAAATAAATACTACTATAATAAATATTACAACCAAAATTTAAATGCTTGCAGACAAGCATAAAAGATGCTGTTTTGTCCTACAAATGATTATAGTCCTGGATATTCTTCTATATGTGCCTTTGATTTATGACTTAAGCACAGGCCCGGTGGCCAGTACCAGGTGTAATATGACAGTGCCACTGCTAAGTTATTGCCAGATTATTTGTTACTACAGTGGCAGGCTCGCATGTGGTGGGGTTTCCAATGAGATCCATTCACGACATATGGGAATCTACAGAACAGATGCCTCTCTACACAGTCTCTACACAGCTGTCTCTAGTTCTTCTCAGTCTCAACATGACTGTTTCAAGATCTTCATTCTCAGTCTCAACACAGCAGTTTCAAGCTTTTCTCTCTCAGTGTCAACCAAACAGTCTCTGTTTCTCTCTTAGTCTCAGCAACAACAGGGCCTGGGGTCAATTACTATTACTTAGTTTCTTTACTATTATTATTTAGAAGTTCAAACTGTCCTATTATATTTTAAGCAGTTACTATTACTATTACATTTTCCATCACAATTTGTTTTTGGATAGAACAAACATACAATATATATATATATATATATATATATATATATATATATATATATATATATATATAATATCAATATATGGAAATTCTGCTGAAATGCTCACTTGCACTTGTAATATAAAAGTAATATGTTGATTACTATTACATCGCTTCCTACTACACGTGTACACTGTATGATTATTATTACTTTGTGTTCTAGTTCAACCTATTACTGCTACAGTTGCTATTACAGTATTACTTCAACATTTGTAATCGTTACTATTACACATTACCATTACTATTATCCCAGGCCTGGGCACAACTGTTTTTTCTTCCCTCTCAGTCCCAATGTACCTGTTTCTAGTTCTCCTCCCTCCCTCTCCCTTTCTCCCTCTCTCCCTCTCTCCCTCTCTCCCTCTCTCCCTCTCTCCCTCTCTCTCTCTCTCTCTCTCTCTTCGCCCTTATCTCCACCTCATTTCCCCCTCTCTGTTTCTCTCCCTGTCGGTCTGTCGGTCTGTCGGTCTGTCGGTCTGTCGGTCTGTCGGTCTGTCGGTCTGTCGGTCTGTCGGTCTGTCGGTCTGTCTTTCTTTATCTCAGCCTCAGTCTCAAGATAGCTATTTCTAGTTTTTTTCTCAGTCTCTACAAAAATTTCTCAATTTTTTCTATCTAAGTCTCAACACAGATGTCTCTAGTTTTTCTTTTAGTTTCAACATACTGTAATTGTCTCAACTTTCCAAAAACATACAAACTCAACATGTATTGTTTTGTATACACCATGTCAACACACCAGCAGTTTCAGGGTCTTTCTACACAAACATCTCATTGTATTCTCGTGTACAGTGTTGAGCAAGGCCGTCTTCAAGTTCAGTTTCAGGTCTAGAACATTGTTTATTAATCTAACACAATATCAAATTTCTCATCAACTGCTAAATGGTACAAGTTCGCAATGAAACAGACTAATATAATTATGTTCTGTGACACTGTAATCAACGTAAATATAGGGGTGTACTTTTAAGACATTCTACTGTAAATCAATGTCATATTTACAAATATTAGCTATTTAATCTACGATTTGTCTTGTCTGTCAGATTAACCATCAAAGTGTTTATTTGATGTGTATTATATCTCTACCTGGATTGGTTGTTGTTGCTCATCCTCCAGGTAAATAAGATAGCTAACAGACTAACCCGAAACCTTTTGAAGCCCAGGCAAACTCTGTCATATTATTATAATTAATCCCTGCATTTATTGTCAAATTATCACTGCACTATAGAATAGGTAGCAACAGCACTAATAACTACACTTTACTGTATCTCTATTATGCCAGGTATGTAAACATGATTGGTTTCACAGCAAGAGGGAAGTCAATGATTATGTTCTACTCTTAATTATGTCTCACACTGTGATATTTACCAATACACACAATGGCATAAATAGTCTTGGTGGAAATAGGTCTATGACACCAGATGCGACAGAAACTGTCAGAAATCAGTCAATATTAAAAATATGAGCTTCCTGCTGTGCGATTTATATGAAAATAGTATTGTGCCTAGATGTGTTTTGCCACCAGATACAGCTAGCTACACGTATTCTATTATCACGTTTGAATTTATAAAATAAATTGGCCACAAGAGGCCTTTGCTCAAATAAGCCATGTCTATTTATTAACATCATCTTACATTCATATATTTTATCTCGGACATATTTTAATGATGTGTTACATTTTTGAAGTTTATGAAGCTTCCATTCTGTATTGTCAGAAAGTAGCAAAATATAGGTATGTCTATGTCAGGCTTCACATGTCTGCCAAAACAAGATTATGCTGACCACACATGGAACACAGTCACTTTTAGGTTGTACTGCAAGTATACAATAATCCCCTGGCACACTAAAAAGAAACATACAACAATACGCAACGTTCGAAAATCCTCAAATGTTACACTGCATGTTTTTGGTTGACATAAACCTATCAAATTGAACTAATGACAAATAAAATGCGACAGGCGCAAGAGTGCACCTGCCATCCAAAGATCGAGTCAATCATCTTGACATCGATATCTTTTGAAAAGACATGCCAGCACAAATTATTCCTTCGTTGCAGCTAATTCTGGATTCCCTATAATGTCCATCCGCATGCATGGAAAGGTTGAATCAAAATCCGATACAACTTCAGTTGTATTCCTGTGTGCACAGAAGGTAGCTAACCCTAGAGGTTGCTGAATCGGGGTTGACGTGACTAGATTGCCACGATATAAAAAAGATGACAGACAGATTAGTTTACTTATGTCAAACCTTTACGTAAAATCCCAACAAAAAAACCCCACCTGTTGTCCCTGTAACAGGTTTCCCGTGCCAATATAATTACCCTGTCTCGCAACAGACGAATAACTTCCACTGATAAAAACAGTGACTAAGCCATGGTGCAAATTAACCCACACCTGCCAGATCCGACAGGAGAGATAAGTTGCAAAAGGTGACATGATGACAAAGTGACCAGACTGTCACCTGTCATGACAATCACATGGCTGGCGCGGCAGCAGTGTCAACTCTGACAAATGACACGCATGATAAACATAGTCGTAGCAGTGAGGACAGACAGACAGCCAGCCAGGAGACAGTTATACTGACCTATCCGTTGCAGCAGCAAGTGCCAGACATCAGCGGCGAGAGGTCGGCTAACGACCGTGGACGCCAGGCGATGCGAGCGAGCGTGCGGCGTCTGATGTGAACCGGCGCGTATCAGTCGCTCTGCGCGGCTGCGCCACGCGGCTGTGTCAATTACAAGCGTCGAGAAAGACGATGCATCATATTAAAACAACACGCAGCATCTCTTGCCCCGCCGCTCCAACGCACAAGTGATAGCATACGCGGTCCACCACAGCAATACAGCCTGCCGCGCACCCGACACACACACACGCCCACCACAGCAGCCCCGGCAGTCGCACCCGCCACCACCGCTCGGATTATTATGCCCATTGATTGATGACGGCACAATTCATACTGGCCCACTTCCTGATTATCAGCGCCGCAAAAAGACGGCCCGCGTGCTGCAATCGCGCTTTGATTAATTATATCACGTTCCATCAATATGTCCTAATGGTACACTATTTTATGCATTCACAATAGCGATGCATGGAACGACAGTGTTTCGCCGCGAACGGAGCAGATCGCTCAGTCGATCGTGGTGGCGATAATATTTCGATGTGCGAACGGCCGCAGTTGGGAAATCAATCAGTCGTGTCGGATAATTACAACAGGCACGACTGTATTGAGAATAAACACCACCCACATAATTCTGACAATTATTAATGCACTGTCTTAAGGTTAAACCAGCAAATACCCGCAGCAGTCGCTATCTGCCAGTGCAGCTATTAAAAATCCACAATGTTCTGGCATAGACATCGATCTACTCATTGGCTCAATGCCGCTTTGGCATTTGTTCGTTTGACGAGCAGGAAGGATCCAAAGTGGAATCACTACATCTCTGCCGTCTTCACTGGCTGACAAATATCGTATATGACGGGCATCGTGAAGGTCACTAAAAACTGACCATTTATCCAGGGCGTGGCCGCAGATGTTACTGCTTGTTCGTCCATCAGCATGTGACTAGGCCCTAGACAGCAGATTAGCTTGATACACAAAATCAGCTGTCATATTTGAACTTTTCAAAGCATGGTAAACCACCTGGCAAATTTGTTGTAGATATATTATGATAATATCAGTGTGTCCGTGTTTCAGTGCATATAGTTGCATTCACCTGTGTCAATCGGACTCAATCCCTAATGCAATGAAGTGACACAACACAGATTTATACATTCAGCAGTTAATTAAATAGCTGCTGGATGAATCATTCAGCACCAATGCCACCTACAATCACAACACCGCAACTAACACCACACAACACTATCTATGTCAATGGTCAACATCACCCATCACTACTTATGTCACCAACACCACCCAATATGATCAATGTCACTAACATCACCCATGTGACTAACACCACCCATCAGACCCAGCGTCAATAACACAACCCGCCAATACAAACATCCTTGTTTCAAACATCACTCATGAACATCAATGTTTTTAACAGCACTCTCCATAAGTGTCTCTAGCACTGTTTACCAGTCATTGTGTCACCCACCCACACACCAGCATGACTGTCACTCACACCGCCCACTCTTGAGTGTCACTCTGAACAAAACTCACCAGTATCAATGTCAACAACACCCACTAGTGTCGTTGTTAACAATCCCACTAGTGTCATTGTCAACAACACCCACTAGTGTCATTGTCAACAACACCCACTAGTGTCATTGTCAACAACACCCACTAGTGTCATTGTCAACAACACTCACTAGTATCATTGTCAACAACACCGACAAGTGTCATTGTCAACAACACCTACTAGTGTCGTTGTTAACAATACCCACTAGTGTTGTTGTCAACAACACCCACTAGTGTCATTGTCAACAACACCCACTAGTGTCATTGTCAACAACACCCACTAGTGTCATTGTCAACAACACCGACTAGTGTCATTGTCAACAACACCCACTAGTGTCATTGTCAACAACACCCACTAGTGTCATTGTCAACAACACCCACTAGTGTCATTGTCAACAACCCCGACTAGTGTCATTGTCAACAACACCTACTAGTGTCGTTGTTAACAATACCCACTAGTGTTGTTGTCAACAACACCACTAGTGTTGTTGTCAACAACACCCACTAGTGTCATTGTCAACAACACCGCACAAAAAGTGTCTTGTAACAATACCCACTAGTGTTGTTGTCAACAACACCCACTAGTGTCATTGTCAACAACACCCACTAGTGTTGTTGTCAACAACACCCACTAGTGTCATTGTCAACAACACCGACTAGTGTCATTGTCAACAACACCCACTAGTGTCATTGTCAACAACACCCACTAGTGTCCCCCCTTTTTTGTCAACAACACCCACTAAAAGTGTCATTGTCAACAACACCACATTAGTGTCATTGTCAACAACACCCACTAGTGTCATTGTCAACAACACCCACTAGTGTCATTGTCAACAACACCCACTAGTGTCGTTGTCAACAACACCCACTAGTGTCGTTGTCAACAATACCCACTAGTGTCGTTGTCAACAACACCCACTAGTGTCAGTTGTCAACAACACCCACTAGTGTCGTTAACCACACTAGTGTCAACAACAACACCACTAGTTTTTTCGTTTGTTCAACAACACCCACTAGTGTCGTTACAACACCACTAGTGTTGTTGTCAACAACACCCACTAGTTTTCATTGTCAACAACACCGACTAGTGTCATTGTCAACAACACCACTATGTCATTGTCAACAACTACGTGTCGTTGTAACAACCCACTAGTGTCTTGTCAACAACACCCACTAGTGTCATGAACAACACCCACTAGTGTTGTTGTCAACAACACCCACTAGTGTCATTGTCAACAACACCGCTATCATATGTCACAACACCCACTAGTGTCATTGTCAACAACACCCACTAGTGTTGTTGTCAACAACACCCACTAGTGTCATTGTCAACAACACCGACTAGTGTCATTGTCAACAACACCCACTAGTGTCATTGTCAACAACACTCACTAGTGTTGTTGTCAACAACACCCACTAGTGTCATTGTCAACAACACCCACTAGGGTCATTGTCAACAACACCCACTAATGTCATTGTCAACAACACCCACTAGTGACCATTGTCAACAACATCCACTAGTATCATTGTCAACAACACCCACTAGTGTCATTGTCAACAACACCCACTAGTGTCATTGTCAACAACACCCACTAGTGTCATTGTCAACAACACCCACTAGTGTCATTGTCAACAACACCCACCAGTGGCAATTCCCACAGCTGCCACCAGTGTCAACAACACCCACACATGCCATCTTAACTGCCAACAACACTATCATCAAGACTGATCTCTGTTAATCCACCACCATCATACATTAATAATAATGTTGGTTCTTTATATGTGCCCCGGTAGTGCTTCTTTTTAGTAAATACTTACACTTAGTAATTGCTTAACACTAAGTTATGTTAATAATAAATATACACATGTATGTTGTGTAGACTAATGACATAAATATTCACACACAACGAATATCAAATATGAAGACTTAAAGTACAGTTGAAATGTACAGTTTTCAATTATTTGTTCGCAAGCCAAATCTGTATTACGAGACATTTTATAAGGACACGCAGAGTCTCCACTGACAGTGACATTGTCATCCTTGGCCATACTTTATGCATGCGGGATGAATAATTTACACAAAATATTGTCTCAGAGCATTTCAAATTCGTGCAAAGTTAGCCTGTCCTGTGTGCAAGTCTGGTACTGTTTGATGCCCCTGGAAATGTGTCACTACTGGACTAAAATTGGTGCCGTTTTTGATTCACTCATATTGAAGCCACAAAAGTAAACATCATTTTGATGAACATGTCCAGACATATTTTGTTATGTTGTCTAACAGATTGTAAGCACTGCTATTGTGATCCCTTTCACCCTTTGTACTCAGGAACTGGGATTAATACGTAAATGTTCCAATTTATCATACATAATTATATATTTATGTTATGCCTATTTATTTCACAAGTTTGATACGGGTCATCTACAAAGGTCCTGTGGCCAAGCAACCAATTTTTATAATATATTTATATAGGCAGGCAGCAATGGCAAAATAAGTACTTTTACAGTTGTTTTAGAAATGCCATAAACATACTGCAATGCGTACTCATTTTGGCAAGTTGTTCCTCATTTGTAGGCCCTTAACAGCTCACAGCAAGGATATACTGCCCGATTCTGCTCGTTGACATGTAACCAGTAAGAAAACTAACCACCATCCACAAGCATAATCATCACCAACACCAGTGACAACCATCATTGTTAGTGACACTGTCCACTGGTGTCACACCACAACCGGAGGCGTCACTGTCACTAACACCACCATCCATTAGCTGCATCACTATAAATACAACGATTCCACTATCCCCGTCATAAATTCATAATAATCTTTATCACCGCGCCGTCGCCGTCTTTCCTTCCTGCGAGCGCATTCGCCAAACAGGCAATTACAAGTCATTACACACCGTGCGTGGTCACTTGTCGACCCACATGCCTGATAACCTCCAGTGATATTTGCATAGCCACCCTAAAGACGTTGTCGCGTCACATAAAACATGCACATGCGCCATCTACTATCGTCACACTGACGACACCTCCGAAAAACCCGACTTCTTTATGAATTTTACATCAACGCCCACGTGAGGGTAACAATGCTAGTCCCACGTCAAACTAACCCTGCCGAACGCGTCATCGCCAAATGAACCGTCTAGGTGGCAGCATCTGACAGCGAAGCGGCACGGGAACAACTCGTGATTTATCGCCGAATCAATATCGCCCATGTGGCATTTGAGGCATTACACGAAACAAAGCAGCAAGCGAGCGAGAGACGCGGACCCCCAGACCCCGGGAGGACGCATCTGTGCACATCTTTTTTAATAAGTGACTCACTTCGTGGCCGGTTGGCCGTTTGGCCGGTCGGCTGCGACCAACCAGGTGTCTAGGCCCTAGTCACTGATTGCTCCCCGTCAATGCATTGCACACGACTTCAAAGCGCGGCCAGCACAATGTGTGTGCACAAAGCGATTCACCAGTCAATGTAATTATGTTACAAGAAAGGATCCGCTAAATTCACTGCGGCGAATCTGTACGTCTAATAGCGTGCTGAAGCCAAGAGGGACGGGACCCGAGCAGCGAGACAAACATCATTATTAATGTTGCACTTGTTCCCTCTAATAAAGACGGATTGCGTTTCTCGCATCATCAGCGTTACTTAGAATTACACATTTGACAGCGTTGATGTTTAAACTCCCTCCTTATTGATTTAGCTCATCACGAATCAGCTTTCTTGTTGTTCGAATCAGTGTCATGCAAACAGCAAAGAACTTTGTAGTCGGTTAAAAAAAGAGTGCACATGTTTGGGTGGTTGGTTTAGTAAAATTGTTGCAAAAATCAACTTTCACTGATAGATCACGTGACTTGGTAAACTGTGACTAACCTTATAGTATATGAACTGTATTTAGGATATAATATTATAACGTTTTCTACAAAATTTGACTGGAGTTAATGGAGTCTGGTTGTTTCACCAAAAACAAAATTTGTCTGTTGATTTCATGTGAACTATAGTGAAATTTTTTTATAAAATGAGCCAGCATATCGCAGAAGTTGAGATCTGCAAAAAAGTACACTGAGGATGGACTACTGTCTATACAGGCACTACACACACAGTGTATAATTATAGTGGGCACTATTGGCAAGTGCTATTGGTGCGGTGCCTCAATGGTTCCTTACTCGCATTGTGACCATGAATGATTGAAATATAACTTCAGGCTAACTGCCAACCCTCCAAATTAGAAAAACAATATAACTTGCCCCTGCCTCATATCTTGCAAACATTATACAGACCATAAAACTGTAAGTTCCTTCTATCTAGCATGTTGGCAGAGAAACGAAAACATCCCACATGTGTATGCAGGTGTGGTTTCATATGATGGTGGTCTCAATACTGGTTTTGTCTGGTAAAAGTATTTAATCAAGAGGACTTGTTTTGCCTAGAGGAGGTAAGTTTATATAATCCGATATTATGGCTTAGTAGTTTATAAAACATAAGTTGTTATATAGTACAGTATCCAGTCATTGGGACTGCACAAAGAACTTTGTACTTTACTAGCTGGCAGACCTATTCAATCAAATACCATTTTGATTTCTCTGATAAGCATTCAGCCATGTAGAACTTTATACAGCTGAATGAACTGTAGAGAACAATGATGACATGACAGCAGAGGATTAGAAACTCTGATGTTCTGCATTGACAGTCGATGTCTAACCTACCAACAATGTGTGGACACAGCTATACTCATGACTTTGGTCATATCATATATGTAAATAATTATGTATACATACAAACACATGCAAGCACGCATACACGCACGCACGCACACACGCACGCACGCACGCACCACATGCACGCACGCACGCACACACACATACAAAAAACGTAATACAGACATGGTCTGTAACAGAAGACAAAACATAAGGTCTACAGTGTTGATGGACAAAGATGGATTGCGAGCTGGCAAATAGCTTAATCGGATGGCACGATAAATAGCTGATCAGGTCTCGGCTCAATAAACCTCGCGGCAAAGGCAGCAGCATTGCAAATGTTTGATTAATGCAGGGCTGTGTGGTAAATTGCTAAGTGTTACAGTGCGATAAATAAATAAATCAGTTTCATCACAACAAACGTAGACCTGTCTGACGGGGACAGCACGGTGACTGCTGGAGCATTATTAATCGCGAGGTGTTGCATAAATAAATGTCTGAATATGGCTTTTAGACACAATGATCAGCGGGCGAAACATGACAAACATGGGAAGTGATTGATTGGGATTTGTACTGCCGTAAATTGCCAGGTGGATTACAGTGCGATAAATATTTCACCCATTCAGCATGACGGATGGGGTGGTCAAACAGCGAAGTACATTAAATGGTTGATTAAGGTTTGTGGTCCGGTAAATTGGTATGTGTCACACCATTATAAATATTTGACTATGGTTTCACTCTCTGGAAACATTTTGCTGATTACGTACTGTCTGTGGACACATAGGGCAAGTCTCAATATTGTGTTGCCTGGGCACTTGTGGTAGCTGACAATTCCAACGATTTAAAACTGCAGCAGGTTGAGCTGACCATTATGAACAATTCAATACTGCTTTATTGTTTCTGAACATATGAACAATTCAATATGGTTGCTGGCCATATGGTCAGTTCAAAATTGTAATATGTAAGATGACCACTACGGTTCACAACATGGGCACTTCAATGTTGACTTACCATATATGTGACCCAACAAAGTGAACCATGTATTAAGTCAGCCAAAATAGTTGTCCCATCAGTGTTCCGATTTCAGCAGAAATTAATGCCTTTAAATGTCTTTCCTAAACAAGAATTCAACTCTATTTACAAATCTGCTTATTAAAACAACTGGCAAAACAAATAAAATTACCTCGTTTTTTAAAAGCCGCGTGCTTGCATAGTGCGTCGATTTTAGCATGCACGAAAAACCACTGGAGACATTTAAACCATCCCATAGTTTGGCGCCTTAATGTCAATTGTACTGTGGTAGGTCACATACGAACTATTCAATATTAGTAACTAATTATTATAGTAACAACACTCCAAAATGAAAAAAATCCACAACAAAGTATTATAATACAAATTAATGAGCTCCCTTTGAACATGTTCACTATTCAGTTTAGTAACAGTTTCAGGTGGAATACCTCAGAATTTATCGAACATAACAACCACATTTTATTGGTAATGTAGTAGAAGATCTGGTAAAATACATCTAATGATATGCTGATCTCGTAATGTAGCAAGTAACTGTCATGGCTTAATTTGACATTTTTATACGGTGATGACTATACTCGCTAACGTTTGACAAGTTAAATTTTTTACCACTGATAAAATTATGTCTGCCCCCAAAAAAGTGAAATGCAACAATAAAAACATCAACTCACCTCACTGCCTATGCTATTCGTTCTTGTGTAGATACTTCAGCTCAGAAGCTCAACAATTTGTCCACTGCATCACATGGTCTAGAAAGAGAAGAACAATCTTTGTGACATTCATGCTGAATTTACCATATTTAGACATGCCACAAAATATAGTGCTCACATGATATTACATAACAATGGCCTTCTTAGGCATGTCTCACGTTCAAGATCACACACGCCGCAGGCACATATGAATACATGCCCACATGTATGCATGCATGCAAGTGCATACCTGCTTGCATGCACACATGGCTGCAAGCATGCATGCCTGCACATATGAGCACAGATATGTATGCAGTACATACCCACAAGATTAAAATAAGATGTATTAAGTCCACTGCCGTATATTACTACAGGGAGAGCCTATTCACCTAAATGCCGACACATGCTCTTGAATGACTCCGTGTTGCCACATGTCGGACAGCCCTCGAATGGTGTAATACGATGGGGCGACTATAACGACAAAATATGCAGCAGTATTTTATCTCTTGCAGGCAACGCGCATTAGTTCCAACACTACATAACAGATGTCTTATTCAGCGGGCGATCTGCGGCGTTCTACGGGCAGTGAGTGATTGCCATGGAAAAAGCTCATCTCCACGCACAGATCAATGCTATGCCTTTCACACAATCGCAAGTAATCAGCTCATAATCCCTGCGCATACAAAACCCAGCAACTAGATTTTCTTGCGTCAACCGTTTTCATTTTACGTCAACTCGAGCGCTGCTGGCACGACTGTGTGACCTTTGACCTTTGTGTCACGGTGATCATAGTTTATTAATTCAATCCGGAGCGCGGTCTTTGTGCATGCAGAAACGCGATCGGTGTTCAGACGTCAGATGTGATAGTGTTTCAGCAAAAGAAATTGGCCTTTCGATGTGCAGTTGGTCTCTTTTAGCAAGGATCAACTTACTGATGAAATGATGCATCAAATGAAGATGCCTATAAATGCCTACAAACAAGTGCCAGTTGTAGATTACTGTCAACCTGCTAACCGCTGATAATCTAAAATAACTGTTGTCAAACCAGGCATAACCACTGTCAAACAAGAATAGCAGCTGTCAAACTAGGAATAACTGTCAGCAACAAGGAATGTCTGTTGTCAACTAAGAACAATCATTGCCAACCTGGAGAAATGGCTATCAACTAGTGTTAGTCTTAACAACGACTAACTACTGCCAAGTTGACATCGACCAATATGTGTTGTCAACCATGAATATCTATTGTCATGATAAGTAGTAACTGCTGTCAACAAAGAATATCTGTTTTTAACCACGAATAACCACTGTCAACCACAACTAATTACAAACATACCTATCTTATCAACCAGAAATAACTGAGGTTATCCAGATGATCGGAAAAAATTACTGAGGTCAATCAGAAATAACCATTGCTATCAACCAGAAATAATTAATGTCGACCTGGAATAACTGCTTTCAACTATGAATAACTAATATCACCTGAAATAAGTGCTATCAACTAGGAATAACTAAAGTCGACCTGGAATAACTGCTGTCAACAAGAAATAACTAATGTCACCTTGAACAACTGCTATCAACCAGGAATAACTAATGTCACCTGAAACAACTGCTATCAACCAGGAATAACTAATGTTGACCTGGAATAACTGCTGTCAACTATGAATAACTGACGTCCCCTGGAATAACTGCTGTCAACCACGAATAAGTAGTGTGGACCTGGAACAACTGCTGTCAACTAGGAACAACCTGTCAACAAGGAAGTGCTGTCAACACGGATATAATTAATTTTAAAATTTAGACAGGTTGGCTTGAGTAGGGGTTTAGCACATCCGCCTTGCAAGACCCACAGTTCTGGGTTCAAGACCCACATCAGGCACAGCTTGGCACGTTGATATAAAAACAGCTCTCAACCCTGGCTCTTTTTAACCCTTGTCCTCTGAAGGACATGATAAGATTCCTCTTGCCTCATAAAAAACCCACAAAGGACAAAATGTGCCCTGCAAACGTCAGAGTAGAAGGGTCAATTTCACAATAACAATCAGAAAAGGGGTAACTGGAGATCTCTTAAGACCAATCAGATTCTAGTTACCATAACATATAATTATATACAGAGGGTAATAGAACGTTACTGAGTGTTGGAAACAACAAGGAAACAAAGCTGTCAACAAGGAAGACTCCCGTAAACAAGGAAGAATGTCCGTGGACAGCACCGGAACAGACTCTGTCAACTGGAAGTCACTGCGGCCAATCCGGGGAAACTGCAGCCAATAATACTGAGTGTGATGTGTGAACATCTGTGCTGGGCCTGCCTCAAAATAGTCCCCTGCCATGTTCACCAAATTAGTACTACCAGTCACTATTACAAGATCAACATGCACTACCTTCCACGTACATTCCCACATGTAGATTACTGACAGTAGAACTAGCGTTGAAGTCACTTCAAGCAAGAAGGTAGCCTGTTTCTCCTAGTGTTGAAAAAATAATGCGTACAGTTATTTTTGTGGTGGCATTTTGTTGATTTATTTGGCAGCTCTGAACTATTATTTCTGCATCGGTCACTACAGTGTCAGCAGATGAACTAAAGAGGTGAACACAACACAGCTGATATGTAGTGACCGATGCAAAAAATAATAATCATTCTGATATATATATATATATATATTTTATATATATATATATATATATATATATATATATATATATATATATAATTATAGTGATTATATGCAGAAATAAGCAGAAATACTAGTTCAAAGCTACCAAGTCCACCATACGCCACCACAAAAATCATTGTATGCATTAATTTTCCCAGTACTGTACAATAACATAAGTTCACCAAAGCTCATAATGTTGTGCGTGCGTGCGTGCGTGCGTGCGTGCGTGCGTGCGTGCGTGCGTGCGTGCGTGTATGTGTTTACAAGTTTCAGTATTTTTATAATAAAATTATGATCCTTTATTAAGTGGCTGATTCACATAAAACATTGTAGAACATGGAATAACTCCACATGAGTACAAAGAATATAATTACCACGGTTGTGTGAAAATTAATCCTCTCAAAGACATCTCAAACAGTAGGTATAACCATGTCACATTCTGAGATTTTAACTATTTTCAAATGCAACACCACCTCTCTCACTTACCCTACCTTACTTTACCCTATACTATTTTACCCTCTCATTCTATGTACTCTTAACAGCCTCTGCGAAAGTGAAGCATGTATACACTATCAAAGTAATCTGCATGCAACACCTGAGAGCAAACAATAGATAGTACAAGTTGTGAAAATCGTAAGAGGTCCTTCACATGATGCGATATCCACAATTACCCATTAACTATGTATTAGACATTTTGCAAACTGCACTGCTAAGTGTCGACTGAGGGAAAGACATAATTATTCATGTCCGGCTGCAAACGTGCCTCGCACGGCCCTACATGCGCAGCAGGATTCAACGCCAGCCCGCACACTTGCAGCCAGATTGAACGGAGACTCCCCGCACCAACCAGAGTCAGAGAGCACGTATTTATTAACATGGCGATATTCGTTAATTCCATTATGACAGATGGCTATAGCTGGGCGACAGTGCGTCATCTTACGCACAGCCCGCCTGCGTGGGAAGGCTGCTTGACGTCAATCGGCCACCATTAATGCAACCCGTCTTAGCGGTAAGCGGATCGCCGTGACAACAGTAGCGCCACCGTGCGTGCGGCATCGGCGATCGGGCGTGCGGCCACAATGCTGATACACGACTTATTGACGACTGTTTACAATCGGTGCGAGAAATATTGATTTCCTGCTAGAGCGTACGGCCTGGGCGACCGAGCCACGACGCAACCACGCACCTCGCAGAGACAGCTTCCGCGGCAGGGGAATTAATTACTGTATTTTCTACAGCACCTCGATTGTTGGCTACATTAGGTAATTGAGTGGCACTGTAATTCACCCACGGACATGATCCGAGAAATAAAGCACACCGTTGCACGGCTTCTCATAAGATTACCCCAATGACTGTGAGGTGATGATTTAAAACGCCATCAGTGAGGATTTTTTACCGCAAATCTGAACACATCGTTTAGGACACTTATGAAGGAGTACGCATAATTTGCTCTGATGACACGATGATCGAAGATAAAGGCAGTGCTGTAAATAATGTTACGCTGCAATAGGCGGTGGAAGGAACACATTCAAGCGGGGCCATGATGGATCAATATAGGCATTACACGAACAGAGACAATGCAGAACGTGTTAACGCATTTAGGAGCCATATTTAGACAGTTGCATATCAAATCATCCACGCTGTCAGCGACATGCTCCTGAGTGAACTCCCCGAACAAATCAATCAGCGGCGACTAACGACAAAACGGCAACAATTGGTTTTAGCAGTTGTCTATTATTAGGGGCCCGCCACCGGGGATCCGGCGAATTGGCTGTAGCGATGGTGTCACACACCCGTACTTGTCAATCATGGGCTCTGATGGAGATTAAAGTTATCGCTGCAGCGGGTGGCAATGGATCCAGCAGTGGCAGCCACAACCGTCGGACAGTGCTACCAACAAGCGAGCCAACTATTGATTAACTTACACGGGTGCACACAGTAAATGCAATATGGCTCTCGGTCGGCGCGCTTAATGGGCAAAGTGGCACAGATTGAGATGAACGCGATAGCTTTCGTCGGAGGAGAACGGGCGGGCGAGACTCTAAACATACAACATCCTGGCCGTCTTCAATAATCATTATCCAATAAGCACGCAGGCGCACAAGGTGCATAATGGGTTTCCATGGCGATCGCGGCAGCCACCCGTGCTAACCTGCATTACGCACAATTAAGAGGAGGAAGCGGAATTCTCAATGGACGCCGTAATGACATTTACAAGTATCCGAACGGCAAAATAGACTGATTTGACAACAATTTTAATTGCGCCGGGAGGATCGCGCCCAACCGTGATGCAATAATCGTCCCTCTAAGTAAACAGATACAAGAGATTTAAGCAAATGCTTAACAGTGAAAGCCAATAACAGCCACTCAGTGTGCACACACTGGTGTCATTATTGACCAGACACATTAATAACTTGAGGCTAATCCTAATCCACTGCTAAAATATGCTGGCGTTGATAAATGAACGCTTTAAGATAATGCTGTGTGTGTCCTAAGAGTTCTCTGGGCCACATTATCAAATTAGCACCACAAAGAGCAGACATTTCCTTGTTATTTAAATACTGCCAAGTCCCTGTCATTACAAGATGTTATAAAACAGTGAGTATTTGCCTTGATGCCTGTTATTACCTAATGGTGCATGGCAACTGTTTGTATTGGGCACACACACACACGGCAACAGTCTGAACACAGGATCTGTAGACACATAGTAATGACGCCTAATCTTGAGTATCTGATAATGACACCAATTCAAAACACCTTTAAAAAGGTTACTTTTACTGACATATGATTGTAACTGAGCTGTTATTGATAGTGGGGTTGTAGTTTTTTTGTACCCCTGTATGTCTACAAATAACAGCTCAGCAAATGGTACTGGTAAACAGCAGAGCACATTAATCTGTCAGCAAGCCAGATAATCTCAGGTAGTAACACTTTCATATGACTAAGCATTGTTTGCAAAAGAAAAAGTACATTACTGAAACATTAACCTCCTTTTGTTAGTAACACAGGTCATTCAAATGCTGCAGGAGGTTCATAAATCATACACATCATTAACTATCTGTGTTAATTGTCTCAATAGTGTCTTTTTAACAGCACTGCACTTACCACACCACAAATGTCATGCCAGTGTCATCTAGAATATGGACCCCATAGAAAATGGATCCCGGATCCATATTCCCTATAGAATATGGACCCCCGTCATATAATTTGGACCAGGGGGTCCATATTCAATGGATCCAGGTCCATAATTTTCTGTCTCATAGAATATGGACCCTTCATAGAAAATGGACCCTGGGTGCATATTCTATGGGGGTATATATTATGTATATGTGTTATAGAATATGGAACCCCATAGAAAATGGACCCCTGGTTGTGTTGTTGATATACACATAGTTTATTCTTGATATAACTTAGAAACTGAGCCATACCTGTGATTCCAATGGAGTAGAAATTTATTGTCTCTTACAAGCTCTTAGCAGCTTGTTATGAGCACTGTTGAAAAGGAGACTGGTTCATTCAAAGTTTCCAAAACAAGAAACGTTAACAATTATTTTCCCTGTGTATTGTATTTTGTTGAGATGACAATAAATGAATGAATGAGTAAATACTACTCTTAGTTATAGTTATTCAACCATCCCGTGATACGGAACAATTCACACATTTTAGCAGCATATAGAGTATTCATAGTTAAAGATGACTAACATTTTAATGGCAATGGAGGTTAAAATGTAACAATAAAAAGTGTTTTTACAAAAGTATTATCCATGATGGTTGTGATATTCTAGTTACAATCAATGAACTGTATTAAACTATTTTACAAAATAGTTCAGCTTTTTAATAGGGGGTCCAACTTCTATAAGGGGAGTCCAAATTCTATAATAGAATATGGACCCCGGTTTATTTACCTAGAGCCCTATTGTAACAAGGACCATAGAATAGGAAAATATAACAGTTCAGCTTGATACAGATATTATAATCTTGTTTGCAGTTCATTTTAAAATAAAATGCTGCAAAGGTTTTTAAAATTCTTGTCATATCTTGGCAGATTAAATATATCATGTAATGTAAAGTTCTGTACTATGCGAGTCATTACTTGTTTTAAATGTCATCCATTTACCTTGTGGTGACATGCTGAATTCCTTCCAGGCTTGCCGTGACATTTGGTATATTAGCTCCACTAAACATGGTGTTACACATGTAGTCTTCCTCGTATACAAAAATACACCTATGTGCATGTTATTAGAACTTTAAAATGACTCAAGTTGACCAATAGTGTCCAGTTTACAGAAAGAGCCAGCATTTGATATAACACCTGGTAACACCTGGTCTCATCGCTAAGGTGATGTGGACATACAAGTACAGAGACATATCAGAATGGCTTCAACCTGGTATTAATGTAAAGTGGGCAATGTAATATTTATTTATGGGTTTTTTTTCTAATACAATCTGTATAAGTTTATTGAGGTGTAAGGGACTAGCGATTGCCCATTTGCCCGTGAATAAACATAAAGAGATCTATTAAAAACATTACAAGTTTGTACTTTTGATCATATGTGGGTAATTTAAATATATACTTTATTCCTTTAATATATATATAATATTATAATATACTGACTGTCTACCTGAATATGTGCATGTGCATGCATGCAGGCTTGCGTGCATGCATGTAAGATATACTTTACTTATAACTATACTTTTACATTTTTATTCAATGCACACAACATGTGGCAATCCACATAGATTTGCACTTGCATTTTTCGACTGAAGCAAACATTTATTATTATTGTTATTATTATACAGATTATGACCTCTTCCACCTCAGATCGAATGAGTGTGTGCTCATGTGTGTTTAAACATATAACACAATATGAAATTGCTAAAATGTGTACGGGATGTGCATAAGGAATGAGAAAACAGACCTTATATTAGCAGAACAAGCAATACCAGGTAATTGGTCAGTGACCAGTCAAGTAACCGCAATCTTTCCTCTGTACAATGTACACGCTCTTGACAGCCAGGCCCTGGATAGCTAGCAGCACACACATCATCCATTTACCAGATAACTACAGCTCAGTGCTGCCCCTCCAGGCCACCACAGCAACAATTGCTGCAGTAGGCCAGTGAATGTTTGTTATGCCTGCAGTCTTGTGTTGTTTATGCTCAGTACACTAACAAAGTCTTCAACAACACAAACAATAGCAGTGGTGGCTGTGAGGAGAGGGTGGCAGCAGCTACTCTTAGCACAGTTGTAGTAGTAGTAGTAGTAGTAGTAGTAGTAGTAGTAGTAGTAGTAGTGAGTAGTAGTAGTAGTAGTAGTAGTAGTAGTAGTAGTAGTAGTAGTAGTAGTAGTAGTTGTAGTAGTAGTAGTAGTAGTACCCAGTATATAGTAAGTAGTAGTAGCATTATTAGAACGATATAATAATAAGTAGTAGTTGTAGTATTAGTAGTTGTTGTCATAGTTGTAGTAGTCATTGTCGTCATCTTCATCATCGTCGTCGTCGTAGCAGCAGCAGTAGTAGTAATAGTAGTAGTAAACCGCAATAAAAATCAGCCATCTAACTGCTTGCCCAAAACTGGCATATTTACTAAATTAATACTTAACCTGTGTTTTATGTCAGTAATCAAATATGCATAACACATGCTACTTGTATTTAATCACATTCAAACACATATACACACGCACGCACACGCACACGCACACAGACTCTTGCTATTTGCAGATCAATCTACAGACATGCTGAGGATCAATTTGTCTGTAATAATACACGCAACTAACTCCCCAGTGTCAGCCCACGGCTGAAGCAAAGACAGTGTTAACATTCCTGCCATCTGGGCAGCGGCAGTGCAAGGGTTAACCGCGGGGTGGGTGTGCTGGCGTGTGTGCATGGTGCATAGATACACTGGCACTAATACCACTACTAAGAGACTGTGTGAAAGGATCATTTACCAATGTGTGCAGGCCAACTGTGTGGCAAGTCTCAGCTCTTACACACGCTGCATCAACACACCCACCCACCCACTCCGACAGTGGCTAACAATCCCCCCACCCCACCCCACCTGCTGGGATGCTATGGGGGCCTCTCCAAGCCACATGCACACTGACCCTGTCCATCTCAGGGGTTGCTGTAAACAAGCTGGTCACTTACTAGGCTGCATTCAGACACGCATAATATATAATTATATATATATATGTGTGTGTGTGTGTGTGTGTGCTGTTGTTATTGAATCCCATGTCCACTTGTGAGGCGGGGAGGTCACTCCCATATAAATATCTCAAACTCATAGGGTACTCTAGACAGATTTGTCTAAGACCTTTCACTATGTCTAAGCTATGCACATATGGTTTAAAAACTTGTGCTACACCATTTCATCTTACACAATTTACATGCAAGAAATGCAATTTAGACAGCATCTATTTTGGTTCATATAACCGTGTTATTATTACAACACATGTGCTACCGTTTTATAGACACATTACATACTGTGTTTTGTACATTATATCCACATTACACGTAATAGTGTATAATATACTCTTTATAATTCTACTGATTCATTTGCACTCAATGTCCTGGCAACATACTAAATCTGTGTGAACATATGTAAATCAATCATGCAACAAATATACAGATGCTGTGATGTTATGATAACTTAGTACCAGAAACACCTCACCAGCCACAGCAAACGCACCAGGACTGTCTGGTAGAAGACACTGCTGGGCTCACCGCCAGTCACCTCACTTGCCCTCCCAATCCACTAGTCATGTGTAAACACAGTCTGATTAGCACCAGGCTTACCTGAGTTATCAGTAAACATTGTCACCCTGCCTGTCAACTGGTGCTTTCTAATGAGCTATGAAACCAAGCTATGAAACCAGCTAGCTACATGACAACTTGGTGAGGTGACGATGATGCTCCAATCCTGTGTGGTGGCCCAAGGGTGGCTATTAATTTTGATTTCAACAAAGAAATGCGTCTGACAGACGGACACATGATGAACCGATGTGCAGAATGAGAGGGGGAAAAAGCAGCCACTTAATAATTTATCGTGACATGTTTATTGACGCAAAAACATCACTGCAGCTTGTAAGCAGTGGTTTCATGTACACTGGCCCAGTCTTAATTTATGTGTTCACACTGGCAATGTGATTTGTTTTCCCAATGGGTCTGGGGCCAGAAGAAATCAGGTGGGAGGGATGTGGACATCAAGTAGGAATGGGTAAGTATAATAGATAAATAATATAGCACGCTGGACCTTGATTGCAGTTACATACAGTGTAACTGCATGGTTAGATGCTACAATTTCTGAAATACATAATACAGTAATTAGTTAACCACATTAATACTGAATGTATTATTTGGATAACAGTATGGACAACCCCATGACTTATGTTTTGTGTTTTTGACTAGAGGAATGATTTGTGACTGCGAGGGTTTCATCTTGAGGTTTTTGACTGTATCAATTCCAAACAGGTAATTTTCAAGTGTGGCTGCATCACAATTATCTAGGTATCATAAGTATAATAGTCATGTTACTGAAAATTACTCGATAAACTGGCAGAGCTGGAATGACAGATTAGTGATGAAACCTCAAGTTCCATTTTCAAAATCAATTACAAGTTGTAGTATAGTCGCACAGTGGCGCAGTGGCGCAGTGGCGCAGTGGCGCAGTGGCGCAGTGGCGCAGTGGCGCAGTGGCGCAGGGCTAGAGCTTTGGAATCTAGTCTATGAAAACCCGGGTTCAAATCCTTTGCTGCCGTGTCAAACCATGGGCAAGCATTTTCACCCTACATTGCTCCAGTTCACTCAGCTGTATGAATGAGTACCAAGCTATAGACAGTGGTGGATGTTTGTGTACGAATAGTCTTTGCGTTGGATGTTCCCAGAGAATTCGATATGGTGTTCAATTGAACTGGTCTGCGAGGGAGTAAAGCTCTTTGAACAATCCTGAGGATTGGATACTGCGCTATATAAGAACTTACCTTTACAATTGTGGTGACAATTAACTAGATAAAAATATGTAGAGTTTGTCTAGTCTCCATTACATAATCACTCTGCTATTGACCAATTATGTACATAACAATAAGTCTGCAAAAGGTTAAGATAATATTACATCAAGATAATCCATCATATACTAAGTAAACATGACCCAACTGAACAATTCCGACTGGTAATTATTGTTGTCCAATGACAGTGACAAAACACCGATAACATTTTAGCGATCTTTTCGGTTAAAACATCACACATAATGTTACAATGCATGCGCTCATGCATGCATGTATGCATGCACACTGGGCAGAACATTCACATCTGCTCTGCAGTTTATGTTTTATGTTTAAGCTTGTATTGTGTGTGACAGGCGAGTAGGAGACTTTAATCAGCGTGAATCCCCCAAGACGAGGGGTGGTGGTCGTTCAAATGTATACTATTTATGTACCAATCTCTCAGGTGTACCGACAACTGACCTAACAGATGCAGTGTGCTGTAATTACACAAGCTGACAAGTCATCACATTGTGCAGCCAATGATTAAAGGATGCACTCAACTGGTGCGTTTTCATCGATGACACCTTTGGCATTTTATGAACCAATAACCATGTCACACCGATGTATGCAAGTGCCACGTTGTGTACTTTGGGATACATTTCAACAGGGATATACACACTCTCAAGAGCCCAGAGCCCTTTAGAAGGACAAGGATCAATCTTATCACGTTAATTTTACAGTACAAAAAAGCATCCCTCGTACACTGAATGATATTTATCGTTACCTACACGTTTACGTAGGCTGTCTGGATGTTTAATAATTAAATCGCGCCACTGAGTTGTGTGGAGAGACTAAAATGCCAGCCTGTGCGACGGATGATACATTGAAGATGGCACACAATGTTTTTCCTGGTTATGCTACATTTGGTAATGTTTACTACACCTGTGCACACCTACAGCCGTAATGTGATTCAGTGAAACAAACATGTTTACGAAACTGTGGAAGAAGCTATTGGGCATAGCGTGCCTGACACATCCTGACACGAGACTAACCCTTGATATTATTACGTAGTACAATGTCACTGCGCCGCGGAGTCAAACACATTTTACGTAATGCACTCAATGGTTAAACGCCTCTGTAAACCACAAATAAACGTTTCTGGGATTTTTATAAAACCCAGCTGGGCACACGTGCCGGGCTAACGGCAGCAGGAAGGAAAGATCGTGGGCCCAAAAAACGAGTAACAAGTGCAGACAGAATCTAGCTAGCTGCGTAACAAGATAAATGTTGCCAGGCAAGCGGCACCTTAAACCGCAATTTGGCTGGTGATTCTGGGATAAACAGAATGAAAATTTAGCAGGAGTGAAATGACAGTTTAGAGACTACTGAAGTGTGAAAATTGTTTTATACACCAGTAACAATGTGTAGATATTAGATAGTGTTATCACACCTACTATCATAACAATGGGTAAATCCACTAATACAATATCATAATGAGCATCCAACATCATGCACCATCTCCATCACTCTACACCATATCCATCACCTTGCACCATCTCATCACCCTACCTTGCACCACCCCCATCACCCTACCTTGCACCACCCCATCACCCTGCACAATCTCTATCACGCTACACCACATCCATCACCTTGCACCATCCACATCAACCTACCTAAGACTACCTTGCACCACCCATTCACCCTGCCCCACCTCCATCACTATGCACCACCTTCATCACCATGCACCACCTCCATCACCCTGCACCACCTCCATCACCCTGCACCACCTCCATCACCGTGCACCACCTCCATCACCCTGCACCACATCCATCACCTTGCACCACCACCTCCAACACCTTGCACCACCTCCATCACCCTGCACCACGTCCATCACCCTGCACCACCTCCATCATCCTGCACAACATCCATCACCCTGCACCACCTCCATCACCCTGCACCACGTCCATCACCCTGCAGCACGTTGTCACTACATCAACACCACTGCCATCAGCCCATCGCACATCAGCATCATCCATCGCTTTTGCCATGAGCATGAATTCTTTATGAGAGTATGTACTCAATAACAATAAGCTATATTTACAACTTAATCGAGTGCCTGCCAGCTCGGCGCACCATTGGCCCACTCGGCCACGGTGAGGCCTCATAGCTGCATCGCCATCAAATAATGGCTTTATCCAATTTGCCGCAATAGCTTCGAATCTGTGAACGTGATGGCGTAAACACCACTGATAATAATTAAGACCGGCAAGGCAATATTACTTAGACTCGGCCGAACAGAGGCTGCAGGAAAATGATGCAACACTGATGTAATATCATTATAACTTGTCTGCATGGAGGTTCTGACTGGAGTAATCTAATGCCTATTCACTGCTAAGATGGTGCCACCAACTTGGGCTTAGAATTCAAATGACACGATTCGCTTCCAACAAGCAACATTACCAAATAACTTACAGGACACGTGTAGGCGATTTTTCGGATAACAGTTCCAATTTGCATTATTCAGGTGGGCAGTAAACTGTTTATTGTCTCTATAAATGCATAAAAATGAGTGTTGATAATTTTGTCCACACAAGTGTAGTTTCATTTTTTATATGAAATGTACTTTGCAGTTCCAAAATGGTGAAATCTATCACATTTGATGGAAAAATACAATTTGAATGCAGTTTGATGCTTTTCAGTTTGTGTAGGTTCACATACATAAATGGTTCTTTTTCATTGTTTTCTGTTAACTGTTTTGTTTTTCAAAGTTGCACTATGTCAAGTGCAGTTTTCAGATATAAGGTTTCACATGTGAAAACATGATAGACCATTTTCGGCACTGTCACATTCTCGGCACTGTCACATTCTCGGCACTGTCACATTCTCGAAACTGTCACATTCTCGACACTGTCACATTCTCGATAGTAACATGTTAGTTAAGAAATGTTTGCTTTGGGGATTTATATATAAAGTATATGTCCATTCTACGGATAATAAAGTTATTATTATTATCACACGAGAAGAACATGAATAAAATTACTGTTCTAATTGCACAACCATGCTACACGTTTCAACCATTTATGAAACATTGATATAAAGAGTATAAAAGCTATGTAACTAGAAACTACAGTCACTGGGTTACATCTCAAACTGATGCTGAACATGTAAGTTAGCTACCAAAGAGAGCTTCTGTTATAAAGTGACAATGTGAAAGAGTGTGAACTCGCGGTGGTTTGCCCCTTCCTCGTAGCTCGGTACTTAGTGCACACTAGTCAGACAAACATCCTGGGTCCTGACTTTTAATAAATTTCACATCCACCAAGCTGTAAATAAGGTAAGAACTGCATTCTTTGTTCGCGACAACTATAATGTTACAAGGTGAATGTGAGAAGCAAGTGATATATTTGAGCCTACAGTAACATAACTGATGAACAACTTGCACAGACAGAGGCAATGACTTTGTAAGAACTGTTTAATAGCAGGAACCTTTCTTCATGTTGTATTTATTTATCAACCCATCACAACTTGAACCATTTTAAGAGTTATTCTGGTGGACTCTGAAAGGTATATTGTGAATGTAATATCATAGATAAACAGTGAAACATCTTCTAGCTACAGATAGCCTACTAAGAACTACTGTGAAATAATCTTACTGTTTTTTTAACTCAACTGTCCAATGTGTTAATTACATATACCAAGTGATTCAAGTAGGAATGGCACTTAATTTTGTGAAAACCGCACTCTTCACGTTACATCTGTAATGTAAACCTGCTCTCTATAAATCAAAATATCATTTATGTAGGTACTGTTTTCTGACACTTGCCATGCTAATGGCTTCAGCCTCATCCACCACAAGTTGGTTGGATTTCCATATTTGGGGGGAAAATGTTGTCATGGTAAATACTGTTGTTCTGTTATCATTTCACTATCAAACATACATGACTATTATGATTCCAAATTGTTGACACTAGTAAAATGTTCACCCACATGACGATCTGACATACACAAATATGCAAAAAATGGTTCCCAATAGACTTGTAAGTGACCATTATATCTTTATGACGTAAATTTGAGGTTTTTGTTGTTAATGCAAGTTACCCGGTACTTGAAACTGACTCAACTGATTTTGGTATCTAGGAAGAATCACAGAAACTAAACAACATTGATCAGAATCTGTCTAATGACTTGTACAAACCCTAAAACTGAAAGAACTATGAACCCTTAAACGGTAAATATTTGTAAAGTAACATTGATACTGTTATTCCGAAGGATCATCAAAAAACAGTGTGCCTGATGCAAAATTGATAAAAGTTAACATAACCTACGGCCTACACACATACACATGCATAGACATGCATACACAACCTTGATAATAGATAACTAATCGTAGTCTTATTACCTGATGCTCAATGAAATACTTTACTTATTCTTTACCAAAGTGTACCCGTAACAACAAAGCATTTCAACACCTGCATAGATGAAATGTGTGTGCCTTTAAATCACTCGCGTCGCCATCACAAACGCGGGCAATCACTCCACAGCTTCCACGATCTCATAAATTTGATTCTCAAAATATTGCCGTGATAACAAAGCCTGCGCAGGATGGAGACGCCCGACCACGTACGACAGCGCGTCCAAGCCACCATTCATGTCGTTTTTTTATATCACCAACAGCTGCTTATTCATTTAAAACCACCAACCCAGTGTCGCACACACCATCTGCTAAAGAAATCTCACCAGCAACGCTTTGTGTCCTGGGTGGCAACTCACAACAGACTGACGTCTGTGAAGAGGGGTGAATCCATTGTCCCCGTGGCCGACGCAGCGGCCGACGACAATGGAATAGAGACACTCTGGTCGCTTCCCGAGATTCGCATCGGTGTAAAAACTCCCGTGTTCCCTTCAATTAAGATAAGGCGGCAGCAGCTACATAGATTTATCGTGTCCTTCTGTTTCACCACCGGTGCTTTACTCGGTGCTTTACTCGTGATTATTGAAAGTTTCAAAAGGATAGTCGGGGTGCTGCTGGTATCGCCGCATACGTTTTAATGCCCCGGTAATTTTCTGGGTCAAAATGGAACCGAGACAGCTGTAGAAACGTCACGCATCATCGGTCGTGACTTTTTGGTACCCGGTTGTTCCAGGTAAAAATGTGTTTGATGTTTCCTATTGTAGCTACCTGAATGACTTAGTGGGGAATGTTATCTAATGATAATGCTTCAACAGATCTTAGCATTGCCACAACTGAAGCAGCCCAGGCACTACTACTAACTACCCTGGTACACTGCATTTTCGATCAAATACCCTGCTTTCATATCCTTCAACCTTTCAGAACCACCCCATGAATCCTCACATGATTTTAGATGTCCCCGTTGATAGCACTGATGTTGGGTGAAGTTTACATAACTTTCTGTTACACAACCTACTCTATGATCATATCAAGTCATTATTTGTTTCTTTCTTACGAAGAAAACATCTTATTAAGTGAGATCAAGCAAACCATCCTATTACCACAATTAAGTCTGTAAAATGGATTAACAAATTCCAAAGTTTTCCATCTATGCAGCATACTGCACTGTGCGTGCAAGGCCAAAAATAGTTCTACGATGTATAAGATGGAAGACGTTAATCATAAATGCCAGTTAAAGTGCTTGACTCTGTTCGTGTCAAGTTCCTGACCTGGGCAGTTGTGAAGTTCAATTTTTTTTCTAAATAAATCCATCATGACCACAGACTAAAAAAATATGTAGTACAGCTGTATGCTAATAACACTGAAAGTTAAACCAATATCCATGTCTGCCTAGCACACCTGGGACTGGGACTGAAACTTTACACTTTTCATAATATAATTTGAATGGTCCTTAAATAAGGAACTTCTGAGCCAAGATTAACTTAGAAAGGTGACAATCCCATGGAAGTCAACAGATAAAAGTATGGGAAATATTTTTAGATCGGCCATTGCCATGGAAAAAAGGTAGCTATCTTACGATTTTAGGGTGTTTTTATAACTTATATTTCACTTAAATAGGTTGACCAAATTGACTGAAAACTAGCTTGTTACTTGTATGTCACGTACAAATCCTGTTCAATGCATGCATGCATGCGTGGACACACATAAACTTAGAGGAAAAGATCTAAAATTGGATCAGGTAACTGCCATCAATCAGCTCTTTCAGCTGGTAAGCATCTAATACATGCAGCATGCATGATTTAGTTTGAGGTAATGGTGGCAGGTGGCACCACCATCCAGCAACTTGCCAGTCACTTGTTGACGAGTCAAGCCCTGACGTGAACTATGTGTCTACTATCAAAACAATCAATAGCACTGGTGCTTATGATTTCCTTACAGTGCACACTACAGCGGTGTCTGACTGGGTTACTAGCACAGCACTGCAAACTGTAGTTGCATCAGTTTCTATTAATTCCTTTGCTCACCGCAAGCATACTTAGTTTCTGTCATAAAGGTGTTACTAGAAATTGAAAATACTAATTTATCAATATTGCTGTACGCATTTATCATGTTAGCTGAATGTCCATCAACATTAATTGTTTAAGTTACAATACAACAACTGAGTAACTGTAATCCTGATTTGCTGCAACCTGAGCAAGAACTATAACACATTTCTGATCTCTTTCTTTCCGTATTTTGATGACCTGTACGTATTCCAAAAAGTAACCTACACTGCAGCTCCAAAACAAAGAATACAACCATCACTGGTATGCACAATGACATCTAACACAAACAGGCAGTTTGGAAAAACAACTTTCACAACTAATTAGCTAACAAGATTTATCAACACAATATTAATGATATTCCGGCTGAATATTAGTCGCGTTTCAAGTAGTTCACTCATAAGATAATCACAAAGAGATACCTTGCAGTGCCATCCCCTACAACCAAACACCAGCATCCACACAGTCCACAGTGCCCAAGCAGACCTTGGGCTGCAGGCCTACTGACTATTTACCCCTTTCATCCAGTGGGTCAGAACTGGCCATCTTGAACATATCACAGCAACATCTATGAAGACGTCTGGAGACAGACCGGCTGGGGCTGGCCAGAGAGGCCAAGGTGGGGGTAACATAGAGGGCAGCAGTTCTCAAAGAATGCCGCCTGCCACAAAGGCACTCTCGGCCATTAATTAGGCAGCGCAGGGCAACTTGTCAGAATTCACACTGACATGGAGCACCAGCTCTCTGTCAGCAGACCCTTTATGTGGCCCTTGTTGGGCAGTCACTAAGTGGATTAGAGCCAGCTGCACCATGGCCTGCCGGCTGTACTACAGGGACAAGCTTCCTGGTCTCTCCCTCTTCCCAGTTTTAAGACAGATACAAATCGAGTAGTTATCTTGCTATAAATATAAAGTCAGTCCCACTCTGGTGTATTCCTGCAGCTCAATCACCAACGGCACACACCGATCACAGTCTAAACTGTTGTTTTCCTCACCACCACGTGTAACCAGGAAGTACGTGGTGAGTGCTACACATACACATACACATACACATACACATACACATACACATACACATACACATACACATACACATACACATACACATACACATACACATACACAGTGTCATTACCACAGTGACTCACAGACACACAGAAGGCAGTGAGAAGAAGAGAACATAAGTTTGTTTGTCAGATCATAAATTACTGACACTGACAAACAATATAACTGATACAGATACACGAGATACTACAGGTGCTGAAACCATGAAAATCATCAGCAAAATAACAGATTGAACAGTAAACGACAGAGTTGGATAAAAATGGTGATGACATGATAGTGTTGGTAATCTTAAGCCAGAGGCCAAAAGGGCAGGGGAAACCATGTTGAGATGACTGTGACAAGCAAAGACACTCTTGATGATCCCCTCCTCAAGGGATGGAGGGAAGATAAAACAGACTACACAAGTAGCTTCTTCAAAGCATTTAGTTGTGATATAGCAGTATGATCTGATGGAGATATATGTCTGTAAAGTGATGTATGACTGAGGCAACTGTAGTGACAGTCGTGTGAAAGTATCAGATGTATGAGTAGGGGACAAGCTAGTTAGTCTACAGGCTGACAGAAAAGTAAAACAACTTACTAGTGCCTGGCTAGACGACTGTGGTGACTCACCTGCAATAAAACAAACATCGATTTAGTATTTGTGTATTAATTGCAGCGTGGCTCAATGTTTGCCAGAGATGTTAAGATGGTGTTTGATTGAACAGGTATGCCATGGGTAAAATGTAATGTACTTCTCACTGGATACTGTACTATATAATATTATAATACATGTATTATATTATATTATAATATATATATATATATATATATATATTTATATAATTATAATATATATATGTATTATATATATATATGTGTTATGATGAATCATATGAACGTATGGTGTAATATATTAATATATTTCATGATAAATTATATTATATATTCACTAATACTATTAATTATTATATTTACATTTATTATAAAAATATATATAAATAATTAATATATTATTATATTAATATAAATTATACAATATAATAAAATAATGTATTATATATAATATATGTTTAATATATATATTTATGTGTCATATATATATATATATATATATATTATATATATATATATATATTACTTACACATAAAATAACTTACTTAACTTATTACGCTATTTAACACATTTTACATTGATACAAAAGCAGCTAACTGATCAACGATGCTCACAATTAGAGTATATTAGCTGTAACAGTTCCAGACATAACATCTGATCACAGCCACAAATAAAACAGAATTAATGTAACATACCTTTATCTTAGTATAAATTCTATTAAACTGGGAACTGACACGTGCATTTAAGCACAGGGTGACACATGAGACACCCTGTGCTCTGTGAACAGTACATCATTATGATCCCCTGCCGAGCATGGTTCAAATTCTAACCCCACAATTAACCCTCCACATTAAATATACCCCAAACAGAATCGATCAACAATTGTTACTGCTTAGAGACAGAGTCCACATATTTGTGAAATCTGACTCCCCAGTTTTCTGAATTTTTATCTAATGCATTTGCGAAGTATTTTTTACAGCGGAGGTTCAGCGTGGGTTTTTTTCAGCTACCCAAAGGTTCAAAGACCAACACCCTTGTACTATCAGGAAGCACAGGCAATGAAGCCATTATAATTTGTTGGGTGGTTTGTCCTGGCTCAGGCAGAATGAGTAATGATTGGCGAATAAAAAACTATCATATGGTTAATGTCAAAATGAAGGGCAGTCAGCAGTGTCTTGATAAAGATGAAAGGAATGCGATGACACAGAACAGTGTTTACCAGACAACTATGTCAGGCATTTCATTATAGGGTGCACTCACATAATCAACCTTTAACTCAGTTAAATTAGCCAGCTATTAAAAAAAATCCCTTAAATTAAAAATACCTCTAGACTAACCCTTAAATGTCAGTTGGCTGGCCAATTTCAGGCTCCTTTTTGCATCTGTAATCAACTATGTATTTTTTATTTAGCTGTGATTAAAATGTTATACCAACTATTACAGTGGGAGAAAATATTGTTGACAGGATCTGTTTAAAACTAACTGACAAGAGGAAAAGTGGCAAGGCTCTGTATAGAATAACACAACTTAAGGGTATTCCCAGTGTCACTGTCACAAATTCCCCATGCTAGTGATCAAAATCAATTCCTGTAGCGACTGCAACAGAAGCAGGCACTCTTTACTAAACCAATAACGCATACAACTTAAACCAAATTCACGCTACAGGTGTGAACGTCAACAATGATGATTTGTGGTGGGCTAAACCATTTCAAGGGGCAGTTGTAAGTGTCCCATAATCACTCACACGTGTAAACGTATAACTAGGTTTAGCCGAAGCGTGATAGCCAACCATAAACACCCTTATGTACCCGTGGTATTATTTACCACACGCCTCACAGCGGTTCAATATTGAAACATTTACCGCAGCAGAGTTCAAACTTGTTAATTAGTGAGAGCGAAGACAGGCGCCTACAATAACTCAACAACAGGCATCAATTTAAGTCTACATGGCCAATAAACCTTGAGGCCCAGTTTGTTTATTAGATGGCCTGCTAATAGAGGTACAACAGCCCCTGCTCAACTGCCCATCATTCAACCACCTATGAAAACAACATTTCAGCTTTACAAAGTGGCACCATATAGCTATTGGGTGGGCCTGGACAAGTGGCCATGTCCTCAAGTATTATTTACTGACTCTGTATCTGCCTGTATCTGTGTACACTGTACATGCAAACAGATCAAAGCAGAGATTTATTTTTAGACACAGATCACTGTCACACTACATTCGCTGGCTGAAAATGCACCGATTACTCTCAGAGGCAGATCTACCATGTAGCACCTTACTTACAAAGTACAAGGTTCTCTGAATATTTCATTTGGCAATGAGAACATAAAAGGAATAGCCAACACTTCAGAGGGCAATCAGAAAGTCTGAGTTTAGCTGACACAACTTTTAGGAATAGTTAGCGTAACCACTGTTGGCCTAGTATGGAGATATCACGTAATCAAGTATTGTTAGTATTTTAAAACTCGCTGGAAGTGACAACATTTAAATAAAGCTCCTGTGTGTTAACTGTGAAATTATCAGTTACATTAACCCCTTTTGGTAAATTAGTTCAATGAACAACTTACAATAACCCATACATGTGGTGAACACTAAATAGGTTTGAACTGAGCATAAATAAATCAAACTGACAAAGGATTATTACCACCACACACACAAACCATCAGTGTAGCTATCTCCCACCTTCAATATCATGAATTTATTGCAGGCAAATTGTAGGTGTCTCTGACTGCCTACTTGACACTAGCTTGACAAAGTAATATCACACACAACTTTGGCAGGACAATACTGAGGAGAGTCATTTCGCCATTAGGATGCCACACACACACATTTTGTCATCTTTATTACTGCCCACTATCTCGGTGTTGCTCATCTGCGGTTTCGTCAAGGTCTAGGTATACCATAAATCATAACTCGAACGTGTCGACAATGAAAGGGTTAAAGCGATGATACACGGAGATTGCTAGAGTTAACGACCATGCACTAACCGAGACACTTCGCTTCAGGGGAGGTGAGTGGAAAAAACCAGAGACCGAGTAGTAGCGTCGAGAGAGAGCAACAATGCGACCACGCGCAGTGGTCACGCGTGGCCGAGCAGCCCTGTCAATCACAGGTGTTGTTCCTATTTCAAATCAGATGTGCTTCTCAGAACTTGTAAGTCATCGCTACATGGCACAAAGAATAGACACTACCGGCAGACTAATTTGCTACCAACAAAAGCGTTTTCACATTCAAGGATGGGTTTGGTGAACTAACTATCCAGTTAGCTAATTAACTAAGATACGTGTACATTAATAATTATACAGATAATCAGAATTGACAACTTTTTTGTTTCACCACTGAATGCAAGTGTGTAAAACTAAATAAATGCTGCCAGAACAATATACTATAATCATCAGCAATGGACACAGAAATATTGTTTCCATCATAAATTATTAACAGTTTACACAACATTAATAGCCAACAAAAGCAAATTGAATAGACACGGTGCCAATCAAATTAATCCCACCTAATCCCTACCCTGTAGCCCTCCCTCCCCACCTCATTTATTAACAAAGCTTAAAATCCCACAAAGTGATCACGTGACACTTAGGGGCAAGATCCGATCTGTATAATAAACACATGCTTCAAAGCAACCTGTTATTTGGTTCTCATGAACCTTAGCATTTGAAAGACCAGAAATGTTGTGTACCTGAGTCTACTTCATCTGTCTATTCTGTGTGAAATTTGATACTGAAGCGTCATAGAATTGGTGCTCGGCAAAGCGTGACAGTCGTGCTACTCTCTCTCTCGACGCTACTACTCGGTCTCTGGTTTTTTCCACTCACCTCCCCTGAAGCGAAGTGTCTCGGTTAGTGCATGGTCGTTAACTCTAGCAATCTCCGTGTATCATCGCTTTAACCCTTTCATTGTCGACACGTTCGAGTTATGATTTATGGTATACCTAGACCTTGACGAAACCGCAGATGAGCAACACCGAGATAGTGGGCAGTAATAAAGATGACAAAATGTGTGTGTGTGGCATCCTAATGGCGAAATGACTCTCCTCAGTATTGTCCTGCCAAAGTTGTGTGTGATATTACTTTGTCAAGCTAGTGTCAAGTAGGCAGTCAGAGACACCTACAATTTGCCTGCAATAAATTCATGATATTGAAGGTGGGAGATAGCTACACTGATGGTTTGTGTGTGTGGTGGTAATAATCCTTTGTCAGTTTGATTTATTTATGCTCAGTTCAAACCTATTTAGTGTTCACCACATGTATGGGTTATTGTAAGTTGTTCATTGAACTAATTTACCAAAAGGGGTTAATGTAACTGATAATTTCACAGTTAACACACAGGAGCTTTATTTAAATGTTGTCACTTCCAGCGAGTTTTAAAATACTAACAATACTTGATTGCGTGATATCTCCATACTAGGCCAACAGTGGTTACGCTAACTATTCCTAAAAGTTGTGTCAGCTAAACTCAGACTTTCTGATTGCCCTCTGAAGTGTTGGCTATTCCTTTTATGTTCTCATTGCCAAATGAAATATTCAGAGAACCTTGTACTTTGTAAGTAAGGTGCTACATGGTAGATCTGCCTCTGAGAGTAATCGGTGCATTTTCAGCCAGCGAATGTAGTGTGACAGTGATCTGTGTCTAAAAATAAATCTCTGCTTTGATCTGTTTGCATGTACAGTGTACACAGATACAGGCAGATACAGAGTCAGTAAATAATACTTGAGGACATGGCCACTTGTCCAGGCCCACCCAATAGCTATATGGTGCCACTTTGTAAAGCTGAAATGTTGTTTTCATAGGTGGTTGAATGATCTTGCTCTGTTCTGGCTTTCGTCACCATTCTGCTTTCAGGTCCACGTCCCCGCAGTATTCCCAATGCTTGTACCATCCAAGCATGAGTTTTAGTGATTGTCAAATCTCCAGATTCCTTTATTTTATACTATCTCGACTACTCTAAATTGTTTTATTTTATATCACATTCAATCTATACCCTGAAATGTGTGAACTTTGGTTTCAACTTTGCCCCATGAACTCTGCTGGTGGCATATCTACAGATGAGTCACCATTCAAATCGCCCATAAAGCAGCCCTGTGAATGATTACTGTGTCTCTCTCTCTATAAGGGAGGGAAACTCTTGTTTACATGTGTGATGTGTCTGCATTGCAATCTGTGCAGATATACTATTAGTGTGTAGCCGATTCAGCCTGATTGATCACAATGTTACAGAGCCAATCTGATCTTGTGGTCATAACTGATGATTGTGGTCAAAATTGACGATTAACCAACTGACCTGCTGCATGATGTCTTCATTGGTCACCCGCGTAAACATGCTGAATAGGGGTTGAAAACATCCATCTTCACAACCATCTTTATAGTATGGTGTGTTAAAATGGTATTTAGTTATGTTATGATTCTCAGGTTTATTCAGTTAACAAGGCATTGGGACCATTTAATAATATCCCAGTTTCTTTTAGGTGGACAAAGGTGGCAGGTCAATCTTTTTGCAAAATATGCATCCAACTCAGATGTTTATTTTTAATACTATATGAGCCAGACAATCTTGATGTGTAATACCGTGCATCTGGTTTTTTAAATTAAATTTGTAATAAACTTTAATGTGGTGTTTATAAACATGAAAAGTGTCACATTTGGCTGTCAGTCCTTTTGAACCAACCCTGCGGCTAAGAATAGTTTTCTCCAGTCAGTGGTTCTGTTGTTTGTTAATGTCAGTTAGTCATGTGATTGTGCAAAAAGAGATTGATTGTTTAAGATTCCCGGTAAAGAGTTTACTAGAATTTATTTGTTTATAATCATATTATGGTAACTGTTGAGGGCGATAAAGTAGAAATGTGATAGCATTCAGACATTCGTAATGGATACAAGAAACAGCCAACTGTTTGAGAAGGAATACACAGAATGTTGAGCGTGTCCAGTAAATAGGAGCTGACCATTGTTCATGCCCTGAAATTTGTCTGGAGGGGCTGTTATCATAAAATCATTGTATTTCACTACTGAGAACCCCTGCAATTTGTCTGCACTACAGATAATGTAGCCAGTGCACTAGTTAGTTTCCAGTTCAAGGTCTGTGTCTCAGGACAGACATCAATCTATATCTGACCCAAGAATGCTCCATAGATGTTCTTAATTAGAAGATAAAACTCACTGTTGTCATTCCACTACACATTCATTGGAGCAGACACAAAAATATAGGTAAAATATTAGGCTGTTACTTCATTGATTTCGTCTCCCAATATGCTGCATTTTGACTGAAGCTGAATAGGTTCCATCAACGTAGGAGTTATGAACCTCGCAGTATCCACAGTAGGTCTTTCTGTGAGAAATGTCTCCAAACGATCACCAAGTCTTAGATCATTGCTATGAGACACACAGAAATCAATACAACAGGTCATCAGGATGTGTGTCTCTGGGATATTATGATGAACATCCTGGCCCCAGGATTTGTCTGGTTGCACTGTTTCTGCCATTGAAATACTCTTGTGTCTTTGGTCGGAGAAGACAAAATAGGAAGAATCCTGAGCCAAAAACCGAGACAGCAAAGTGGACAAGGAAGCTTTAGGCATATCAATAGCAGCACTTAACTTGTTAGCATATTCACAGTGCTAGCATTTACAGGTAGAAGGTACAATATACTTTGTGGTACATTGGTTCATTGGTTTAGCTCCAGTTATGACCAAGAGCTGTTGTTTTGAACCGGAAGCCGATGACCACTCAGTCAGTTTGTGCAAATTGGGTTCAGCTTGCCGTCTCACCTAGCACCAAGCTTAATGGAAGACAATTTGAAGTTGTCTGTGTTTTTGGATGAGGCGTTGGCTGTAGGACCTTTGCCTCATTTACACCCTCTCCCCAATTTTGGGTTACATGTGCAATTGGTCTCATTCTGACAGTGATGGTCTATATCGGTAAACCACCAATGGTATGATTCTGTTAAAGAACCTAGCTGTAAGATACTCTAGTTGCATCATTGTGTTGGCGTTTGGAATCATAACCATAACTAATCCTAGCTTGTTTACTACTTACCCTGCCCCAAACTATACCTGGCTCCAGTCATTAGGCAAAAAAGTAAATAGGGATGAACATGGGTCATCATTATTGTGTAGAGTACAGGGGTCAGGGGTAGAGCTTTGGACTCTCAACTAAAAGAACCCGGGTTCGAATCCTGTACTGTAGCGTGAAACCTTGGGAAAGCTTTTTCACTCTAAATTGCTCCAGTTCACCTGGCTATAGACAATGATGGATATTTGTATGAGCAGCCATCTTGCATTAAATGAAGTGTGGCTGGAAGCTTTCCAGAGACGTTGAAATGGTGTTTGATTGAATAGGTCTGCCAGGGAAATGAAGTGTAAAGTACTTTGAGCAGAACTGAGTTTGAATACAGCGCTATATAAGAAATTACCTTTTTTACCTAGATATTAGAGCAATAAATTTAACCCTTATGGAGAATGATATTGACAGTAACCATTTATTTCCCTGAGCAGTTACAACAATGGGCCGTAGTGATCACGTAGCAGACACTTGAGCTGTAAGGGTAGAAGAAGTAGAAAGCACTGCATGATCCCAACCTTTGTCCTCCTGGGCATTAGGGGAAGGGCATTTTTAAACAAGCTGTCCAAATGATGAGGATGTCAGTCTGGATCTGCGCCACCCTACCCCACACCACCCCATTGACAGGTGCATTATACAAACCTGGTGTCTGACTGTGTGTTTGTCACTGTGAGTTTGCACAGCCAGTAGTCCACATGATGTAACTGTCTACACAAGCCCGTACAAAACTACAATAGAATGCCTCTGGGAAAGCATCCCAGAAGAGCCTGTTGCCATTACACAACTGTAGGTTCTGTTGCTACAACACAAACAAGTCAGAACGTGATGAATGGGCAGCTGCAGAAGTTACATATTTTGACATTCCACCGGCAACCTAATTAATTGTCAGTGCACATTTGTTACCCTACAGGAGTCAGACCACATTTGCATTTTCCATAGGCGACCATTATAACGTTTCCTTCATTTCCTACTAATCTTGAATAGATTTGTTATTGACAATTTCACAGCATATTTACCCTCCATAGAAGTTCTGTGAAAAATTCATACCTCAGGCACCCACAAACCTCTTTCAAACCTTACACCCCTCCATTTCTGCTTGAGCCACCCATGGATTGCCCCTGATTACATCACCAAGCAAAATGACAACTGTATTAATATGCAGAAATGCAATGACTGAGAGCTGTCATAATTTGACAGCTCTGATGCCACGCTGCACAAAAATGTCATTTCTAATCACTCCACACTACATTTGTGCTCACAGAAATTCAGACAACCTGCATAATGCTGCTTTTATATGATACTCTTTGATCGGGTAATGGCGGATGAGCACCTTATTGTGGTCTTACATTTACAGAGGTGCAGTGCAATAAGTAGCAACAGTAGCTGTTTATATTTTGAATGTTTTGTACATTTAAAGCAGTTAATCTTTTGGGCCAAATGTCCGACAGACTTATGGCATCACTCTGCGTTAGCTCCTATATTTAAAAAAAAACTGTTTGGGAATAGTATTTCTAATTTGGAATATTATTTGGAGGCACTTGAAGACTATCAATGTTGTAACGCCACTAAACTCACTATGATTCGCCAAAATACTTCAGGGACTCTTGGTCCATTAAAACTGAGAACTACATTTTAGTGCTTATTAAATGCAATTGGGTGAGCAATAGATCACATCTAAGTGGATTTTCAACATATTTTATTTGTTAGATCACGCCAGGTTCCGTAGTATAAATGACCATAATACTCTTAGGTTTACTATCTCCAAATTACCCAAATAAAAAATTTATACATCATGTCTTATTTTTAATCTTTATTGCTATGTTGTACATATACCATCCGTAATTGTGTAAAACAGGGACTTGACAGATCAATAAATCATTTAATGAGGTATACTACATTTTACATTTTACTTTAAAGTTGAAGAGTTATTGGTCTGCCTCTCATTGTCATACAGTGATCTAGTTATATTGTAAAACATATATTTTCTATGTTGTTGTCAGTTCATATAAAAATTATGTTATCACATTAAAATATGAAGGATTCTTTTAATAACAGAATTTGAATGTCAGCATATTGAACCTTGACAAATTCAGTGTTGCAACGTCCTGATCTCACTGGCATTTATTTGCCTCATAAAATGTCAACGGTCTTTCATTTGACCTAAGCAGTGAACATGTTTTTATTATACGAGAAGTTGTCATAACAGGAATGGCTGGTTGCTGGAGCCACGAGATACCATCTAAAGTGTGATTGTATGTTAGGGCACGCTTGTTTCTAAACAAGTTAGTCGATTACAATGGAAAGCCCCAGTTACGCAGGCCTGCATCAGAGGAGCTGAGATAAAAACAAGAGTAGCTTTCTACCAGCGATGAGTCGAGTAAAAAGTGTTCTGTTTGTCATGCTACTCTTGTTTTTATCTCAGCTCCTCTGATGCAGGCCTGCGTAACTGGGGCTTTCCATTGTAATCGACTAACTTGTTTAGAAACAAGCGTGCCCTAACATACAATCACACTTTAGATGGTATCTCGTGGCTCCAGCAACCAGCCATTCCTGTTATGACAACTTCTCGTATAATAAAAACATGTTCACTGCTTAGGTCAAATGAAAGACCGTTGACATTTTATGAGGCAAATAAATGCCAGTGAGATCAGGACGTTGCAACACTGAATTTGTCAAGGTTCAATATGCTGACATTCAAATTCTGTTATTAAAAGAATCCTTCATATTTTAATGTGATAACATAATTTTTATATGAACTGACAACAACATAGAAAATATATGTTTTACAATATAACTAGATCACTGTATGACAATGAGAGGCAGACCAATAACTCTTCAACTTTAAAGTAAAATGTAAAATGTAGTATACCTCATTAAATGATTTATTGATCTGTCAAGTCCCTGTTTTACACAATTACGGATGGTATATGTACAACATAGCAATAAAGATTAAAAATAAGACATGATGTATAAATTTTTTATTTGGGTAATTTGGAGATAGTAAACCTAAGAGTATTATGGTCATTTATACTACGGAACCTGGCGTGATCTAACAAATAAAATATGTTGAAAATCCACTTAGATGTGATCTATTGCTCACCCAATTGCATTTAATAAGCACTAAAATGTAGTTCTCAGTTTTAATGGACCAAGAGTCCCTGAAGTATTTTGGCGAATCATAGTGAGTTTAGTGGCGTTACAACATTGATAGTCTTCAAGTGCCTCCAAATAATATTCCAAATTAGAAATACTATTCCCAAACAGTTTTTTTTTAATATAGGAGCTAACGCAGAGTGATGCCATAAGTCTGTCGGACATTTGGCCCAAAAGATTAACTGCTTTAAATGTACAAAACATTCAAAATATAAACAGCTACTGTTGCTACTTATTGCACTGCACCTCTGTAAATGTAAGACCACAATAAGGTGCTCATCCGCCATTAACCGATCAAAGAGTATCATATAAAAGCAGCATTATGCAGGTTGTCTGAATTTCTGTGAGCACAAATGTAGTGTGGAGTGATTAGAAATGACATTTTTGTGCAGCGTGGCATCAGAGCTGTCAAATTATGACAGCTCTCAGTCATTCCATTTCTGCATATTAATACAGTTGTCATTTTGCTTGGTGATGTAATCAGGGGCAATCCATGGGTGGCTCAAGCAGAAATGGAGGGTGTAAGGTTTGAAAGAGGTTTGTGGGTGCCTGAGGTATGAATTTTTCACAGAACTTCTATGGAGGGTAAATATGCTGTGAAATTGTCAATAACAAATCTATTCAAGATTAGTAGGAAATGAAGGAAACGTTATAATGGTCGCCTATGGAAAATGCAAATGTGGTCTGACTCCTGTAGGGTAACAAATGTGCACTGACAATTAATTAGGTTGCCGGTGGAATGTCAAAATATGTAACTTCTGCAGCTGCCCATTCATCACGTTCTGACTTGTTTGTGTTGTAGCAACAGAACCTACAGTTGTGTAATGGCAACAGGCTCTTCTGGGATGCTTTCCCAGAGGCATTCTATTGTAGTTTTGTACGGGCTTGTGTAGACAGTTACATCATGTGGACTACTGGCTGTGCAAACTCACAGTGACAAACACACAGTCAGACACCAGGTTTGTATAATGCACCTGTCAATGGGGTGGTGTGGGGTAGGGTGGCGCAGATCCAGACTGACATCCTCATCATTTGGACAGCTTGTTTAAAAATGCCCTTCCCCTAATGCCCAGGAGGACAAAGGTTGGGATCATGCAGTGCTTTCTACTTCTTCTACCCTTACAGCTCAAGTGTCTGCTACGTGATCACTACGGCCCATTGTTGTAACTGCTCAGGGAAATAAATGGTTACTGTCAATATCATTCTCCATAAGGGTTAAATTTATTGCTCTAATATCTAGGTAAAAAAGGTAATTTCTTATATAGCGCTGTATTCAAACTCAGTTCTGCTCAAAGTACTTTACACTTCATTTCCCTGGCAGACCTATTCAATCAAACACCATTTCAACGTCTCTGGAAAGCTTCCAGCCACACTTCATTTAATGCAAGATGGCTGCTCATACAAATATCCATCATTGTCTATAGCCAGGTGAACTGGAGCAATTTAGAGTGAAAAAGCTTTCCCAAGGTTTCACGCTACAGTACAGGATTCGAACCCGGGTTCTTTTAGTTGAGAGTCCAAAGCTCTACCCCTGACCCCTGTACTCTACACAATAATGATGACCCATGTTCATCCCTATTTACTTTTTTGCCTAATGACTGGAGCCAGGTATAGTTTGGGGCAGGGTAAGTAGTAAACAAGCTAGGATTAGTTATGGTTATGATTCCAAACGCCAACACAATGATGCAACTAGAGTATCTTACAGCTAGGTTCTTTAACAGAATCATACCATTGGTGGTTTACCGATATAGACCATCACTGTCAGAATGAGACCAATTGCACATGTAACCCAAAATTGGGGAGAGGGTGTAAATGAGGCAAAGGTCCTACAGCCAACGCCTCATCCAAAAACACAGACAACTTCAAATTGTCTTCCATTAAGCTTGGTGCTAGGTGAGACGGCAAGCTGAACCCAATTTGCACAAACTGACTGAGTGGTCATCGGCTTCCGGTTCAAAACAACAGCTCTTGGTCATAACTGGAGCTAAACCAATGAACCAATGTACCACAAAGTATATTGTACCTTCTACCTGTAAATGCTAGCACTGTGAATATGCTAACAAGTTAAGTGCTGCTATTGATATGCCTAAAGCTTCCTTGTCCACTTTGCTGTCTCGGTTTTTGGCTCAGGATTCTTCCTATTTTGTCTTCTCCGACCAAAGACACAAGAGTATTTCAATGGCAGAAACAGTGCAACCAGACAAATCCTGGGGCCAGGATGTTCATCATAATATCCCAGAGACACACATCCTGATGACCTGTTGTATTGATTTCTGTGTGTCTCATAGCAATGATCTAAGACTTGGTGATCGTTTGGAGACATTTCTCACAGAAAGACCTACTGTGGATACTGCGAGGTTCATAACTCCTACGTTGATGGAACCTATTCAGCTTCAGTCAAAATGCAGCATATTGGGAGACGAAATCAATGAAGTAACAGCCTAATATTTTACCTATATTTTTGTGTCTGCTCCAATGAATGTGTAGTGGAATGACAACAGTGAGTTTTATCTTCTAATTAAGAACATCTATGGAGCATTCTTGGGTCAGATATAGATTGATGTCTGTCCTGAGACACAGACCTTGAACTGGAAACTAACTAGTGCACTGGCTACATTATCTGTAGTGCAGACAAATTGCAGGGGTTCTCAGTAGTGAAATACAATGATTTTATGATAACAGCCCCTCCAGACAAATTTCAGGGCATGAACAATGGTCAGCTCCTATTTACTGGACACGCTCAACATTCTGTGTATTCCTTCTCAAACAGTTGGCTGTTTCTTGTATCCATTACGAATGTCTGAATGCTATCACATTTCTACTTTATCGCCCTCAACAGTTACCATAATATGATTATAAACAAATAAATTCTAGTAAACTCTTTACCGGGAATCTTAAACAATCAATCTCTTTTTGCACAATCACATGACTAACTGACATTAACAAACAACAGAACCACTGACTGGAGAAAACTATTCTTAGCCGCAGGGTTGGTTCAAAAGGACTGACAGCCAAATGTGACACTTTTCATGTTTATAAACACCACATTAAAGTTTATTACAAATTTAATTTAAAAAACCAGATGCACGGTATTACACATCAAGATTGTCTGGCTCATATAGTATTAAAAATAAACATCTGAGTTGGATGCATATTTTGCAAAAAGATTGACCTGCCACCTTTGTCCACCTAAAAGAAACTGGGATATTATTAAATGGTCCCAATGCCTTGTTAACTGAATAAACCTGAGAATCATAACATAACTAAATACCATTTTAACACACCATACTATAAAGATGGTTGTGAAGATGGATGTTTTCAACCCCTATTCAGCATGTTTACGCGGGTGACCAATGAAGACATCATGCAGCAGGTCAGTTGGTTAATCGTCAATTTTGACCACAATCATCAGTTATGACCACAAGATCAGATTGGCTCTGTAACATTGTGATCAATCAGGCTGAATCGGCTACACACTAATAGTATATCTGCACAGATTGCAATGCAGACACCACACATGTAAACAAGAGTTTCCCTCCCTTATAGAGAGAGAGACACAGTAATCATTCACAGGGCTGCTTTATGGGCGATTTGAATGGTGACTCATCTGTAGATATGCCACCAGCAGAGTTCATGGGGCAAAGTTGAAACCAAAGTTCACACATTTCAGGGTATAGATTGAATGTGATATAAAATAAAACAATTTAGAGTAGTCGAGATAGTATAAAATAAAGGAATCTGGAGATTTGACAATCACTAAAACTCATGCTTGGATGGTACAAGCATTGGGAATACTGCGGGGACGTGGACCTGAAAGCAGAATGGTGACGAAAGCCAGAACAGAGCAAGACCAGAGAACATGGACATGAGTCAATCAGACACAGACAGCAGTGTGAACATGGTCTAACACCATGTGATAACACGCACTGATAAGTTCCTGTAAATTTCAAAGACGGTAGATCAACAGTAAGGTTATCATAATAAATTTTACGATGAAGTTGTTGCAGACTTCATAATAAAAACATCAAATTATTAGCTGTTATTTCACTTTTATTAACTATCTAGAAATCTATGAAACATGAACTTTTATTTTAAAATATTTTATGTTTTATGAAGTGGCGGCAAAGCAATCTCATGTGTGTGCATCCCCCTAACTGTTGAGAAAAAGACTGACGAGTCAGTAAACTACACTAAGAGAAAGAAACCCTTCTAACAGGGCGGCAACTGTAACACAAGATAGTAGGATGCCGCTATTAATAATGATTAGGCCCAACACCAGTCACCGATGCAATGGCGCACTAACCACATTGCTATGCTCAAAGACATTCCTTGCAGTCCTAGAATTCCTGGAATTACAGGATGACCTAGGAGCAGTCGACATGTTTAGTGAGCCTGGCTCTGGTATGTGGCCATCAATAACAGCTATGCCAACTGTGCATCCTACTGCACTACGTATGCCACCAGCAACAATGTTATTGCATTACATGATGCTAAACCAAGACTTCACTGAATCTGATCCGTTTGTCGAGGTGTAATGTATGCAAGAATGCTGCATTTGGACCCCCGTAATGGCTGCTCCCTTCTAGTTCTAGTCATGCTGACAGTTCCGACAAGTGCGTTGAAGCTTTTGTTTTGACTCACACATAATTACTTAATGATAACATAAGAGGGATGAGTTTGCACTGGAATAACTTACTGAAACAAGTAATGTTATTCACGTTTACAATATCATAACACTTATCGTACTGTGTGAGTACACAAAATGTTATTTACTGTAGCAGCAATGTCATCAACACGTGGAATCCTCGTACAACATAACCCATATTTATTCAGATTGTTCATGTCTGCAGCGAAATACAACTTCCAGGTTGGTTGATTAACTATGGAGATTTAGTTTGTCAAATATACAATGTAGTACTGCAAATGAGTAGACAGCTCCATAACTGATTCCTACACACATGTACAACACTGCTTTCATTTTCTGTTGTTGGGTTCATTACAGAACACATGCAGCATGAGATCGATCATTAGTCAACATTTATCTCTGGGCCTGTGACAACACGAACAATGGATATCCAACGTATAATCCATCACAATGACAAAGTATGATTTATAATAATGCAACAATCTTTGTCCGATTAATTACTTTGATTCAACTGCATGACATGGCCAGTCACTTCAATGTTAAGATGTCAATGCTGTCACAGTGACACATCTCACATGGCAGTTATGACAATACTCATGCAGCAATGACTAGCTGAGGTAAGATCTCAAAATGGGATACAGTCATCTTTTAGGGACACTGGCTAATGACTGGTGAAGGCCAACATTATCATGTTATTGATACAGACCTTGCTCAGTGTCACAGTATACAGTGTGTATGTCACAGAGCAGCCACATGTGGAAGTATTAAACCTACTTCCTGAACTGGATCACAAATCTGGTTCCTTCTTGTACAAATATATGTAACATGTATATAATTTAAATAAATATTTATATTGTCAGTTTAATTTCAAGTTACATGAGTAAATGCAGTAAATTAATACCATATAACGTGTGTCACTGATTAATATATTTCATTATTTAGGCCAAAATTTAAAGCTCTGACAGATCATGGCCTTTTTATTAATCCATAAGGATATTTAATCAAACAAATATCTTTAAAACAATCACAAAATGTACTAGTGTAGATGTGATATAGAGAAGTTTCCCAGACTCATTAACATTGAATCAAAGTACCAGGTAATCACTTATACAAAGCTAACTTGCTAACATCTACTGGAATGTCATATTCCAGTAATTTTTTATCTAATTAAAAAAATTGCTCCCCGGCAGTGAACATAAACTAACGGGTGCTATATTTACGTGGGGTTTTCGCACCGCAATTACGCACAAGCCTAGTAAACAGTCCAATTAAACAATCGCTGTCTGTTGTCTATATTGTCCACTAAATGGCAACAGATTACATAAATCATGCGCTACAGCGGAGCCCCTCAACGGAAGTGTGAGAGCAAGTAGTATATGTGGCCACCTCGATGTCATATTCAGGTCACCTGTCACCCAGCTCTCATCATTGCCTCTTCATGAGGGCCCTGTCACGCCACGCCACGCATTGTCAACGCCACTTACACCCTTTTGCAGAGCGCTGTGCACAATGCTATCAGGGTACTAATTTAATCGCACAGCTAAGTTGCTAACATGCGTACGCTGCCATACACTGTTCCACACACAGGGCCTTGACACAGCATTCTACATAAGTGGAGTAAAATCAAGGACCAGTTTATCAACCACACCGCGGGCCACAGGTTTATTTGCACCCCTAGACCTGCTTCTAATACGGGCAATCGTGTAACTATCTGTGGAGGTGAACTGATATATTAGTGGGTTCCTTATACGGTGAACTACTGTAATCAGTTCACAGCTGTGTCAGTGTTGGCATCTAGATTAACAGCTCGGTTAGACTGATGACAAGTTAATTATATTACAATTCAACACTGTGTTGGCAAGAAATAATTAAATAAGCAGATTATTTTTAGTTATCGATACTGATATGTATACCTGTGTCATAGTAAAGATAATCAACATAAAAAATGTATGATTTATTCTAGCCCCTAAAACACCTCTACAAGCATGAGATAACAAAAGGATAATATGAAAATCTGTAAAGCTTTCATGCAAGTGCCTTGAACATTTTCTATGGCAATGTCAACAAGAGTTAATTAATGTGTACACACACTTACACACCTACAGGCTACAGCACTAGTTGTGTGCCTGTCATATGTCGACTGCAGGTATTGTTAAATTAAGTGACCTAGGGATCAGAGAGGCTGTGGAGGCCCACTAGATAACATGAGCGACTGTCTGAACCGTCACTACGGGCCACGAGCTACTACGACTATTACTACTAGTAGTAGAGAAGACAACGTACCACTTGTGTGATGAGGCGATCCCGCAATGTTTACTTACTTAGCACAGGCAGTCGCTCAGAAAAGTGTTTGTTAATAATGAGCGAGTGAGTACAGGCAGGCGACTGAGTCAGCGTGAAGACTTCAGACCTCTCCGCGGCCGCCGACACCGATGACAACAACAAGTGAAGTCAACTAAGCATGAAAACAGTTCATACCTGGTATGCTAATTTTGAGGTGTGCCGCAGTGGTGGCGGGGCGGTGGCGGTGGCTAACATACCCCTTTCTGCCACGCCGGCCGGCCGCGTAACTGCATTGCTCACTAGAAAAGAAATCGTGTCTATTGTGTCTGAATGGCCAGCGGGCCTGGGGGCATGTGTAATGGGGACACGGTCGGTTGTCTGGCCAAGACAGGCAGGCAAGCGCGTGTGTGTGTGCTCGTGTCCAGCCATTCATGGGATCAGTGGCGTGTCTCGATAGTGGAAAACACCAACAAATGGAGACGGAAGAACAATGTGGCATAACTAGGGGGAATGCCAATAGACACACATTTTTATTATTTAATTTCTATAAGTTGTTATTGATGAACTGCTGGTGAGTTTGAGATCATGGCTATAAAATGGTCAATGAAAGAAACTAACTAAACCATTGTTATTTACATATTATTCTAATATTGGATCCTTGTAAATGCCTGCGAGGCACCGAGGTCTACTCGCCTCTTTCTTACATTCATTCGCTTTCTTGGACTACTGCCACTGGCTGACCCACCAACTTGCAATGTAGTAAAAAACCACAAACGGAGTTATTTATTTTTTAGTGTGGACAAACTGGATGGCAGAACGGTCTCCAGAGGGCGTCATGGTTGCTTTATGTTTGATATGTTATGGCATAAGTCAAATTAATGACAGTAAAACGTAAAGGTCAGCGTGAATTAGTTAAAGATTGAAATATTGTACAAGCTAGGCTGGTTGTTTCATGAGCAGTTATTAGCTAGGAGGGGATTACAAGCCAAGGAGACTAGTGAACAAACAAGGACAGTGTGTAACGAACGAAGAACTGACTCCCATCTATATAAAAAAGTATACTTGTTCATTATTCATTGTATGCATTTCATTTTATAATAAAACGTATGGTATATCATTCATGTGTAACTTAGTAATATGCTGAAACATAATATAAACGGGGTTAGTGACACATATTACAAGAAAAATGTTGCTATCAATTAGGAAAATTAACACCAGTAATTAAAACAAACTATACAAATTAGTGGCACGCCTTGTTGCCACTGTTTACAATATCAGTCTTATTAGTCTGCCTTTAGTCACCCTGCATTAGTAGGCTGGAATATCTCCTAATAACGTCCGCAAGACTTCACCAAAAAACCTGCACGCAGGAAAAGCAATAGTAACACTTCAGATTGCAAAAGGTGCAAAGTGATTCTCACTATCTCTGGAACAACCCACCCAAACAGTATAGGCAGTTCAGCGTAATCGGGATCTCGCCCGGAAGTCTGTGATATCACCGAAAACATGTCAGACTTGCAACTGGCCCATTCATCACCCTCTGCTCCCAAACACCTAGCAGCTGGAATCCAGACTACAATCACCCTGAAGAAATGAGTGGGTTACGACAGACCTCCCAGGTTGGGTTGGCAGAGGGAGGAAACAAGAGGAATTGTCAGAGTTGTCTTTATAAGACATTCCATAACTGTGTCGTCAGTGTAAATGACCTATGTCATGAGTTTGGAGATTGATGACAGATGATTACTCGGTGGTTCGCTCATCCGTGTCAGGGGCTATAGTAAATACTGAACTGGGTCTACATCACCAACACAATGTTAAACTTGTGATCTATTGGGTATACCTCGGTAGCAGGATTTGAACAATTCTAACTTTATGCTTATCACATAATTGTGTAACATGTAGCAATGTGCTTATTATACAGTGATGTTAAAAACAATAAATGTTCAAGACATCATTGCATCTCAAGAGAGTAGTTGATGTTATCGTTTTAAATTATAAATTCATTCCCTTCTTTGAAATACCTTCAGTCAGTTCACGTTCTCTAGTTTCAGTTTCCGTACAACAGTGACTTAGATATACGTATTCATATGTTTTACTTGTACTTTTATTATATTTATTGCTTATAATGTTTTAATGTTGTCAACACTACTGAACAGAGTTGGATTTTTAATGTCTAAATAAAGTGTATTATTATGTTATTACAGTTATAAACAAATTTGTCATCAAAATCCCAATGTTATCTAACAACTTGTATGATGGTAACCAAAACTGTCTTGTTTCTCAGCGCATTCATTCATTTGGAAACACACATTATCTCTACACTCTGTGCCTACACATTGAGTGATACAGTGCTGCCAGATTAAATTTCAGTAACAGTTTAAGATGACGTTTTGACGATGATCGATGTTGATTCGGTTTGTTAGGCAACCAGATACTGTGTAACAGTCGAACTACACCCCAGTGCACTGGGACAGGGGCCGCAGAGATCACAGACGAGCCATTGTCTCGCTGATTCATCATACCCTTTGTTAGCAGGTGCTGCGTCTTTACAAAGAAGGTGCATTTTTCCCCGTGACACCAGTTGGCTTCACGTTCGCCCTATCACCAGTGAACAATGTATAACTGTCAGCGTGCCTGTCAATTCTAAGTCTTCTCTGATGATCACTATGTCGGCACAGCATTGCAGTTATTTTTTATATTTGAAAACTTGCACAATCAGCCAAAACATTAATGAAAAACTGGGAGAAATTATTGATTGAACAATTTTCAAAGAGGCAATTAAAAACTGAAGATTTTCAAGTCAAGCCTGATTCAGTAATTGATTGTTCCCTCATCACACTTTAATGAACCCAAATGATCAAACCACATTTTGCTTTATTACAGTAGATCATAAAGTCAATAGGTAAGTGAAGCATTGTGCTACATGTTTGTCATTAAAAACCAACCAACAATGTCACTGAGTATCCTTGCAATGAGCAGGAGAGTATACCACTCCACTAAACGGACAGTATGCACGCAAACAGTGCTGCCTCCTACTGGACACAACTGCAAACACACCCACAGTGGCATGAGCACACAACCCCTATCAAATAGCAGAAGGTGCAGTAACTGTTATCGCATTATCGACATATTTTCACCTGGTTCAAAAGTCACACTGGCAAACTCGGCTTACGCATAAAAACCTGCTCGTGGTCGGCAGCCACACACCACACCACACCACACTGTTGGCACCAGAGACCACGGCTTGGCTCCCAGCAACGGACAGACAGGTCTATTTGTGAGTGACAGCTGCAGACAGCAAGGGACAGACAGACAGTCTATTTCTGTGACTGCCTTCCGAGTAGTCTCTGGCGTAGGGTCTGCACTGTACAATGAGCACGATAAATCATGTTGTGCCAGCAAGCGGGTGGCGCTGACAAGGTGATCTGGTGTACAGGGAGGCAGATCTGGACATCATGTCTGACAGATGATATGAAGAAGGCCACATTTGCACAGCACCACACCACACCACACCACATGGCATGCCAGGCTGTCTTGAAAGGAAAACAAATGTCGCTGACTGGAGACAGGGGCTCTGTCTAGGTGGCTGATAAGCAAGGGCATCGCACTTGATCAATGTCCACTGGAACCCAGGCAGGCGGTGGTTGTCGTACAAGAGTGTTGTGTGTATGTGTGCCGTTTGCTTGTGTTAATGTGTACACACTGCTGCATGCAGGAGTGGATGTAAACATAAAATGTGTTATGGATATCATAATTCTCTGTAAATTATTCAATAGGGAAAAAACCCAGATGAAAGGCAAATGTGTAACCCAAGACAATACATTTATAATTGTACACCAAGTTAATCGAATTTAGAAAATATAGTCACAGGAAAAAGTCCTGGGATTTAAAGCTAACCTACTCTTAACTACTAAACACGCTCCCAGGAACAATTTTAGTAATTGCTAGCAATGCTGGATGATTTGATGCAAAAGATTTTTGTTGTACTGCTTTACAAACATCTTGGAAATGGTTTAAATGTTGTGTAAATTAGTTCAACCTTTTAGAATACTAGTGTTTTGTTGAGTGAATATAGTTTGAACAGTCATTGAAAGTCTATGTACTGTATGACTCAACTGATGTGCATATCCAATTAGCAGGCAATAACACACACACACACACACACACACACACACACACACACACCACCACACACCACCACCACCACCACCACCACCACCACCACACCACCACCACCACCACCACCACCACCACCACCACCACCACCACACCACCACACAAACCACACCACCACCACCACCACCACCACCACCACCACCACCACACACACACACACCACACACACACACACACACACACACACCACCACCACCACCACCACCACCACCACCACCACCACCACACACCACCACCACCACCACCACCACCACCCACCACCACACCACCACCACCCACACCACCACCACCACCACCACCACCACCACCACCACCACCACCACCACCACCACCACCACCACACACCACCACACCACCACCACCACCACCACACCACCACCACCACCACCACCACCACCACCACCACCACCACAACACCACCACCACCACCACCACCACCACCACCACCACCACACACCACACACACACACACACACACACACACACACACACACACACACACCACCACCACCACCACCACCACCACCACCACCACCACCACCACCACCACCACCACCACCACCACCAACAAGACATGTACCACCCTCACAATACACGTAAATCATTATGATTACATTACTTGGTTCAAACTCAACACCACACCATACACCACTGATAGGCATGGGCACTATTATATTTGTTGCATAGCAACTACCTTCTGATGTAGAATGTAAGGTGGAGGACAGGTGCTGCCTCTGTCAGCATGCGTGTGCGAGGCCGTCAACTACAGCAGCCAAGCGCTCTGTGCAAGGTGCCAAATTGACAAAGTGGCTGATTTATCCCCTGCGCCAACCAAGGCAGACAGCGGACATTAAATCATCTGTCACTGCCTCAGTCCACCTCACAATGCCACACTTCCACAGCTGTCGTGGGGGTGGGGTGGGTGCATGGGGGGCCTCCGCTCTCGCAATTTCAACACCACCCAGCGTAATGTAGTGGGCTTGCTAGGCTCATCAAAATGATCAATAAATCTCTATCACAGCCGCCACACAGAGGCTGTTATGTGACACTCTGCTGAAGCTGTCTAAGCTGGTGACACTGAAGCGCCAATTGCTCTCTGCTTGACTGCAATCTGCTCTCCAGGCATTTTACAATGCTGCTAACCACCGACTTAATAACGGAGGGAGGGCCTCATAACATTAACATTTTTTCTCGCGACACGGCACCTGCTTACATGGCAACGATAAGCACGACAATCCACTGGCAATATAATCCACTGCAACAGAAATCCAATAAAAATGAATACACGCACACACACGCACGCACACACACATACACACACACGAGTACTCATGTATTAAAAACAATGTTCATCAAATAATCATGACATAATAAAACTACTAATAGCACCTCAACTTGCGTTGTTCTTTAATCTGTTTCAAATTTATCACGGTTATTTCTGGATTCTTTTACCGATTTTCGTCACGAACCGAAGAAATGATTTAACAGCCGTCTAAAGCAGTGAAGGATAATGTCTAGCGGGTCTGACAGGGAGACTTCTGCTGGTTTGGCTGCACTTGATTACATCAATGAGTCTGTAGTACAACGGCAAACGGCAGCAGCAGCATGGCCTTGTGATTTTCACCAGTTGACCGTGATCATGCATGATAATAATCAATATCAGAGTAGGCAGTATTCATTAATTGTTATATGCGAAAGCCTCTATTGTGTCTCGCACATTATCGTTTCGGGTGGCAAATGACTGGTGTCACAGGGGCATCTTTAACTGTTTTCCAGCCGGATGGCTGGCGGTGGGTAGTTAAGTGTGATATTTACGATGTTTCCGACTGGGGGGAGGGCAACGGTTACATGCGCTGCAAATCATCGCTGGCTGGCTGCAGCCCAACGTGATCAGTGTTTAATTGTGACAGTTTTATACCGTTTATAAGGCCTGTTGTCAGCGTACTGGAGTCGGGTCTGAGGTAGGCCAGGTCATTCATAGTCTCATTTGCTCCTGTCTTGTAGCTGGCCAGTTTCCAGCTCACTAATGGAACTGTTACACCTATGTGTGTTTGGGAGGGCTGAAGGGCATAGTTTACCGTCACCAATTGATATATGTGTATTATAGGCATTTTTTGCTCAGGCTGAACCAAACTTAATGCCATAGTGAGCTGTTCGTGTGTGTAAACGTTGGTGTGTCATTACTCTAAATGACTGCATGGTGTTGCACTTTGATCTATAATGCAAACCCAACATGTTTGACAATACCTGTACGTACGTGTTATTTTTGTAACTTCAATGACACCAAGTTCTTTCTCATTAGACATGCAATTACGTACTCAGACCACTGCATTACACTTAAGCATTTACTAGCTAGTGTTAATATTTGTACACAGTACTTACTATTTGCCATGAAATTAGTTTGAAACATGAGCAACAAATCTAACTGACGAGGAACCTTTAAGATGCTAGCATATCTACACAACACAGCAGGTGTAATTCTGTAGACAAGACATTCTCTTATTGTTAGTAACAACCATATTTCCCTGCCCAGTAGATGGTGTCGTGCGTGTTGTTCTTAAACCTCTGTAAATCTTACATCTCTGTTGATTACACTTCGGTATCCATCAACGGGCCAGAAAATCAATGTTAATTTGTGTCCTCTAGCTGTTGCCTCCGTGCCATTTAGCAGTGCGACACACATCGCAAGAACAACAATTTTATCAGCATTTACTCAAGTCAACTACAACTAACAAACAGGGCCTTATCAGGCTTATGAAGGATTACATTTTTGCCAGTCACACATGTTATGGTGGACACGGGATGTCAACTCTTGTCATACACATACAAGCCAGCTGAGATGTGCTTTATGACCCAAAATACAGTGTAAATACAAACACACAAGTTACACCTATTTTCAAGGCATAACTGATAATATCTGAGTTTGGAAGACGTATTTTTGCTCCTTCATTTTCTGAGCAGGCAAAAGAAAACAAACTAATCACTAATAAAATGTTATTAGTGATTAGTCAGATATGTAGATGATTTTTTTTAAATCTGCCTGGGCCAACTCTTAATTATTTTGCCACTGATATCGCACGCTCATGACATATTTATGTTATTTCTTATGGTGCATCGATTATTAAAATATTGATTTTTTATTATTGATTCTTCATCACACATGAGATCATTGTACCTTTCTTTACATCTTTTTATTTACAGTTCCAAATGAACTAAATATTTGCATGTGAGTCAGGCAGCATCAGTGGGGGTATTAACTGATTATCAGGTTAATCAGCCTCACTGTCACCCAATGAAGCATTTATCAAATATTCATTCATACAAAATTTTGAATATAATTTTGAATGTAGCAAAATTAAACAGCGATTGAGGAATACCAAATCGGTTTACTTTACGCTGAAACGTGATCATGAATATGAAGACAACCTGGTAGCCAATGCATAAGAATTAGGATCCTCGTGCAATCCACAAATGTAGCAGCCTGGTACATACACATGCCCAGGTGCTTCTAATCAACTCACTGGGCAATGATTCTAGCTAGTATGCTATTCCTAGCAGATATAATTTTACACACCTACTGTAGCAGCAGAGGGCACACTGATGTCAGGGCACACTATTTATCCAGCACAACACGTTCTGCAAACATTTACATGCACTCACAAACTATTAGACTGAACCGAGAGGCCTTGATGTCACATCTAAATTGTTCATACCTAGTCAATTGTCAACATGCCTATGCTAGTCATGACACCTATCTCAGCTCGGCAGTGTATTTGTGACATTTAATGATTTAATTGACACACTGAAGCAGCTCACTGCCAAGTCTAGAAGCATGTTTTGTTGAAAGATAATGGGAATCAGTACAAATGTGAACAAGCCAATACAATTATCAACCACGTAATTCATAGCATTAAAAAAGGCTTATAAAAATATGAAAGATTATTAAAAAACTTCTGGTGCAAGCATGTGTCGGGATCTGTAATGGATTCAAATTTTCAAACAAACACACATATTTCCTCTATCAGTCCACGAACAAGGATCTGACCTGGAATATCTTATTTCACACATATTAGGATGCCATCAACATGTTGTTGTGATGCAGCAGTAACTGCCAAGCCTGTTACTAATAGCTAGGCACCCTGCATGTGCGTGCTGCAACCTTGGAACGCGTCTGTCTGTCCAGTGGTTTTATACTCACAGACGAGACTGACTTTGGCAGTAACGTCAGAAAGAGCCAAAGTATAATAATTATTCGAGAGTGTAGAAAATCCACAATCACGTTAATTTGGATGCAAAATGGCATACATTGCATTGATACTGCAAAACAGTATTATTATGATACACTGTACAATGCACAGTGATGTGACTAAACTAGCACGCAGTCACAACAACACTGTATACTCTTTGTTCGTCACACAATAAGTTAACAGACATTATTCATGATTTGGATGACACCTACTGACAGTTTGCTACGGAAGGGACTGATATGCTCAAAACACTGTAATCGTGATAATTTCTGAGCTTGGCACATTGCTCCTTGTGTTAGTATTGCTAGCTAAACGCGTTATCTAAAATGTTGATATATATCTTGACAAGTAGTATATTAATAAATCATAACTCACTGAAAGAAGAACCAAGAATCAGGTCTTACCATGGTACTACTACTACTACTATTACCAAGTACAAAAAAAATTCCGAAGCTATTTTTAGCAGGCATTCATTTCTGACAAAGAATTCAGAACGAGATATGAGGCCGGAAGCGAGATGGAAATGTGAGACAGAGGAAGCAGGGGAGGGGGGAGAGAGGAAATGGCTTAATTCAAAGTGACAGTCATAGTGGCATCTGTTTGAGATTCTTCACACAAACAAATAATGTCACAGGAGGAATGATAAACAATATTCACCAGTGGGGGGTGTGAGGGCAACTGACAGACAAACATTTCCATAATTGCAATTGTCCATCTGTTGATACACCTGGTTGATACATTCTTGTACATATCGATGAAAGCACAGTGTATACGTATATGAATAATCGTGGTGGCTTTCACATACAGTCATGTTTTTTATTTCTACATGAAAGTTATCAACGGGAAACCATAAGCAGACATAAATGAAAATGTCCTAAAGGCATCCTGTAATGATCAATACATTAGTAATACATTACGTTATCCTTGATATATGCTATTATACGAAATAATTGTCACTGTTGTATTACATGTATATGGCTAACAAATGAATGTTCTATAATCTATATGAACTAAAATGCTTACTAGTACCTTTTAAAACATTGAAATACAACTTTAACAGAGTTCTAATACTTCATAAAAAAATCTAATATATTATTCTGAAGTAATTTTCATCTCAAAGCTAAACCTGTTCAGCATACATAAAATATCGCCAATTCAGCATTGATCAGATTACTGGAAGTTATTTATTTATTATATAATCCAATCAGCAAGGAAACAATTCCTGAGAATCATGGAGCTTCCACAAGGCCAACACTTACAGGTGATTATTTTAGCATAGACCATATACATGCACAGAAATGCATCTGAATGATGTCCACAAAACCAGTAATAGACAGCTCAGTGATCAACACTGCAGTCCAGACTAATCATTTTGAACAATGTGTCACTTTTATGTATCCCCTCACAGCAGGGCTATTTTAATAAGCAGGTCAATCTCATGAATAATCAGTCAGGCTACCTGTGCCATGTTATTGATGGCTGTGTGTCTATGGAACAGGCGGCCTGGTGCACTTGAGCATGGATTAGAGTACATGTGTGTGAATTTAAGTCAAACATAGTGTCTGTGTTTCATAATCCTAAATACTGAATTAGACTGGAGCTTGACAAACATGTTTTTTGCCTTTGCAACTTGATCTGTGTCAAACCATAATTATCTGTGTGGTTTGTGTGTAAAATTCATTATATATATATAGAGAGAGAGAGAGAGAGAGAGAGAGAGGGGGGAGGGGGAGAGAGGGAGGGAGGGAGGGAGGGGGGGAGGGGGAGGGAGAAAATCTAGATGAGAACAGTTACTACATACAATTTTGCCAACCCCAAATCAAGTTGTTTGTTTGATTGTTATCACGGATTCACTGGATCTGCTTAGTATTCAAAATAAATAATTAAATGCATTTATTCTTTGGAAAACATGACATAGAAAGAGTTGCAACCTATTAAGAACAAGTTTTATTCTCCCATTCCAAGCTTTTGTGAACAACAAACAGAACCAGCCTACAATAGTCTAAAAAGTCTAAAATAGACAAGAGAGGATATGTGACTAAACAATTGTTGTACAAAGGAAACATGCATGGCTTCACTGTTAATAGAATGGTTGGATAAAAGTGGTTATTAATCATGCAGTCTCTCATTTTTAGGTGGCGTGTGCAATGTCTGAAAGTAATGGAAGGGGGATAGTTTTAAATGATCCATTTAAAACACAGTTACCAGATAAGTTGAAAATTGTCAGGGTAAAGTTGTAAAAAAGTACCTATCTAACCACTAAAAACATAAAATCCTCAACTCTGCATAGGGATTAGTTTGATTATAAACAATAACAACAATAACCACAACTTTTTCCAAAATGCGAAGACAGCCTGGACTGGACTATCACTCCGTATTCCATCAAAAGGCCACTGAACTGCCAAACCACAATGTCATGTGTCACTGATAAGTTTATTTGACAAACCAGTCACCAGCTAACCAAACAAGTACATACACTGATATAGGATACTTATTTTTAAAGCCACATATTGTTCCTAGACAAAAAATAATTACTTCACAAATGAAAATCATGAAAATCACTCATTACACAATAATTTTACCTTTTTGAAATTTTGTTTATATTTCACATTGTATTGTTATTAAATAAACTAATATAACATGAGCAATAAATCACATGATGTGCTTAAATTGATTACATTCACACAAAATAAACATAAACACGTCTTTGACAACTTCCTCATGAACAAAGCCCAGCTGAACGGTAATTTTATCCTAAAAATAAGTAGTGTGAGGTTGCAAACAAGCAGGTAATCACAGCAGTGTGTGTGATAAAACTATTCAATACAGCTCACTTCAGAGCTAATCTGTCATTAACATAACATTATCTTCCAAACATCAACTACCAATGCAAATACACACAAGATTAATGTTATCATCAATGGACATTGTGTGCAAACCACAGGCCTTGTCCTACAAGTTGCTGATAAGCCAAGCACTGCAGTGCTGCCAGGCCAGTATAAATATTTGAAACAGACTTTACAACAGTTCAATAAACACAACAATAGAGGTGCTTTTTTGTAGCAATTTCTTACTATTATGCTCAACGGAAACGGGAACACATCCACGTCACTGTATCTGCCATGACTCAACAATGATTCATCAATAATTAATAAAGAAGCCCATTTGTTCACGGGCCAAAGTACAGGTACAAATTAGGTGAAAATGGCAATTTTTATGCAGAATGTAAGTTTACATTCTGCATAAAGTTTTATATATAATTGGATGAACACAACATTTATTATTCAAGCACTGTCCTGTTACTTACTGGGTATTATGGCACTATTAAAACAATAAAATAAAATTGTGATGCTGTATTTAAGATTGTCAACTTACATGACTGATGTATGTTTATTTGTCTTACTTCTCTGTCTCTCTGTAGATTGTGTCACCAACTCTGACACCAGGAAGTAGATCTTTCAACAGTTCTGTGGAGAAAACAAAACATGTGTAGATTCAAGTGAGAATTATGCTATATATACAAACCCATGCTTCTAGGACATAATATTTGCTGATGCCTGATTTCAAATGTAGAAATGTAATCTGAAAACACTACAGGCTTTGTTGCACGCTAACTATCAGTGTCAGTGCTTCAGTAATATGTTGCCTCAAGTGGTGAAAAAGATGCTCTTGGTGCCATAAATATTTATTGGTAGCATCAGTTTGCATTTTAAGACCCCGTTACTAAACAGTTTCCTGTTAACACATAACAACCATACTTTGTGTCCCAATAAATTAAAGAACTTAATTTAAAGGCACTGCTGGCAGGTATACGTTAGTCACCAAGCTCTGTTTTGCAGTAGTATAATGTCAAGCTCATTCAACCTGATATATACGTTGGACCTGTTTTTGTAGTGGTCATGCAGACATGCGCTTTTCACTTAGATTGGCTATTATTTATTAGAGACTCTGAAAGATAAGACATGTATTTGAAAAATTATCTCCATAACTGACAATTTGATTGACTTCTAAGTTGACCTCAGCAGAGTTATTGATGGTATGAACCTGCGTGCCACTGCCAACATATATGTAAATAAATATAACTTTTCCATAAGGTAGTATTGTCTACCAGACCTACACGCCACTATATAGACATACTAGTCACAATACACACAACAGTGGGTGCAAGCAATACAGATAAGAGCAGCCAAGATATACAGCAATTACAGCTTAGTGAGGTAAATATCAACTGATCACGGCTATAACAATATATTCATAATCCAACCCAAGGTACACCTCACGCAGCAGGCAAACACATGATAAATACACAAACACACACACACATGAATATAAATGAAATATACAGACATCGTATTACCTCTGTTGTGGCCAATTACTGATTTAATGGGTGCAGTGAGAATGGTGAGTGTGACATAATCACCTTACACCTGAAGCCAGCAGGCACCTATTGGCTACAGTTGCTGGCAGGCTAACTCAGTGTAAGATAACATATATTACACTTAGAGGCAGTGTTTGCCTTGCATATTAACTCAGAGAATGGGCCAAAGTTCACGCTTATTGTCACAGACGCTAATAGCAACTGATCTACTTCTAAGTGTGCATTAATAATACGACGTCTCGCGTGTCGCGCACAAAGCCATAAACCGGTGTAGGCAAACACACGCTCACCTGCACAATCACGTAGGCTGGTTAGACGGTTGCGAGAAAGAATCAAATTAGCATAAGCATTGCGCCGGCCCGCTCAGGCATAACCCGGTCCATGCAAATGAATGGTGTTTACACACATTGTCAGCAAGTCGCCGTTTCAATTTCTGCTTTCACAGAAAGTGTCTCATGCACTGCGAGTTCCAAGTGCGAAACGTTATGTTAAACCAATATTGCTACCTGCTACTTGAGCAGTGCGGACAACAGAGTTGGACACCATAATCCATCTCACTAGGGTGTTGTAATTGGAAGTTTCTGGTCTTGTTGCAGCCTGTCATTCCTAATAGCTTAAAGATCATTGCGTTTGATTAGTCAATGGTTATTTTTCAGTGGCACTGACATTTATTCAACAAATAATCGTTGCCACTGAGCTGTTATGCTTTATATACAGTATAATGAAATTTCGTCATTATTCACGAAGACTTGAAAACATCTAATTAAAAATGTAGATTTTTTATAAAATGTATACACATCCTCACATGTGTAAAGATTGTTGCCATCAGGAAACTTCTTTATTCACTACTAGGGTACTAGTAGGGCCAACATGTCCTCACAAAGACAAGTCAATGGTGAGCCATGTCACCAAGGTTACCCAAATACCCTTCTTCTCCCCGTATTCACAAGCACAACAACACACAGGTCACTACATTTTTTTTACCTAAGCCATCTCAGGTGACGGCTTGTTCTACATTGTTGTTTTTCTGTTTGCCATCTTGAGTGACGGCTTGTTCTACACTGTTTTTGTCATTCCACAATCCAGTGTGGAGGGAAGTCAGAGTATCATAGATAATAATCTTGAGTTTTTTCCCCATTTCTTTCTTATACCAATCTGACCACATTGGCCTTCAGACTTGGTATGCGATGCCCTAAGCTGATAACTGATAAGTTAGGTCAAGACATCCACAGCGATCACAGTTTTGCTATTGGAAATATTTGCACTGCAATATTGATTGAGTGCATCCGTTTGATGGTGTCAAAGACTTCTTTCATTGTCTGCACCAAACTATGCAAGTGGTCCATGCAGGCGTAGATTATAGACAGCTAGTACAGCAGTGGTGACTGTGGCAGTCACAGTTGTGGTAATGATGGATTGATTGAACAACCATGACGATTTAGGTCATTTAATATACTGCTAGCTAATATGACTTTGTCTGTCTGTTTTCATGGTTTCTTTTCTTCATTGTGTGTACAGGGTATGACAAAAAACATCTGATATTGGTGTAATTTGTGAGAAAACAATCATTTTCTCTGAATAACAAATACATTTATAGTATTTAACATTGTTCAACAACACAAATCATGCTGCATCAAAATATTGAAGTTAATTGTATTGTGTCATATTTAATACATTCTAATTTTTACTGTTTTCAGTTTATAGTTCTAACTTGTAATACAGTAAAATCAAAGTAAGTGTCCCGACAAAGACCTGGCCATGACCCTCTACCATCAATAAGATTATTGTCCTCAGTAACTGTTCATATCTGACACATTTCTATTGACATATACTTAACAACGACTACTATAACTAGTAGTAGCTAGGCTGACTTGTGGAACTCTCTCACCTAGACAAATGAAGCTACACAAACCGTGTCTCACAACAAGCTCATTTGTCACGTCGAAACCAGGCAGAGGTAAAGCAGTAACAGCACTGTCTTTATTTCCATGACAAAGGCATGTCATGCACAATGCAACATAGGCCTGGATCATGTGATATGCCTGGCATTCAACTGTTTCACCCTTTGATAGGCACAGACACTGTATTAGCTATCAATTATATAGCATCCTCTGTTTACTGTAGTCCTACTGCAGCGACCAGCCCAAGGAAGTGGGATAACCCAGATGACAAGTCTTGTTGGTATTCATATTTCTTATGATTTTACAGTTGTTTTCACATAGTGTACTTGTAAAACGAAAAGTATTCCTTGAGTTGAATAAGTTTTCAGTACCATTCACTGATTCAGCTTTATACATTTGATGAGCTGTCTAAACCTATCTTCCAAAGCATTAGAAATGTAGTGTAAAATTGAAATACTACTAGCATACATCATACTGTTTTACTGCAACACTATAAATGTTCATAATCTTCAGCTGGATAAATCTGTTTAGTGTTTAACTTATTAATATTAGATCTCAAAAATCACAACAAATTCAATACATAATTTCTCAGTTTATATACATTTAACATACAATTTTTATAATGTGAAGGACAGTCAAGATAACCCAGGTGGCTGTTTAACATCTAAGCATATTTGCTAATACATGTGCAAAATAGGACTACGTAAAGCATAATCTTAATATTATCCAACTCATAACTTGAGAATATGTACATTTTGTTTGTACTGAAGTTTTACCAAAAATGTTACTGTTTATCAATCAATTCATTAGATCCATGTAATCAGGTATCATCTTTTCAAAAGAAGTAAATTAACAAGGTTAAATGTAAGTTGTGATACTACTAAAATAATTATTTGTCTCAATTCCTAAAGGGAATAACAACAATGCATTATATAAATTTATTTATACTATTATATTATATTTATTAACTATACTATTATATGTAACATTTGAGTGTGTTTAAAAAATACATAAAAATATCTATATGTTTAAAATGTTATACACGCCAGCTTGCCCGCAGATCCCACGGAATTTTCAGATATAATAAGTTTACCTGCTATGACGTCACATCCCAGCATCCGTAAAAGTGCGGCAAAAATATGCATCTTTCAAAAAGCCCACTGGCATGTTAATTGACCTTGTGAAAGTCTTTCTCGTGACCCATTTGCTGATGTCTCTCTCGTATTACTGTTGGTCATGTTTCTTTTCTCAGTGAAAACTTGTTGTTTTTAGAGCTCCTTTGCAAGTCATTAGATATGATTAATACCACTCTAGGTACTTTCTAAAGGAGAAAACCAGGCCAGCCATAGTGGAATAGATGACAAAGCACGTTTGTGAATCAAACAGGCTTGTCCAAACATGCTCTCAAGATCCCACTCAAATGCCACAGACAGCAGCAGCACAGGTAATATTATTCAGAACACTGATACTGTTAAGTGTAACCCCTGACCTTTCCAACATATCGTCACGCGTCTGTCGCGTTGTCAGCCACACAGAAAACATTGATTTCAATCTGCTGTGTTGTTTGTGAATGCGGTATAAATTCCCCTAATGTGGTAAAGCGGCTCATGCCTGCTGTGCCATTAGAGTATGTGCCCTTGAGCTGTTAACTTAAATAGATCTAAACTGCTACAATCGACTAAGTCATCAACCCATTCCACTGAATTTGGCTGGTGACAAAGGATTACATGGCTTACAGAGATCAAACAAAACACACCAGGTTGTGTTATGCCTCACTGACAGTTTTACTTTAAAAACCATTGGTTACCAGTATTTTGTGAACAAAATCTGCTGTAATCTTTAAATTCTTAATATATAACAAAGCCAATGTGTAGTAACCATCTTGTGCTAAACGGAATGTAGCTAATGTACTTCTATAGTTAGTACATGTACCGGGTACATGTACAATATTGACAGATTACAAGTTTCACATTTATTTTTAATAACAGGTTGTACTGCATGACGAAATGCACCCTACATACAGTTTTTGATATTTGAAAGCAGTTTACAACATTAAACAGAACAGGAACTGTTTAAACAAAATGTGTCAACAGCCTGTCATTATCATGATTAAACCCGCTGAAATTGGTACTATTTACGGGTGCTACAGCTGATAGCATCGTTCTCAAAATGTTCAATGAAGGTCACATTTAACCATTTCTGCAGTTCTGTGACTGTGTCTACAGAAGAATGCTGCTCCTTTGGACACTTCAAGAAAGAATCACAAAGAAACTAGAAATGTAGAGCTGCAGTCCAAGGATCTATTCAGAGTATGTTATACAACGATACACCTGACCATCTCAAAACAGTCAAAAGTCTTGTAGGAGTGATTGACACAGGTAAATAAACACAGTCAGTATCTGCAATCTAACTGTCAACAACACTAATTGTTATAATTTTCTACGTCCACCACACAGTGCTCATCCCTCATTGAACAGACGTGCAACTAAAGACAATAAATAAAGTCTTAGTAATTGTAGGATAAAACGAGTCATGATTCAAAGTGCGAGACAGGCAGACTAGGTGGACTGTGCAGAGATTTGGAGTAGTCTGTGCTCTGAGCACATCACTAGGCACAGTAAACATGTAGCCAACACAGTGTCCACACGTTCACAACTGTGAGCAAACAGTACAAGCAGTAACGACAGAGCTCTCTCTACTACGACTGACTGCACTGTGGCAGCCAAGGCATCATGTCCATTTGCCACAGATACAGTTGTATAGGTTCAACTTCCAAAATAAGCTAACTAAAACACAAAATTCTTAACGAACTTTCAATTTATCTTACTGCAAGACGAAGATATACAACTATAATTATATAGTATTTCCAAACTGATTATATAATCTTCTTCTTTCTCCTGTCCCTTATATGACATCATTCTTTATTTACATACTGTATTATGCATAATACACTAAGCATTTTGCTTCATTATAATATAAGGTATTTTGTTTCAAATAGATTATTTTTGTTGTACATAATGTATTACACATTTGGGACAAATAAATATTTCCTGTTCCTGTTCCTTTGATCCCATGCAGTAATGGGGTCACAACCCTTGTTTTGTTCCACTTTCCCAATGAGTCACGTTCATTTACCACAATCCTCTGACGTTCTCTCCCACTTTTTACTAGCTTTTTACTCCTGTGACTCCTTTCAATATCTCATTTCAAAAGTTTGTCTTCCTTCTTCTCCTCCTTCTACTCTTAGAGCTTATGATGCTTACATGGTCAGTCTTTGCAAACTCATCATCCATTTGTGTCCAGCCAATCTCAGTCTGCTGTCAAGTTTATGTCAACTAGCTTCATTTTAGAAATAAACTCAAAACGAAATCTTTTCCCAAACTGTTCATCATTTGATGACAAATTTAACCACTGTAGATGATAATTATTTTGTGAACATTTAATGGAACTGCACTCCCTGACTCCAAAATTGCAATTAGTATCATAATTTCAGAATTGCCAATATGGTTTTATGTCAAATGCCTTCATCTTTATACTACAAACCTACCAAAACAAATAATAGTAAAAATGCGCCATGTAATTGTTCGCTGTTTAGCCCTTTCTGTGCAGGAAACACCCACCTGCCCACTGAATACCTAACATGACATGACTTGTATTACATTATCAAGCAACATGCTATACAAGTACAACCATGTCAGAAAAAAACAGTGACGCCATCTAGTGGTGCCAGATGCCACTATTCAACTGCAGCCAGGCATGCATGTCAATGTGTACGTGCACGAGTGACAGTCGAGTGTACACACGCGCAGACGGAAGACAGTAATCTGAACAGGATTATACACATGCACTTAATAGCAGGCGAACGGTGAGTGTTTAGCTGGCTCGCAGATAGATGTAATGAATTTAGCAGCTGTGTGGCAGCCAGCAGCTTTGCAGGCGACATATTGATCGGAAACTCTCAAGGGGAGGAGACGATGTGAGCAAGAGCATGGATCCTGTTAAATTAGCAACAAACACTGCAACTAAAGCTGCTAGTTTTGTACCAATGACCCACTCACGGGTATATGCCTAAATCAACCGATCACAAATGAGAATTTCCTACGCTAAAGCATCAAGTATGGCTGTACACAACACAACTCGATGAAAAACAAAACCAGATGAATGACTGCAGGCATACATTTCAAGGTTTTATACAGACAAATTTATTCAAGTTTTAGCCACTGGCTTATCCCGATATTGCTGCATTAATTAATCATTTGCAACAGATGTAATGATCTGACAGACGTTTAATCTGCTGGTGATGGTGGGTGCAATTCCTGGCACGGCAGACAAACACAATTTATTTAAGACTACCTCCTCGATTGATTTTGTTAATCGCAAATTACATTGGCCAATGTTCAATTTATTGTGCCTGAATTTACTTTTAATAATTATGCAGTCAATAATTTAATAATTATACAGTCACTTTAATATAAAAAATGTTAAAATTAGTAAATAAAAATATTCTAAATAATAAAAAAATTCTTTAGGAAGTAGAAACAACACATTCTCAAAGTGTGAAAAACTGTAGCCGTATAAATTACTTAACACATGGCCAAACAGTTTTATAACTTCCATATATTCCAACTCACAAAAGGTCTCCTCTAGCATCCCTAAGGAAATCAGTAGACTATAATTTGAACTCACCAGACTTCTACTCTCACACCTATATAATATATCCTTTAGTGACTCAACAACGAGACAAGCTGCTTCAGTGAAGTGCTAGCAATTGGCAATTGCTCACAAGGTGTTGATCCAGCGCTGGCAACTAATCTTGAGCACTAATATTATAGTGCCAGTAATAATAGTCTTATTTGGATCATTATTAATTTCTCCCACTGAACCGTGCACCGCTCTATTGAATTCGGCCACGGAAACCCATTCAATGTGGCCCGCCGCACGTTGCACATACCAGACTCGCCTATTATCCACACTGCGACATGATAACTATCATGTCTGACGGCAGTGTGGAAAAAACACAAAAACTGCCTGTTTAAAACCGCGGTGCAGTGTGTGAAACCAATGAGCAATGTAATGTGTGTGCCGCACAGATTTACTCCCCGCTATGCTACATGTCAATAATCAATTAAGACATGCATTAGGACGCATGTTAATTCACATTTCTCGTCTGGTCATCCACCTGGTGTGTTTATTACAGTGTACGCATATCGTCCTATCTCGATGGAGACTCACGTTTACACTTACAGTAATCAAGCATGGATCTAGCAGGTCTATTCTTGTGTACCTCTTGTACTCATGATATCATGAATACTCAATTTATGGTGATTCCATGCTACAAGCACCAGCGACTTTCTTTACACTGTATAGCAGAAGTATCACTTCAAAGAAAAATGCCTACAAATGTCATGCAAATCTGTATTAAAACATCCTGAAAAGACTTACTGGGTGAACCACAAACTAAATTGCATCATGTACATAATACTACGTATGGATAATGAGTGTTCGTGAGGCTATTCACAACCATGTCAGGTACAGGGACAAATTACAAATGAAGAGACCTGTGCAAACCTAAAGTCTGCATTGCACTATGATTACATTATGGAAACAACCATTCTTTGGTTGTATGCCGAATGGTCCATTTGATTATCCGTTGAAGGCTGCATACTGAAATTATATCATTTTTTTCACAAAGTTCTGTTTAACAAGGAAGACGACACTGCACATGTATTATGGAGTAAACTAGGCAGGTCTGTGAAATAGGTATTTCAAGAATTATATTCTTCATATATTTTACTGAAAGTTGATATGGGATCAAAGACTGCTTTTAACAACTGTTTCCTTTCTCAAATGATTACTTATTCAATCATCTAAACTTTTGGAAGACATCACAACATTTGACATAATTTAAGCCTAAATGAAATCAACTTCAAATAGTTCATTATTTTATATGCAATTATATTAGTACAATGGGCAAGGTGCTCGTTTTGAAAACTTAACATCACAAAGCATAGCTGCAGGAAAATATCAGCACATCATCTTTAGAGCATTGCTTCAACTATGTAAATTACATGTTATATTAAACCGAATGTGACATCAAACAAGTTGGCTAAACTAAAACTTTACATACGATTGTACGACCCAGATGGGTTGTAACAGATAATGCATTATTATTAGTCAGCTCTGCAAACTGTTAAACTCTAGTTGGTCAATAAATCCACATCAGCTAAATATGTTAACTGGTGGTCATGAAGCAATAAAAACCAACAGGGGGCTGAGCTGCTGCTACCTTGCAACTGTCACTCAAACCAGGTATATTTAGGCACACACACACCTTCAGCATTCACAGTTCATCAGCAATAGTGTCTGCTCTGTATCACATTATGGCTGTAGGACTATCATCAAGAGTGGAGTGGGCTCACAAAGACTGGCCAAGAGAAGTGTGTCAGCACATCCCATGTTTCACATGTTTACAGTGTGAGCAGTCTCAGCTCAGCTACTGTAGTGTCTAGTAGTACTCACATGTGTGCAGTCTACAGGGTTACAGAATTTCTAACCAAAGGTAAACAACCATGAGGGCATCTCCAACACAGTCACAAGTATAAGGTAATTATTTCAATCGACTGGAATTAATACTATTCAGTGTAGTTTTTTTACTTTTCATTGATCTTCTTTGACAATCTTTTAAATTGTGAAAATACATATCAAATGTGTATTATATTTGATTTTTTTACTCAAAATCAAAATCATGTAGATAAAAAATGAAATTTCTATATTCAGTGAATATGACTGTCAAGTCAAAATCGATGTAAAATAGTTTATCTTCATATATTATGAAACTACAAATTTGAAACTCACTTCGAAATTTTGACTATTGTCTACAGTCCTCATCAGGAATTGTTCTTTCTAACTTCAGAAGGAAGAAAAACAGTTCCCGAAAAAGAATATTAAGTCAATTGCTGAGTGCTGACAGTAGTCAAACTATGTACTGTAAGTTTCAAATTATATAGTAACTTACAAATAAGGAAGCAGAATTTTTTTTAACTGTTCTTAATTAACAAAAACACTGATGTTAGTTTAATTTTTGTAATCATTTTGTATAGTTAGAACAAATCATTATAAGTATGAATAATTTTACATTATAGTAATTTTTAAATGTATGATTTCCAGGGCTTTATGCAGGATAAAATTATTGCCAGTCACACATGTTTTGATGGACACATGGATGTTAACTGTTAAGCCAATTTACAGACTTTTAAATGTGTCTGATGACCTCAAATGGACATGTGACACCATTTTAACTCATTTTCAAGGCATAACTAACAATATCTATGGTTTTGGAAGACCATTTTTTTTTGCTCCTTCATTTTTTTACCCGTCCACCACATTTCTACCCGTCCATATTCGTTTTTACCCGTCCAAATGACGGGTGGACAGGTCTCTAGTGTCTACCACAGACTGTGGCAGACTAATTCCATACATCTGTACTTTGGTATATTAAAGATTTTTTTCTAATGTTTAATCGGCATCTTCTTTTATATTTTTAGGTTATGTCTTCTAGTTATTGAATCATTTTCCATTAATGTAATACAATCTGAAGTAACTGCAGAATCATATTCCTGTTAGTATTTTGTAAATTTCTATCATGTTACTTTTAAGGCGATGGTATGAAAGAGTGGGTAGGTTTAATCTTAGGCGTTCTTTATATTCTAGTTCTTTATATCTGGGAATTAATTTAGTTGCTTGATACTGGAAATTTTTCAAGAGCTATTATAATGTTTAATTAAATAATGACTCCATACCTGGTTTGTGTATTCAATATATGGTCGGACAAGAGACTTAAAAACAGTAGACAAACACTTATCATCTAGATATTCAAAAGTACATCAAATTATTCCCATCATAGAATTGACTTTATTATTTTTTCTGACATATGACATGTGCCTCAAAGTTAAGTGATGAGTCAAAAGTTACTCCAATATATTAATTGGATTGCAGCTCCTTGTAATTAAATACACCTATACACAAAACCCTGTGCCTGTAGCAGACGACAAATCTGTACCGCCATCTAGTGAGTAATGCATTCATTAATCGCTAACTCGTTTCACGTCAACGCTGCATTTGAATTTATGTTCTTAACTTTTTTTGACATGTAAACAACTAAGTAACCACTGAAACACACTGTCCATGATAGTTACTTTATGCTATATGTCTCTGTTTTGGAAGGCCATTTACGCTACTACGGAAATCGCGACTGACAGGACCGTGGCAAGGCAAGCGAGGGAGAAAGCGACTAGCCGTAGCACTGTGGCGCAAGTGCCAAGTGTCCTTCGCCGTTGGCTTCAGTCGCCTTTTGTGTAAACGCTGGTATTTTGGGCAGCCGGAAACAGTGACACGAAGGAATATTTACATTGACACAGTTTTGCTTACCTCAGTGATGATGTCCTCCGTTGATCTTAGTCGATATTATGATAATCGCCTTTGAAGATCTTTGTAACGCCAAAACCTCTTTTGTGCTCGACAAGCTTCTAGCGCTGCACACAAATTGGCCAATCGAGTTCACTATAACAAGCAGCCGTTGGCCATAAACGATTGGTGGTGATTGGTTGCCATTGACCTTATGACCAGCAGGCGTCGTTATCATCACATGGTTTTACGCGAGATAACAACAAAGTTGACAACTTATTCGAGGTCTTCCATGTCATATTTTACACCTCCAGGTTAGTTCTTAGCACATACACGTCGCGTCACGAGGTAGGGATTATAACAATTACTTGATACGTATTTCAGGTATAGAGAAACACACCAGTAATGAGAAACACTAGACTAATTTGTAGACTGACAGCTGTCCACAACTGCACAAACCAAAAGCCAGGTCACTAGAGTAGAGTAGAGGAGTAAGTATCGTGTCACATTTTACTTCCGTCTTGCCTCTCGACGCGAGTTTCGACCATATCCCAACAACCAGCCCAGTCTAGAATCTGTAGCATGTACTACACTGGACCATTCGACGATCGTCACCGTTAAAATAAAATGTAAATAAATGTAATAATTGACCCAGAACAAGAAAAAAATCCTTTTGGCACTACATAAAATCACACAATAAAGACTTAACAGGAATCTCCCTACTAAAAGATAAAGGCATCCTTCATACAGATAGCAAATCCAAAGCAGATATCCTCTCAAACCAATTCCAGTCTGTGTTCACCAATGAAAACCTGACCAACCTCCCTCAGCTAGCTCCCCAACCAAAACCGATCCCCACAAATGCCCCCAATCCAAATTACAGTGAGAGGCATTGAGAAATTACTGAAAGAGTTAAAACCAAATAAAGTCCAAGGCCCAGATAACATTCCTGCCAAAATCCTGAAGGAAATGGCCTCTAGAATAGCACCAATTCTGACAATTATAGTCCAGAAATCAATAAATTCCGGAACTCCCCCTTCAGACTGGTTGAAAGCACATTTAGTCCCTATCCACAAAAAGAATGACAGAACCACTGTTTCAAACTATTAGCCAATCTCCTTCACCAGTATACCTTGCAAAATTCTTGAACATTATCATATCCACATGAATCCATAAACATATTGAAAGCTACAATATCCTCACTGACCGACAACATGGCTTCTGATCTAGGTGTTCCTGTGAGACTTCACTGCTCATGACTATCCATGACCTGACTAGCACCCTAGAACAAAATCACCAAATTGACCTTGTACAGTTGTACTGCTAGATTTCTCTAAGGCTTTCGACACTGTCCCCCATAATCGACTCCTCCACAAATTAGACCATTACAGAATTAGAGCCAGTAGCCACCAAATTCTGACCAATAGAACTCAAGAAGTGCTGGTAGAAGGGTACCAGTCGTAACAGGTACACATGAGCTCTGGAGTCCCGCAGGGAACTGTTCTTGGCCCCCTCCTCTTCCTTCTCTATATAAATGACGTGCCCACCCATATTTCTCCAGGAACTTCCCTCAAACCTTTCGCTGATGATGCAATGCTCTACCGAAAAATCGATAAGCACACCTACCAAGACAACCTACAACATGACCTTGATAAACTAATTGAATGGGAACAATCCATATGAACTCATACAGAATTTAATACACAACGAAACACTCAGAGCCATACCAGTGGCAATACACCTCGACATAGACATATCAAACAACCTTTCATGGAACATGTTGAATAAAAGCTACGTCGTGGTATCCGACTTTGAATGGCATTTTAAATCTACCTCGTGCTTAGGAAAAATATGCAACAGTTCATAAAGATCTTATATTTATTTATTTTTTATAAACACTATTCTAATCAATATAATCCTATTCCAGATTTTAAAAAATTCTGATAATATATATATAATTGTTATTATAATGCTTATTTAGCTATTAACCACATGTAGTTTCAGCTGGCAGATTAGTACACATTTTGTGAAATGACCCACATAAATTGAGCCGTCAAGTGCAGCTATATTGAACATGCTTATTGTCAAGACACTTCACACAGGTTGACTTAAGTGTGTCCTGAGGAGATGTCGTATGGTCACTCTGAGGTGTCAACTACAATGAGGTCACTGATACATTTAATTCTTTCACGTGGTGAGCTAAAGTTGACAAATGCTAACATAGTATTGTAGTCATGTTACATAAACCTGAATGTTTGTCACAGTTTCACAGAGCTTGCCTAATGTGGACTTTGCATTTTACATTAAACCATAACTTTTTGCAGTGAGCCACCAGTTAGAAGTGATGAAGTCAACTGTCAACGTAATGTGAACAAGCTGGTATTTAATTAATAAAAAATAAGATTATTTATGTACTGCTTCAAGTCAAGGTCACCAGAAAACATCCGTATTGTCAGTTATGGATGTCACTTGTGTGCAGTTGTGTATGCATGAATTATGGTGCAGTATATTTAGTATTATTTACACATATGGACTAACTTCCGTGTATGAGTTGACCCATATGTGTTACCACAACATTTTTGGACTGACAAAAATTTGATCCTACGCAAAGACTTGTATTCATAACATTAACCTTTACAAACCTGGATTTTTTTCAGAAATATGTATGCACATTTTTAAACACATGTGGTTTGATTATTATTAAGAATGTTCCCACATATGTACACATTTTTGGAAAGGTAACATATTCAAGAATCTGTTTGTGGAGAGAAAATTACATTATTACCTAATTATTATTGGCATAACCGCACCTTAAGATACATGACCACCCCTATGCGTCGAGCGATATATCGCTCGACCGGTCTATAAAGGTTAACAACAACTTCCCAGTGATTCACAGGATGAATATCCATAATAATAATAGTAACAAGTAGAACATTTATAAAGCACCATAAATCTGGATAATATCCATTCGGAGAGGAGTCTTACTTTCATATTTACATTTCAGGCGAGCACAATGACGATACAGTACAGTCTGATTGCCCGAGGCACTACTACACTCTGTAGTCACCAGGTGGTGGAGGGTAACTTTGAGGTCGTCGCTCAGTCGATGCTCCCTAATATTCCCACCAGAAGCGATGCCAAGACCACGTACACCTCCAACAAGTATGTTACTTTAATGCCCAGATAAACAGAAGAATAATGCATTGCAGCTGTTTTTTCTAAGTTTTTGTTGATTTGCTATGATTCTAGTTAATCTACTAAATAAAAGGCAAATCAAGGAATTTTTTATTATAAATATCAAAAATTGAATCATCCCTAGATCAGCAACACAATTTCCTACAAGTGCATACATTATGTTTCATGCAGGCAGTGTCACGGAATGTGTGCACCAATAACACTACATCGTTATGTCATATGGTTTACTAATAATAAAATTAACATATGTGTATGCAATACACTGTAAACATAAATAATGCAAATATTTATTATGCTATTTAGAATTTTTTTACAACTCATTTTGTTTATTTCTACGATTATGACCTATACAAAATGTAAAGTAAATAATCTATGCAACAAATTTACACTATTCCAGTGCTCAGCAAAAGCGTACACTGCATTTCCATGTTATTGGTGCATTATTCATTGATCTTTAGCACTGATAATCCATGACTGTTTTTGTGTTTTCAGTTACTTATTCCATGTAATGGTTGAAAATGGGCTGATATACCTTGCTGCTACCGACACAGACATTGGCCGCAGAAAGCCGTACGGATTCCTTGGCGTGGTATGTCTTGCTTCATGGTGTCTCGTAACTGCATACAGAGTATTACAGACATGCCTTGTTTTCATGTCGGGCTGTTCTATTTCTAACTAACCTTGAAGCATCAAACCAAAGAGGGTACAATGGTAGTTGTCATGATACCAGTATGTTGACCTTGAGCACTGTGCGTGTCACATGACCACTTAACGAAAAGTAAATAATGTTAAATTTTTTTGTTTTAAATGGTCACCACTTTGTAGGTCAGAGCTAGTTTTGAAACTTGATTACTTTACTTTTTTAAATGTGTTTCAAATTGTTACAAGCTTAATATAGTAACTAAGCACAACTTTTCAGATAGTATGCCTTCAACTTACCTATTATACTTTAAAGAATATTATAATATTTTATTAAATCAAAACCTAAGAACAGACTTCCGTCTTTTAACACAGGATCGTGTTGCAAACTTTATCCTACTTGCATAAATGATATCCTGTTGTGCTAGAATTCTAGTAGAGTTTCTAAATAGCATACCAGTGACAAATATTTCTCGTTTCAATCAGAGTGCGGTACTAATCATGTAAAGTTGGCGCGTTCACTGATTGCTCACCATGTGGCGCCACTTGGATAGTTATTGTTTCTGTGGCTAGATCAAGGATGAGTTTCGACGTAGAGGGTTGGCTTCGAGGGCACAGTTTGCTGAGGCAAGAGAACTGCAGGAAGAGTTCAAAGATGTCTTCACAGATCAGATGGTATGTGCAGCAGGTGTTATTTTAAAGTTAAGGTATTGTTGAAATATCTAATCCTCAGGACTGCTCAAAATGTTTTACGCTATACTCCCTGGCAGACCTGTTCAGTCGAACACCATCTCGACTTCTGTGGGGTGGGAAGCATTCAGCCATGCTGAAGCTAATGTGCACCACTCCACAGGTATTCATTCATACAGTTGATTGAACTGGAGCAACATGGAGTGATCAAATTTGCCCAAAGTTCGAAATGGCAGCACAAACCTACGCTTCATTCCTTAGATGCAGTAATGGGGGATGGGGGTGGGCAAAGACATTTGGATGGGAGGAAAACACATGGTTCTATCCACCCAGTAAATCCAAAGTAACGTTGATATGGGTGCGGAAATGCATGAAGAGTACTTACACTCAAAAACATTAAAAAAAGTTGGCAATTTTTTTTACACCGCATTGCATCAGTTCAGTGATGTGCAATATGCGCATAGAGATATACTGGGGTATAGACATTGGTAGGCAAAATTAGGTACATGGGAATAAAGTGTGTTAATTGCAGCATGGCTGAATGTTTCCCAGAGAAGTCAAGATGGTATCCAAATGTACAATTTAGCCACGTGGTTAAGCTTAAAGCACATGAGAATTTGTGAAGGTTAGGCACTGCACTGTAAAAGAACTTACATTTTCTATGTTTTTTTGTCTTGTCACTGTACAAGAAAGTTGGCTGCATCGAATGTCACCTTGGCATGATGGATTGGTTCAAAGCCATTATATGTTGGCATCGTTTTTGTATTCCATATTCTCTAGAACGTGTTTTAGAAAGAGTGATGGCACAGATGATGCCATCTCCGTCTGGGTCGCCCTCACCTTTCTTTCCCGTCCACTCTCCCGACAACTCATTTTTTATCTCCTGTTTTCTCCCGATCTCTCCCTATGTACAACCCAATTTAGTCAGCTCCACACTAGCTTCTTCCCAAGACTTACTTTTACACCAAACCCCTCCATTATTTACTTACCAGTTCTTTTGACTGCTGCCAAAATTCCTATGATCCAATTCTTTTAGCAGCAAAGTGACATGTTCAAAAGTTGTGCACTGTCTATATAATAAAATGCCTATTTCTGCCCATTTAAACTTTAACAATTAACTTTTTATTTAGTAAATTGTTTACCACTCAAAAGACTTTTTTGTATCAGTACATTTAATGAATAAACTTTTTGTTTATTAATTATGTTACAATAAATAAGATTCATACAGTATAACAAGCTTTGAAGATAAAAATAAATGGAAAAACTCCATTTAAATTCCTGCTGACGCTTTGACACGACTATGCTTCCGCCATATTGTATACTTACATAACCAACGTAAAGTATCATATCAAGATCATTATTGGTCGTCATGGTTACAGGAGAAGTTCTCGGCGACCGACAGCACAGGAGATCACCTGACCGTGCTGCAGTCCCAGGTCAATGAAGTCAAGGACGTGATGACCCAGAACATTGAGAAGGTCCTGGAGCGTGGAGAGAATCTGGAGGAACTGATGGAGAAGACCACAGACCTCGAAGAACACGTGAGTCTTCTTTGACTACTACAGGATTCATGCATATTCTCGGACAGTACCATCCAGGATTGGGTCCAAATACACATTTTGGGATCAAATACAACTCGGCCAATTTAAATACAGATGCATTGTTTTTCCAGATTTAAATATAAAGAAATTTTTCCAATTCAAACACAAGTACATGCATTTTATGATTTTACTACACGTTGAAGGAAACCTGGGTTTTTTGTGTGCTTTGTAAAGATGTTTAGCAGGATTCTGTGAAAAACATTCCCAGTCAAAACCAGGTTTTTAATGGCTACCAGTGGTGACCAGCCTCGGTGGCTTCCCTTTCATTTGTTCCTGCTAAAGTTCAACCAGCATTCAGTCCAGCAGCCTCACTGTAGGCCATTTGTAGTGCTCTGCCTGTCCCAATCACAGAAATAAAAAAGCATTATCTCATGACTTGAGCCAGTCAGACTATGTGAGGCAATGCATTTTGTGGTTAAAAAGTATTGTGGTTGTATTTGCAAATACTTTCAAATACAGACCAAATATCAAATACATTCACTTTTGTGATTACCAATTAAAATACAAATACGCAAAATGCGTATTTAAATACAGATTCAAATACATATTTTGACCCAAACCTGGTACCATCTACTAGACACTATTTAAAAAAAATCCAATACAATTCAGAGTGGCACCAACTAATGTCAAGCCAAGTGTCAGTTGTGTAATTCTACACCTACACATTGGCATTGTCACCTGGCAAATGATATTGGTGTCTTGGTGATGTATGTAATTTTCCTGGAGTCCTGCCATCTGTCTGGTAACTGGTACATTTATCCTGCTCAAGCAACTTAAAAATTTCCATGAAATTTTCATGATTAAAAAAAAATTCTTGCTTCCTTTGAATGTATCATGTTTACTAATATATTCTCTTTAGAAGTTTCATTCCTAGCATAATGTTATTGTTCATGTACTTGTACAAAGTAAGGCACTGTTCACAGTTGTCGACATCACCCCTTCCCCCAAATGACCATTTTTAAATGCTGATAATTGGTGTTACTGAAGTAAAAAGAAATATCAATCTAAAGTGATTGTTGATAATTGTCCTGAGATGGAAATACTATAAAATACAAACAAACAAACAAATAGATCTTGAGTAGTCCATAAAAAATATGTAACAAAGTTGTTTAAAAAGGTAATACTGCTAAGACGAAACATACAACATGTTGTTTTCCTGTGCAACTAAACAACCATGTAGGAAGATGCTTTTTAAATTAGATTTCGAACAACATTGTTTAGTTTCAGTTGGCGAGTTGCTCCAGTGGCTTTTTCCTGTATAATACAGGAACGACATTTGTCCAGGTTTTGGTATTCTTCTGCACTCTCTATGCAAATTAGTAAATGCAGAAAATTACTTGCATTGCAAGGATGTTAACACACTCTAGATAGTGAGACCAGATGCACATGTTTACACGCGTACATGTCTTGACACTTTCAGTCGGCGAGCTTTCGTAAGACGGCGAGGAAGGTGAAACGTCGGATGTGGTGGCAGAACCTCAAGATGAAGATCATCCTCACACTCGTCATCCTCTTCATCTTATTCGTCCTCATCCTCGTCATCCTCTTCTCCACTGGGGTACTTCCCCCGAAATCATCATCACATCACGACCCCGTAACTACGACAACGACGCCCCATGTGTAGTTTCAGCTAATTTGCGTTGAAATCATCGAACCAATGATAACAAATCTGTTTGAAGCAACTTTGTCTAATCTGTATTTATAAATAAATGTAGAAATATGTATATATATATATATATATATATATATATATATACATGTATATATATATGCATACAGTTATGTATATGTATGTATATATTATACAAATCAATAGATAAAATATGCTGACCAGCAAATTGGATTTAATATGCCCGAGGCATTGTTCAGTTTGATAATTATGTGTGTATATATATATATGTGTGTGTATACATGTGTGTGTACTGTATATATATATATATATATATATATATATATATATATATATAATAAATTTTATATATATTTAGTATCCATAGTGTGTATGATATAATTTCCAAACCCAGCTTGGGTTCCTGAATGGACAAAGTTGCTCTAAACAGTGCTTTGTATGTTTCTAATTTTGTTTGGCATTTAAAAAATACTCGTGCCAACACAGATAATCATACTGAAGCTTACGTGAGAATTACTTGTGCAATTGTACCTATTTTTCTGAATGTAATATGTAGATCAAAATGTTTACAAATCAAACATAGCATGTATGCAAATCTGGACAAATGTGACACAGAAATTCGTAACAATTGCCTTTATTATATTACTGGTGTAAACCTGATAGTGCCGACAGTTTTATGTCCCTTGTTGTATTCAAGATATCACTGTTGTATATTCTGCTTGAATCGTGTAGACTACTTTTTGAGAACATTTTATTTTGCTTTAAAGGTAACCTAGCTAATATTTATTCTGTAGTAAATAGAAATATATATATACATATATGTATATATGTGTATATATATATATATATATATATATATATACACACACACACGCATACTAACAAAGCAACGTAAGAAGCAAATTGCTAAGAATATATTTTCTGAAACTTATATTCATGTAGAGTGGAATATTTATCATGTAAGATCATGTTTAATCAATGATACATGCTTGGGTAATTCTGTGTGCATGGTCCAAGTCCCAAGTGTTACCTGTGTTATGATTGGTTCATTGCATCAGCGGCATTGGTTGGTTGCTAGATTATCCTCATTATGTTGGTAATGAGATACTGACACAAATTCTCTGACCGTGACTCGGTAGGCTAAAAAATAAATAATGCAATGTGAATAGCTGTACGGAAGACCAACTATAACTGGAACATTGGAAATATTTTAATACACCATAATAATCTGCTTGTTGGTTCTAGTTTTGAGATGTCATATATATTCCAGTTGGGAGTTTATTTTTGTATTTCTATAATTTTGTGGTATTGTGGAGGGTGTGTTTTGCTAACTATGTGCACAAGTGAAATGGTTTCCTGCAAAGTGTTTGTGTCCGAACCAGCCAGTGTGTGCTTTACAGCTGCAATATCTGTAGGGAAATGTGATGTTCATGTATACGCCAAGTTATTACAGATTACAGAGTTGGGTTACTTTAGACTTCATTGTCAGAGCATATTTGGATGTTGCCATAATCTCAAATCACAGTATTTATGTAACTTACTTGTAGTAATGTAAAATACACCTGTATACTATGCGGCTACTAACAGCATGGAAACATGTCTGATATCTAATGCTACATACACATTTAGCTCTAGTTCAGTACATATGACATATGCATGTGTGATGCATATGCTGAGTTGACACCACCACAATTGGTGTTTTCTCCAGTTTCCATAACAACCACCAGTGGCTTCCAACAATCAAGAACTAATTCAGCTGTTAACACTATAAGGTTGGGATAGACATTTTCTGTATTGCCAATTCATTCCGAGATGCCTTTTTCACATTCGTTTTTCAAATCAACTCTATTTTGAATTTATTCCACATTTGTTTAAAAAAAATTGAATAAATAGTGGTGGTTAGCACAAAGGCTTAATGGTACCCCAAGTTCAACACTTGGACTGGGGGGAGAAAGTAATGTGATGAGACTAGATTGCTATTATGGAGGATATATATTGAGATTATACATACAATGACAGAATCACTGATCCAAGAAAGGTAGTTAGCCTTGCATGTTAGATGCAGTCTATTTTGTTTCAAAATGGTTATGATTTTCGTTACAGTAATTGCTTCTTCAACACTTATTTTTTATTCAGGTCACATGATCATTGTTCAAAGGTTATGATTTGTTTCTGGTGCATGTATAGATTGGTGTGATACGTGTGGTTTTTTTTAAACTGCATTTTATTTTGTATCCAAGTTTGCGTGTAGATATAGTGTTGAAGATGTTTGACAATCAAAACTTCATATTTATAATTGATTATGAAACGTTCCTGTAACTACCAAAACATTCCTTTAAGTGGAACAAATCAATTAATAAATTGATGAAATAAGTGGTTTGAGTTTGTTTCTAAAATCCCAAAATATTTTCCGTTTAACATGCCATTGCAATCAACAATGGAGCATCATTGTTTAACATTACAGCCTTGCAAATCTACCTCGATTACCCAGGTTCTGTGAGGTGGAAGCACTTTTTAGCCCCTACGTTCTGCCTGGGATATCAATACTCTGCTAATATTGTCACCAGGGCAGCCTTACGCCAGAATAGGGTAGAAATGCTGATTGGCTCTCAGGCCAACTATGAAATAAAAACTAAAATAAGGATATACTTTTATAAGATATTATTAAAAGTATTCAACATTAAACTTACATTCACACAACAAATAAACAGAATTACAATTTTCCAGTTATCTATGACTGGAGAATTGTAATTCTATTTATTTGTTATCACTTGTCAAGATTAGCCTTGGCTACCCAGGCTCTAGGCTGTTGCAGCACTTTTAGCCCCTCACATGGATAACATTCATTCAAAAGCCAACTAAGTCACCAGACTGTCTTCTCTGCGAAGTTACGCAGTCAAGCGAGAGTTGGTATGGTGAGACTATTGCAAGCCAGGAGTAGAAGTATATCAATGGCAAAGTTGCCATTTTTATTTATGTAACTCCCAAACATTACATGTAACATGAGTCATGATTGGCTGAAACAAAAAACATGCCAAATCATGGTGGGTGGTGATATTGGCTGAGCTTAACTAGTGTTTTGCAAGATGATCTGCCAGGGATACGGAAACAGTTGTGGAGCGGTGGTTAGAGCATTGTGCTCTCAATCGAGAGAAAATGGTTTTGAATCCTGCGCTGCTCTGTTGAACAGTGAGCAAGTTATGGAATATATTGTTCATGGCTCCAAGATATGGTTATGTTGTAAGAAATTAACTTACGTTTCACAAAGAGACGCTTCAAAGTAAGTTAATTTCTTACAACACAGTGAGCCTCACTCACTCTACATTGGTTTATTTCACTCAACAATATGAATGAACACAAGAGTGTACCACGTCATCGATGGTGAGTGTTCACATATAGTAGTCATGTATTAATTGCAGCACAGCTGAATGCTTCTCAGAGAAACGTTGGAATGAACAGGTATGCCAGGGATTAGTATTGTGGTTTGAGCAGTCCTTTGGACTGGATGCTGTGCTATGTAAGAACACACTTCTGAAAACCATCACAAATATGACACAAATACATGTCAGAAGATTACCTATATCCAAACAAACCTGAAAGAATGCTTTGCAGTTTTCCACTGCAAAGCTGGTGTGCTGTAAATTGAGAATGCTTAAATTTAGACATTTTTGAATTAGCAATTCAATAGCAGGTTGGTTGTACATTCACCTATGGGCGAGTTATTTACATGACGTTCTTTGACACCAAGTAAAATAGCAAAGCTTTTGTTATAAATAAATTATGTGTGATATTATTTACAAGTAAATACACAGCTTATACATCTGTTTTCATCCTAAAACAGCTTCACCCAATGGACGTTCCTGCCAGTAACAGCTCTTCATCTGTCAATTCAAATATGGATGTTCCTGCCAGTAACAGCTCGTCATCTGTCAATTCAAATAAGTTCACATCCTCCGTTGTTTGACGACAATTACTGCTCCCCTCAAGTTGCTCCGTGGCCTTTAATAATTCCTCATCATCAACCTCATCGTCACTTCCTGTCTCCCCACTAGGCTTGGGAAGCAGATGTCCAGGCAGCGGAATATCTGAAAAGAGAATTCAGGGTCAAATTGATATTTAAAGGTTCTACCTCAAATGAATTAGTTCTGCACCACTTATTTTGTGAACTAATTGAACCTAGTATCAACACTTGCACACCAACTTGTTTGTACAATATTTTATTCACTTTTAATGAAATTATTATAAAAATTATGAAATGTAATTTATGACTAAAATATAATCACAAGTTACCTGATGTAACAATAAATGTTACTTTGATTGTTGATATTAAAGGCTATGTGAAATGACTTTTTTTGGTCTGGTTCTCAGCTGGAAGTGACCGAGAATGTAGAAATGCATACACAATTACTTAACTAGGGTGGGTAGAGCCCTGAACTGTCAATCAGGATGGTGTTTCAATCCCACCTGCCGCTGTTTAGAAACTTAGGCAATTTCGTTCACCGCACATTTGCCTATTTATTTCAGAAGAGACACTAAAACCCGGTGGTCCCTTCTATCTGGTGTCTATGCCAGGGAATTAAAGACCCCACACAGGGGGTAAATGTGTAACCTGTAGGGGGCTCACTAATTCTAGAGAAGGACAACTCTACAAACCAATGGCAATAATGGTCAGCAAGTTGACTGAGGTTATTTAATGGAAGAAGAAGACTCAGACTGACCTGTGGATCTGTAGTTGGACGCTCTACAGTCAGGGTCGTGACACTTTTGGTAGTAGACACCAGCACACAGATCAACCAACAACCTGTGTGCAAGACGTTACAAGCAGTCAGCACTATGATCACAATGTTTTGAGTAAACAAACTACTCATGTTACTTACTCTAGTGTTTTGGGCACCAACAGGTGCACCATACTTCTTGGTTTTTGCGGTTCACGACCATTGGCTCCCAAATCCAAACCAGGGGACCATTTCACTGAGGTAAAGAGCTCTTAAAAGGAAAATTCAACCTTAAACTAAATTCTGTTGTTAGATTTAATTTATTTTCTTCCAAAACGCAAAAATCCACTGCCATATTTTCATGGACACTATTTCCATGACACACCAGTGACAATGTCCCACTGATGCGCCTTGGTGTTGACAGTTTTTGGATACACAAGATCATTGTTAGGGAGCATTTTTAAGAGCAAAATCGGCTTAGCTCTTAACAACATTAGTGAAATGGGCCCCAGCAGTTCGATTTCCCCGAGTGGGATCTCTAACTTAACCCACATAATTTCTATGACATACACCCTTTCATCTCGCAGCATTTCGTGTTCTGGTTTGCACACAAATGTACAACGCACAAGATGGTTTCACTGAAGATACCAAGACATTGTGACAGTCTAGAAAGTCAGAATGAGAGGTATCACTATGAAATGAAATGTATAGCAGTTATACAACATATGATGTATAACTGCCAGACACTTCAACTTGTTGTTATATAACTTATATGAAGGGTCTCCCCATTCAATTCTCTACATAATTATACAAGATATGACGTGATGGCATTAAAATGTTTCAAAATAGTAAATAAATAATTATGAGACACTGATTTTATTTTGGACAAGTCATGTTTTGCCTTATAACTTTTTTCAAGTCAATTATTTCCTGTGCAAGTTACTTTTGTTCAAAAGAACAAAATATATCTACCCAGTGATATAATATGTTACATTCTGATGGCTAGCATATTTTTTATATAACAATCATGTGATTGCAGCACCACTTCGGAAATGTAATGGGTGTTGGTGTTGTAATCTGATCTGTACTGTAGTTTTAAACAGTGTTAGTATGATGTCAAACTTGCAAAAACTTTCAACAGAAACGGATGCTGATATTACCCACAATTCATAGCTGTGACATCAATGTTTATGGGCTCATGACACAGTTAGACTTCCTGTTTGGTTACCGATGACATATAGTCCCATATATTTTTTGATTTTGATTTTTTTCAACATTCACCTGCTGTGACATAAGTGCATTTGAGCAGTCTGATTTCCAGGTGTGATTGTGGAAGCTGTTGACAGTGAAATGGTGAATTTTTAGCTGATTTTATTAAGCGGATGGGTACCTGGCAGTAATTTGGCTTGTTGACACCTCTGTTGTATTACTGCCTGCATTCATTTGTAAATAGTGACGGGTGTCATACATAGCGGCACTTTACGAGAGAACGAAATATTGGAATTTGACTACACTTGACCAGCATGTCATTGAGATGATGATAACAACAGGCAATAATTTTTAGAATTTTCCTGCGTCTAGTTTCCTTATAATCCTACAAAACGCTAACATGGTGGCCAATGGGAAAGTTAACTGTGTCATGAGCCCTAATAGAGCCCTAGCAACAGAAACACTTTAGTTGGCGAGACGTGATGGAGGATGAATTCTATGAAAAATATTGAAGAAGCTCAGTGTCACACGTGCTACGGCCATGCCGTGCAACACGTGTGATGATCGTATCGTGTCGATAGAGCGTGGTGGCGTGGAGCTAGTGTTCTCATGGTGGTCGCATGCATGTATGTCAGGCAGCAGGCAGGTGATCGATGGTGTACGTAGATTGTGTTCGCATTGCTCAGACAGGCAAAGTTGCAGCTCAAGCAGACGCTATGGAATAATACAATGTCATATTGTTAGATTACTGTGTGTGCTCATTTCTATCTATGTATACTGTGCTGTGTAACGTTGTGGGTGTGTCTGGCTACTGTCTGCTTGCATAGGGGTGGTCGGCTGATTTTCGTGATCTTAATGAATATGAGTGTTCAGTGTCATTGCTATGTGGGGATGGACGTCGACGTCTCCTTCTCACACTTGTTACTGGTCTTCCTTAGATCTCTGTCTTCTCATGCGCAAGTCATCCATCGTTGCTTGTGCAGTGAGAGCTGCGACCTTGTTCGCTGTTCTCTGCAATCCAGTGTGACTGGGAGGTGGCGTATCCATTGCTGTGAGAATGTGACGGAACTTTGTGGTTGCTGTTGTCGAATCCTGCAGACCGATGTGAAGTCCAACATTCATTGTTGCAGCCCGCTGACCACAACGTCCAGTTTCTATATCACTGTACAATTTGTACATGCGTGAGTGATACTCGCAGTTCACACATTTCAACGACTCCTTCCAACAGAGGCCAACCTGTTGTTCGCGGTATACTTGAAAGTGTGGCGAAGTGCACATCTTCTGCTCAGCATGCTCAGTGTAGCATTCATTCCACATCTGAGCATTCTTTCCAACATTCAGCAGACGCATTTCGGAGGACGGTCCTTGACTTTCATCTGGCTGGAGGTAGCTTTCTGTTAAAGGTAGTCTCCGGTTTGGCCGGGCGAAGGATTTTGCTGCTGCCAGATATTCCATCAGCATCGGGGACTGTCAAGAGGCCACCAGTCGTTTCTTGTACAACTCTTGAGAAGTCATCCATGTCTAGTCGGGGCATCCATACAGAACTCGGTCGTGTTTCAGTCGTTTCGGCATGTGTTGTTTTGAAATATGGGTGGCCTTGCTGGAAGCCACGCCGATGTTTACACATTCTTCCAACAGGTGATGTGTTCCTATTACTAAGCTTACTCGTCTCATTATTTGCAGTCTCCTTCATTGTAATCATGCAGAATAATCCCGGCAGAATTACAATTGGCAGAGACAAACCGTGATTTGAGATTACAGACTTCTAGTGAGTCTGAAAGTCCAAATCACAGTGACCGAACACTGGTGTGATAAGGGGGGTGGGGAGGGGCTTGAAGCAGTGAATCCTGTTTGAAAATCTATACCCAAAATGGACCAATCACAGTACAGCAGGGTGACCAATCTATCATGTTTTGTTTACTTCAGCTAATTAGAAACATGGAAAGACCCGAAGATTAACTCCTAATGACACCTTGGCTGTGCAACTTCAGGGAATCACCCAATAGGCCCATCTCACAGCAGGCCCCGCCTACTGCCTGGATCACTGCTCACAGGCAAGTGCCACAGTGTATCGAATGTCTACTAATTGCATTGTGTAATTCTTTAGAATTGAACTAATTAAGATGTCTGGCCTTTGAAGAATGCACATTTTAAGGTCATGTATCATGTATATTTACAGTCTTTTAATAGGGACAAGGGAAAACAATCAACATAACTCTAACTGCAAAATGACAACAGCCTGTATGTGATATTTTACAAAAAAACATACTGGGCTATCTGAAAAATTGGGTAATGTGTTCATATATGGCACACAAGAAAGTTTGTGTAGTGTGTAGATGTGAGAGATTAGGCATTTTGAAACTGCCGCCTGCTCACTGTTGTGGCGCTCGGTGAAATAGGGTGCATTGTTTAAATGTGTCTAAAAATAAAATGTGTGGATGAAATCTAAAAAAATTACTGCGCAGTGTTTCATATAGGAGTGCCTGTCAAATATGTTAATTTCAGATTTTTTCTCCAAAATCACCATGTCTATTTGGGCTCATGACACAGTTAGACTTCCTGTTTGGTTACCAATGACATATAGTCCCATATATTTTTTGATTTTGATTTTTTTCAACATTCACCTGCTGTGACATAAGTGCATTTGAGCAGTCTGATTTCCAGGTGTGATTGTGGAAGCTGTTGACAGTGAAATGGTGAATTTTTAGCTGATTTTATTAAGCGGATGGGTACCTGGCAGTAATTTGGCTTGTTGACACCTCTGTTGTATTACTGCCTGCATTCATTTGTAAATAGTGATGGGTGTCATACATAGCGGCACTTTACGAGAGAACGAAATATTGGAATTTGACTACACTTGACCAGCATGTCATTGAGATGATGATAACAACAGGCAATAATTTTTAGAATTTTCCTGCGTCTAGTTTCCTTATAATCCTACAAAACGCTAACATGGTGGCCAATGGGAAAGTTAACTGTGTCATGAGCCCTTATGTTGGAGAAGTATTACTGATGTCCAGTAGAGAGCGCCACTTGTATAGAGAAATATGTATATTGGGCTGTCTCGGGCAGTGAGGAGAAAATAGTCGGGCGGTCCCAGGCAGTTGAGTGCTATTGGGTTAACATAAATATCTTTAATTACTGTTTTTTATTATTAGGCTATAACTGAAACAAAGCTATTATTATTGGAAAACAGTAAAACTAATACTTACATTATGTTGTTGCTTTTGTGAGGTCGACCAATTCGTTGACACCACCGGTTCTTGGCGATGTCGTAAACAAGTAGCGCCCCCTGGCTGAAGTATGACCATCGCCTGATGTACCCCTGTACACCTCCTTGCCTTATCACACCCTCAATGAAGTGGTCCACTTCAGGATGGGGTGAATGGTCATAACCCTGAAGGGGTGTTTCTGAAAATGTACTTGTAAAATTATCACTATGACAGTCATTTAGGTTGCCTTTGTATGTGAGAGACATAAAAATATACAATATTGTATATATATAATATGCGGTGTTATTTATTTTAATTCAATAAAAATGTGTTAAATGTTTCAGAAGTGATTTCCAACGTTTTAAATTGCTGCAGTTATGACCAATTATCTGATTTCCTTTTGTATCAAAGCTATGGAAAATAATGCTTAACACTAAGGTATTACAAATATTAATATAATAAGTTTTACAACAGGGAATCATATTTTAGGCAAATACTTATAAAAGTACTGCAAATATATATCTAAGAATTACAGAGTTTGTACATAAAGTTGCAGTAGACATATGAATAGATCTTATTCTTTTTCAATCCCATGTTTACCCATTATGTTCAGATGGCAGATTTTGCATAGCTGAGAAGTAGGAATTAGCTCTGATATGGATGGAAACATTGTTAGAACCAAACCACACCAACCGTGGACGTGGATGTCACCAGGACCATGGTTAACTGCTTGTGCTCCAGTCGCTCTGTCTGTGTCACACGTTAGGATCCTCAAGTTGTCAGTATATCTAAAGATGGAAATACATTTTCAATTAGTAATTGCTGAATACACATGTACATGTTTTATTTTAAACTTCACTAATAATGCAGGTTTTGCAGAATATTTATAATTGTAACTATTTAAAAAATGCTAACAATATATAATATATGTATGTATGTACATATATATATATATATATATATACATGTACATACAATCATATATATTGTTAGCATTTATTTCAAATTCGGTCCGAGGGCCTAAAGTGCTGCCACCTCGTGGCATCTGGGTAATCACACCGCGGTCGCCATTTTGTATATAATATTATATACATATATATATACCAAGGGTATATGCATTTTATGTTAAATAAATTTATGTTACCATGCCATGCAGGTCTATACACTCTCTCGCTCTCGCTCTCTCAGTCACTGTGTTTTGTAAAACAAAACTGAATTGTTTGTTCATAGTCCAACTTATGAACTTCAGTGCTGGTTATATTTTACATAACAAATGTTAATTTTTTAAGTTTCATAGTAATAATTCAATTACAATCAGATCAAAGAGAACAACTAACTTGACAGCCGTAATTAATGAATCCATGAATAACTGTTGCTCCCTTGTCGTCCTGTTGCCACTGGCAACTTCAGGTACGTACTGGTTGTCATCGGCAACCAAGAGAGGATTGTTTTTTCCCAGTTTACAAGAAAGATACAGTCGAAAGTTTCTGTTCTTTGTGTAAACCGCTGGAAATAAAGAATGGTTGTAATGACTGAAATATGATAATATGATTTATAAACTACAGGTGAAAATTAAAACACTGTATTAAATCACATTATAGGATGTCAATGTGATAGAAGAAATATGGCTGATGTAACACTAACAAAATTGCCCCTCCTCTTGGCGTGTAGGCATACATTCAGACCGGAGGATTTATAAATAGGATCAATTGCGGTAGATAACACTCAGCCAGAATGCGATGGTTCTCTTATAGAGTTGTAAATTAATTCCTGGAAGTCTGACAGCCAAGGTGGAAATTGTTTACAGGGAAAACATAACAAAATTACAAGTTCAGAATTGCTTCACAAGGATTGTACCTAGGCAGGGCTGTGGCCCGGTCTCCAATTTTGTTTGCTCTTTGCCATTTCTGAAGTCTGCATGGGCTTCTTGTCTACTATTATATCATTCTAAAGACATGTTCACAGGCTCTTTTGTATAAGCAACCATCATATTTAGATTCATCCTGTAAAAATACATTTCAAGTTTTGTTCATTTAATTCTTATTTAGTTTTTGTCCATAGATACCAGCATTGAAAATTGACTTTTTCTGTAGCTGCATCGACTCTTTTTATGAGGCTGTAGATTATAATATACTCTTAATGCGCCTGGTTGTTCTTACTATAAAATGAATATGGTAACTACCTGTGTCACAGAATGTTGTAGTTTGGCCATCTGTTGCCTTAACAAATAACATGTCTAAATCCTCTTCCTCCTGTCGTGGTTGTTTATCCCCTGTCGTGGTGGCATCCTGCTCACCTTCAAAGCAAATTGTGAATAAACTATAACAACAGCAGCCATGATGATAATGAAAGCAACTTGTATATTCCTATGTAATTATAAGAATGCATACATACATTATTGTCAAAATGACACACATACCTACATAATTCCAAGAGAGGAAAACTGACAGAACAAAACCCAAACAACATTTTACTAAATATATTGTTGCATTCGTTGTCTTATAACTCAGTGTCTACCAAACTCAACTCTCACCGTCAGTGACATTTGTGACAATCTCCTCCTGCATTGACGATGCGGGGATGACACCACATCTATCACTTAGTTTCTGTAGGATATGCCGCACAAAGTGACCTGCATCAAAATATGAAATTGTTAATTACAGCAAATGCTTTGATAGTTAAAGATGGTTGCTCTATGGAGAATCACTAAAATATCACACAAAATATATTTAAATAAAATGCAAAAAGTTTATATTAATACACTGTATATGAAACATTTAGTGTTGTAATTACTGTTCACTACATTATCTTTACACATCTGTAACCCGACACAAAACCTACCTACCTACAAAGTTGCTTTCTTTGAGTTAATATATCCCTGGTAATTTACAAAACTGTATAATTTAAAATGCAATCTTGTGGATTAATAAATTACATGTGTATTTGTTATTCTTGAACATGTGTTAACATGAATAAGATACAAGGTCTCAATGGGGAATTTTGTCAAACTAATTTGTTGTTTGTCTTCTGAAGATTAAAACTGAAAGTCTCGTGCATAAGATGCAAACCATCTCAGTGGGAAATGTTAATATGCCTCTACACCCATATGCTATTTTTAATAGCTCATTTCCTGGCACACAACCTGCATGAATGTTGTTTTTGAAAGCTGCTCCAGGAAGATGGAAGACCAAATGCTGGCTGAACTTCACATCCGTGCTGTCAACAGAGAGACAACAAGATAAACTTATAATAATAAGAATATTTATAAAGTGTCATAAATCTATAAGAAACATGAAAAACGGGGGCGTTAAAATATATGAAATAGACAATAAAACTGGGTGAATAATAATAGCTAAATAAAATATAAAATAAAATCAATTGGCTAAATTTGCAAAAGAGTATATGTACACACATAATATTACTGTAAACATGTAGGTATACAGCAAGAAAGAAAATAAATAGTGGAAACTGATTAATATACGATATCGTAATTGTGTTGTATGAAAAAAAATTGAAGACTGGCTTAAAACACTGCACAGTTCAAGGTGGTGAACTCAGTTAGAAGCAGAGTGCAACGTGTATGGAGCAGACATTGTTGTGACTGTGTTTAGATCTGATTGGTCCACATCAGAGTGCACTGCCCACGTCATCCAGCTTCTTACTGAACTTGAAAATGAGACAGAAACAGTAGACAGCTGGATAATGTGGGAAACAATGCCAGACTACACAAGAGAACATAGGTCGTAAGCCCGTGTCAACGATGCCCCAGAAAAGATGCAGTGGATAACTATGAATGAAAGCAGATCGAGGTGGTGAACAACTGAGTCTTTACAGCTCCCATTTTTCATGCACCATCCATGAAGTGTCTCGACACAAAAGTTCCACCTTATATTTTTACTCCGTGTCACATTGCACTAACCTGGCGTCCAGCTGCAGAACATCATCTGTGCTGCAGTCTACGTTGTATTTCAGCTTCAGTTGTCGAGAAACATACTGGAAAACATAAGATAAAAGAGTATCATTAATTTGGCTGTACAACTATGATATTATTATAAAATGTAATGGGAATTATGGGATAGGACACAAAACCGCATTAGGTAATATTCCTTCAAGATTTTGCAATTTACAAGTGAGTTTAGCTTTCAGCCAGAAACAGAGCTACGCAAAGTGGTTATCACACAGGTTCCAACTTTAAAATGGGAAATTATTATAATGGAGTTTTTAGTTTTCCTTGGAATATAAAACCATCAGACACCTACCTATATGATCACACTTATATGTGACCATAAAATAAATTTGTAATTATATAATTTTTATTACTCAAATAAGTAAAAACGCCTGCCTTCATACCATGCCTATTTGTTTTTACTACTTAGCAAAAATAAGTTTACTATTCTCACCCTGATCAGAACTTGTGTCATGTGACTGCCATTGCGACTTGGATTGGACAGTCGATAGAACTCAAGATCGAAATACAGATGGCACACAGCACCTAAAAGAACAGGGAAAGTTTGTCCTCTCCACATTGCTCCAGTTCACTCAGCAGCAAGAAAAAATACCTGGCTTTAGACAACAGTGGATATCTATGTACTAATATATATGGCTGAATGTTTTCCAGAGGAGAAGTGATGGTGTTCGATTGAACAGGTCTAGCAGATGGTAATATATGAAGCATTCGGAGTAGTCCCAAGGTTTGGATGTTGTGCAATTATAACATAATCTTTGCTTTACTTTCACAGATGGTTTTACAATTCCTTGCATTTACTGTTCGTGTCAGACAGAATTTTTTAAACCGGCCAATTTTATGAGAAATTAATGCATATACATTGTTACATTCAACTAGTCTGACCAACCGTCTGGTATAATCTCGTAGTGGTGCCTTTGTCCTGTCTTCAGCTGGCTACAAAAATATGAATATTCCTTTACAATACTTAAAATATCGTAGAACATATAATTATTTCAAAATATGATTACGAATATTTGTCAAACATTTTAATAAAAATTAATCTAAACATTAGTTTTACCATTTCAAAATTTCAATGTAACTATTGTATAGGTACAGTGATTGCACATAATTACTCATTCCTGACATTGGAAGACATTTATAAGGATAGTTGCTATACACGTTACTGTTAAAGGACACTAACTAGGGAAGACGGTGTGATAAAAAAAACATAACTAAACATTGCTCAATAATATGTGACTTCTTGACTACTTGTTCAAAATTATCATTAATGATATAAATTTGAACTACACTTTGAAACGTGATGGACACACAAAACGTACGCCTCACCTGTAGTAGTGCCAGAACTGTTGGTAGGTGGCTACGAGGAAGACACGTTGACCATGGTGATCAAAAAACATCTCACTCTCATATGAAAACACCTGTAAGTCCTGCAGGAAGAACAGTGTACCCGTGCGGGTAGTTACAGTTACAGGCTAAGAGCAAGCACCAATCACAACTGGTAAACCAGGTATTTGGACAAGACAATGGTACAATAAAGAACTAGCAATAAAACATATTAATACAAGTCTACTACTTCAAAATAATTTTGAATATTCACTCAAATATATCAAAATTATATATATCATTTGAAAGATTTTAAAAACATGTCAGCATTTAAATAATGTTAAAAGATATCAAAACATATATATCATATATATTGTTTACAAAACTGTGCATATATTATTTTAAATATTTCAATTTTTTTATAAGAAATATATCTAAATTAAAAATTAAATTGATTTGTTTATATTTATATATGTGAACTAACCTCAGACTTCATTCTTGAAAACTGGAATGCATCTTCTTGTCTTCGAAACACCTTCCAATCACCACTCGGTCCATCGATTCTGTGTAAACCAATGATAATTTTAATAATTTACCATAACACAAAATCTGACTGGCAGTCTTCTGAATAAAAGTCCATATATTACTATTCCAATGAATCCGGAACAAAACCCTCTACAGACAAAACTCCCTTGGACAAAACCCCCTTGGACAGAACTCCCTCATTATAGGAATTTTCCCATCATAGCTACTAGACTCAAGAAGGATTAAAATAATTCAAACTTGCATGTATATATATATATATATATATATATATATTTTATATTATTATATATTTATATATTTATATATATATATATATATATATATATATATATATATATATTTTATATATATATATATATATATATATTTACTAAAAAGTTTACACAGCATAATAAAGGCATTATTCAAGCGAGTTACCTTATATACCCGGGGTAGTCTGAGTTTGTCTACCTGGCAGTCTGGAGCTCTGTCCATCTTGGTGACCACTCGTACTATATCCAAGTTATCCTTCTAACTCCATTATGTTTGTGAATTTGACTTCAGAAAGTGGTGTAAGCCATGCATGGTGGAGCATGTGTCAACTTGGTTATACAGATTGCTTATTATGCCTGTTATTATTATTAAAAAATTACCTGTATGTAATTATGTATATATACATAAAGATTGCTTATTGTGCATGTTAATGTTACATGGTTCAAATACATATTTGTATTTTAATACAGAGATTTTGTGGAGTATTTGTATTGAAAATCACAAGGGCATGTATTAATTTTTTTATTTGTATTTGATATTTGGTCTGCATTTAAAAAGTATTTGCAAATACAATCAAATACATAATATTACCAACAAAACGTAAAGCACTCCCTGACATAAACTGGGTCAGGAGTCGAGACAATGTTTTTCACACCAATGCTATGGTCAAGAGTGGGCAGGCAGCACTGAGAAAGTTGGCCTACAGTGAACTGGTTGAACATTGGCATCAATGAATGAATGGGAAGCCAGTGAAACTTATCTATAGCCATAAAGGCAGGTATTCACAGGGATTTTGCTTCAAAGAATCCTGCTGTCACCTGCTGTGTAAACATCCTGGGCTAAGACAAAAGAACCCAGGTTTCCTCCAGTGCAGGGAAAGAGCTAACCAATAGTTGGTACAGTAGTACATATATCATATTTAAATAAAATGTAATAGAAAATGTCCTTACCTGTTTTTATATGTCTGTGGAATAGGATTATCTTTGAAATGCTTCTCTCTTCTCGTCAGTTTGACCTCCCATTTGTATGGCAAAACTCTGTTGACAATCAGTAGCAAAACGAGATAAACATTAATCTTGTTAAAGCAAGACTACGGTAGTACATGAGCATGCTGTAATTTTTTATATCCACATAAAAATTAATTTTAAAAATATTAGTTTTACACACATTTGCTTGTTGAAACAAGGAGAAATAAAACGTAAGAATGAACAAAGGTTGATGTAAAGACTGATGATAGGAGCACAGGAAATACTTTGAGGTGGCATGTACATAAGATGAAAAATACCCAAATGAATGGGCTTGGTTTTGCATCCCTATGATAATTTTTACTATCTGTCATATGACGTCACAAGACACAACAAGCTAGTTTGTAGGTTCCAAACATTCACATTGGCACGTGCATTGTTAAAATCTGATTATGAAGAAATTAACCAAGACGTTAACCTTTTCCCATAAAACGTCTTGGGCACATCATTCATATTCTAGTGTATGTTGATGGAGAACATAATATATGAAATTTTCAATCAATTGTTTTTCGCGGGCGAAACAGTTCATTACTGTATATTAAAAGTCATGCGGAGAGCGTACGGACTAAAATGTAATTATCTGGGAATGTTTGTAAACTGCATTGTGACTCCTCTCTATACAATATACAAGTTAATGTTATAAACACAATTATTGGTGACCAATTGTGTTGTATATTCCTCATAAATGTAATATTTACTAGCGAAACTGTCTGCTCATAACGTAGGTTTTTACAATTAGTCCGCAATTGATCATAATATTCTGAAACTGTGTTTAATTGCCGCGCCTGTCCTTACAAAATAAAAACACGTATTAAATGACACACACCTTATCATTATTATTCAGTGCTTTATATAATATCGCAAGCAATTTTGTAATTATCGACTAAGCATATACAAACAATACTTTAGTTTTTTGTTACACGTGTAATTTGTTTGCACGAGGTCTAAGTGGTCTCGTGGCGAAAGATGTTTTGTGACGCATGGTTTGCGCTGTAGAATGTTCATGATTTATTTTCAATATTTCCATTCATATACTGACAACATACATTGACGGTACTTGTAGAAGATATATTTTTCGTCCAATTATTCCACTATTGTAAATCGTAAATTTAGTTTCTGTTGTTTGACGTGTTCCTAATATTAGGTAGTCGCGGGCGATAATGCATACGAATGAGGGCCCGGTTGTCCAGATTTCACAGTAATCGGGTGTTTTCAAACTTTATGTGACAATCGGTTTCGACAGTTACAAATATGAGAACTTCGCACAATATATACACATTGATTGGCAATTCGTTACTTAAATGACCTATAAATAATATGAGCAAAAAATATTACCCAATAAGTATAAATAAGTCATAAAGGTAAAAGTAACAATTAATATAATTTTAAAATATTAAAAACAATAGTTTTTGGTAAGGTTATATACATTCGAGATGTAATGTATAACATTTTCACATAAGTAGTTTCTCTGCTACTTATGTCTTGCATATCTATGCGTCATGTGGGTGTTCTTGGACCCCCTATGTTATCTGCACTAAATAAAAAAAGTACTAAAGCCTATAAATAATGGTGTTTTTGTCACATGTTCATAACGACAGCATACACAGACCAAATATGCATTAGGTAGAGTGAAAATTTATTTTAAGCAGATAAAAAATGGTCCGTTTTTAGTTTTGACCCCTTGGGACGTTTTCATGTTCAAAGCGTACGTTATGTCATTGTAGTGATCAATAACTTGTCAAAAGCCTAAGACATCATAATGTTATGCTAGTTTTGATTCACAAGTAATTTGCTTTTAGCTGGCATAACTGCACCTTGAAATTAGTAGGTAGTCTCAGGGTTGGCACGTTTCCCCCACCCTGGTAAATTCATGGTGGTGATTTTGAGAGCTATGTTCTCAAAGGTCACATATATCCTATCTCGTAATGCGACATGAGTCTATTTGTGTTTTTAAATGCAACTTGTGTTTAAAATGGAAATTGTGTTTCAGTGTGGGTGATGTGACTGGCTCGGCCCGGTGAGGATGGCTGATGGCACTCCACCCACTGCCAGTCTGCCACGGGGACTGCTGGGGAGGAGAGGAGTTCCCACAGGGAAGGCAGCAAGGTTTGTGTTGACCAGGAAAGATGTTGGGCTATAGGCAATATCTCCAAGCTACTATGAAATTGTATGAAAACTTACAGGTCATTTGAAATAGTTGCAGACAGATGATTTTCTCATAAAATCAATGTTTATTATAACATTTAGTTTCAGAAGTTTTCTCTTCCATCATCTCAATGCAGTTACTTCAGTTATTATTTATATATTAATGTTTATTGGCCTCTTTCTTGGAGTAGTAATTATTTGTTAAATATGTTCTGTACAGTAATGTTCGATCAAAACTATTTGTAGAATTGCATAATATCTGACCACCCTGTGTGATTACATGAATTTGGCAGGATGCACTTGTGTACACACACACCCTAAACATATAATCAAATTTATTTAATTTATGCAAATGTTGTATCTGACATCCACCTTCAGTATCTAAGGTAGTTGAATGAGGCATGCCAATACGAGGCACCATTAAAATTTGTTCGTTTAAGCAGAAACCATAATTTTTAAGCAAACTGCATTTTCAAAATGTATACTCAAATTGCCACAAGACACAGAGAAGAATTTTGCTGAATTGGTTATTTCACTGATTTCTTAGAATTGACCAGTCACTGTGATCCTCAGGTTGCCGTCCATGAGAGCTCCTCGAGACTTGACTCTCGGCGGCATTCGCAAGAAGACATTTGCACCAAGTATTCCAATCAGAAGAGAGAAGAGCACAGAAGAGTACGTATGGACTGATCTATCTGAACTGTTATATATTTGTTGCATTTTTAACTTGTTCACATTTGTTTTGGCTTAAGGCAGGATACGGCAGCTCAAATGACGTTTTTCAAAAAAAAATTCAAAAACGTGTTTTTGCCGTTTTCTAATACTTTTGTATGTCTTCTATCAATAAAGTTCACTTTTATAACAATTACATACCTCTAAATGACCTTTTTGCGATAATAAAATGATTCCCTATGAATTATTAAATCTGTTTTATTTTTGAAGACGCAGGATGTGTTGGAAAATACGCGATGTTTAGACCTTAGTAACGCCACCGTACATTCACCGTTCGCCATGTTGTTTGGTACGAATAGAACCGCCAATATGTCCTCTAACTGCTTGCGTAGACGGCATCCCCGCCCTTTGACCTGTATTTGCGGGAAATCCTAATAAACGCAAGCTCAATTCGACCGACTATCTCCTTATTTGGCGTTCGCCGTTATGACACGTCAGCATCGGCGAGTTCCGCTATGTGCGTGACCTGCGGTGACCTGGATAATTCCATATAAGGCGTGGCGTGTATCCCACAATTCACCATGTTGCCATTTCCGAATATAAACAAGATGGCGTCTAACTAGAGTTTCGACGACATTTGTGTGGATCCTGTCGCTGCCAAATGTTATAAATTTGCCGCAAGGCGTGAATTTAGTCAGAGAAAGAAATGGAAAGCCGCACAAGTGCGGGACCCACGTGCGAAACGGGACTTTTCGGCGGCGAAACGGCGTGTTTTGATGGAAATGCAGCCGTACGTAATCACCGTAGACGACAGCTTGGCGTCGACGGCCACGATGCCGACGGCGGCTGCGGTGCCCGAGGGCGGCGGGGAAGACGGATATCGAACGGTGTTAGAGATTATTGCCCGTAGCATGCAGCCGTGCATAGGAATATACGTTGCAGGCGACAGCTTAGCGGCGACGGCCGGGGGTCGTTGGTGGCGTTTGCAGCATGGCCAAACTCTCTGACAACTTGGGTGTTGTGTTTACTTATTGGAATGGATCAGAGTATTTGCAGAATTGTTAGTTGCAGTTGTTGATAAATTTGGCTGGTGTGTTATCAGTCAGTATCTTTGGGTTTTATCTTTTGGAGTAAACAAGTTAGAAAATTCGGGTACATGGCTATGGTTTATGTGAGTTATTACGTAGCTGTTAGACTTCAGCTTCTATGAATTTTTCAATATAATTAAGTTAGTAATAAATACAATTATTTATTACTAAATGGTACCTCATAATCATATGCTAATTATATTGTTTACAATGTGTGTGTGGTTTTTTACATACACACACACATACAAACACATGCATGCATAGTACATTTACATTCCATTAGACAAATTCATTTTATTGATATATATTTCACTTCGGCTTCATCTCCTCCATGGTGCTTGATCCTTCTTCAGACGGTGGATTGTCCCCTTTGCCAAAGTGCTGCATTTGAGTTGTTGCAGGGATGATTGCAGAGGTTTTGCTTTGTTACTACAGTTCATGTCCTAAAATGATTATGCAGAAATTGGTGACACAAACTCATCACCAACACTTGAAACTGCCATGACTTCTCGCAATCAAGGACACGCTACAGCTGTTCTTCAGTCGAAACTTGCTCCTGTCAGCTCAGTGTCTGGTCCTAACATCCATGTCATTGCCCTCATCATGCTGTTGTTAATGCTATTGACTGTGTTCCTGTTTGGTAATGTTTTAACTGTTACTGAGACTATAACAAACATAGTTAATACATTTTGAGGTCCTGGTGAACAAAGTCAGAGTTGCTGAAATACCATACATAATACGACGTGACTAGGCACAAACTGCATATGACTTGAGAGCAAGTGAATAATTTTTAAACAATTTTCTACTTGCTCTATCCATCCTCAGTGAAGATACCAGATGTATAACAGAATATTTTAAACTTTGCAATATTAATTAATTAATAATTGCAGTAATGACTGGGTACGGTGCACAAAATTTGCAATATTTAACCATTATGGTGGCCATTTTGTTTGGTTACCATGGCAACGGTGGGTCCGAGTGAAAAAAGTTCCACACATTTTTTATTCCCAATGACATACCCGTTCTAACTGGATAGATAAGTTTGCCCAAATTATTAAATAAAAAAATACCCTATTTAGCTGCCTCACCTTGCCTTTTGGCGTTTGCAGTAATAATGCAAATTACCATTACATTTCTAAAATTTTGTAAATTGTGTGGGAGTAATTCATTTCTAATATTGCTTGTTATGCATGCATAAGTGTTGGATGATAAACAAACACTTTTATATATTGTTTTGCATGTTTACAGTCATTATTATTCACATTATTATAGTGTAATCTTTGACGGCCGTTTACAGAAAATCTTATTTTTGTCCACATAAATCGACAACACTCTGGAAGTAAACAAGATACACTAACCCAGTTTGGATTGCTGTGTTCTCCTTTATATTCTCTACAATTTGTATAAAAAACATTTTGGTTTTTTGTTTTATCTTTGTAGCAATCAATAAAAAAGTATTGAAAAATGTCGCATTTTGAAAGGGAAAAAAATAAAATTAAAATATAAATATTAAAAAAAGTTGAAATGTTTTTTATACAGATTGTAGAGTATATCAAGAAGAACACAGCAATCCAAACCACATGGCCATGTAAGCTTTACTTCCAAAGTGTTGTTCTTTTCTAGATACGCTATAAATTCTATCATTTGGCGGCCATTTTCTTTATTGCCATGGAAACGGGGGGTCTGGCAGAAAAAATCCCCATACATTTTTTATTAAGAAAAAGCTTCCTTACAACCTGGACAGAAAAAAATATATGAATTGTGCATTTCAAAAAAATATCCTATCTAGCTCCCATATCTCGCCTTAAAAAGTAAGAATTAGAAATACCACATTGTAAGCTATGTAAGTAACTCACCTTTTTCAAATGTGCGTATTTTTGTCATTCTTTCATGATGCTATAAGTCAGTATAACTTCCTGTGTTTCAGAGCACATCTACCAGGATAGCTTTTGACTAATGTTTATTTATAGTACATTGGAAAATCACAAAACATTCTGATGCTCATTTCTACCCAAAAACTAACCTTGTAACTTGTGCTGCATGGAAAGCTATGTTCGTGATGCGAGCAATGGCAACGGTGAAGTTTACGATACCACATGAACACCTAGCTTATTAAGGCAGGACATGGCAGCTCAAATGAAGTTTTTCGAAAAAAATATCAAAAACGTGTTTTAGTCTTTTTCTAATACTTTTGTATGTCTTCTATCAATAAAGTTCACTTTTATAACAATTACATACCTCTAAATGACCTTTTTGCGATAATAAAATGAGCCCCTATCAATTATTAAATCCGTTTTATTGTTGAAGACGCAGGATGTGTTGGAAAATACGCGATGTTGAGACCTTAGTAACGCCACTGTACATTCACCGTTCGCCATGTTGTTTGGTACGAATAGAACTGCCAATCTGTCCTCTAACTGCTTGCGTAGACGCCATCCCCGCCCTTTGACCTGTATTTACATGAAATCCTAATAAACGCAAGCTCAATTCGACCGACTATCTCCTTATTTGGCGTTCGCCGTTATGACATGTCGGCATCGGCGAGTTACGCTATGTGCGTGACCTGCGGTGACCTGGGTAATTCCATAAGGCGTGGCGCGTATCCCACAATTCACCATGTTGCCATTTATGAATATAAACAAGATGGCGTCTAACTAAAGTTTCGACGACATTTGTGTGGATCCTGTCGCTGCCAAACGTTATAAATTTACCGCGTGAATTTAGTCAGAGAAAGAAATGAAAAGTCGCACAAGTGTGGGACCTGTGTGCGAAACGGGACTTTTCGGCGGCAAAACGGGGTGTTTCGATGGAAATGCAGCCGTACGTAATCACCGTAGACAACATCTTTGCGACGATGCCAATGGCGGCTGCGGTGCCCGAGGGTGGCGGGGAAGACGGATATCGAACGGTGTTAGAGATTATTGCCCGTAGCACGCAGCCGTGCATAGGAATATACGTTGCAGGCGACAGCTTAGCGCCGACGGTCGCTGATGGCGTTTGCAGCATGGCCAAACTCTGTGACAACTTGGGTGTTGTTTTTACTTATTGGAATGGATCAGAGTATTTGCAGAATTGTCAGTTGCAGTTGTTGATAAATTTGGCTGGTGTGTTTTCAGTCAGTGTATATATCTTTGGGTTTTATCTTTTGGAGTAAACAAATTAGAAAATTCAGCTACATGACTATGTTTTATGTGAGTTATTACTTAGCTGTTAGACTTCATCCTCACAGTTATGGTCTATGAGTTTTTTTAATATAATTAAGTTAGTAACAAATACAATTATTTATTACTAAATGGTATCTCATAATCATATGCTAATTATATTGTTTACAATGTGTGTGTGGTTTTTTACATACACACAACATACAAACGCATGCATAGTACATTTACATTCCATTCGAATTTTTTTTATTGATACATGATATATTTCACTTCGGCTTCATCTCCTCCATGATGCTTGATCCTTCTTCAGACAGTGGATTGTTCCCATTGCCAAAGTGCTGCATTTTAGTTCTTGCAGGGATGATTGCAGAGGTATTGCTTTGTTACTACAGTTCATGTCCTAAAATTATTATGCAGAAATTAGTGACACAAACTCATCACCAACACTTGAAACTGCCATGACTTCTCGCAATCAAGGACACACTGCATCTGTTCTTCAGTCGAAACTTGCTCCTGTCAGCTCAGTGTCTGGTCCTAACAGCCATGTCATTGCCCTCATCATGCAGTTGTTACTGCTATTGACTGTGTTCCTGTTTGGTAATGTTTTAACTGTTCCTGAGACTATAACAAACATAATTAATACATTTTTAGGTCTTGGTGAACAAAGTCAGAGTTGCTGAAATACCATACATAATACGACGTGACTAGGCACAAACTGCATATGACTTAAGAGCAAGTTAATAATTTTGAAACAACTTTCTACTTGCTCTATCCATCCTCAGTGATGATACCAGATGTATAACAGAACATTTAAAACTTTACAATATTAATAGTAACAACATATTTTCTTTAAAACATTGCCAAATTGTTATTCAAGCTTTGACGGCCATTTGCAGAAAATGCATTTTTCAGAACTCAGACTCCATGCATCTCTGGAAGTGTACTAGCTATGCTAATGATGTTTATATTATTGCATTCTGCATTACTTTCTTCATGCAACTACAACGAGATATTTGTAAAAACAATCACTTTGAAAAATAAATATATTAATAAATCAAAATAAAATTATGTAATATACAAAATATCTCGTTGTAGTTGTGTAGTACAAAGTAGTCTAAATAGGACAGTGAAAGAATTATCATTGTATGTTCTAGAGTAATGACTGGGTACGGTGCACAATATTTGCAATATTTAACCATTATGGTGGCCATTTTGTTTGGTTACCATGGCAACAGGTGGGTCCGAGTGAAAAAGTTCCATAAATTTTTTATTCCCAATGACATACCCGTTCTAACTGGATAGATAAGTTTGTCCAAATTATTAAATAAAAAAAAACCCTATTTAGCTGCCTCACCTTGCCTTAAATCTCACCTTTCCACAGGAATTGCTACATAGATGGACATAAATCAAATTTAAACTAAAAATGTATTTTTTTGTATTTTTTAATGTTGTCAACTGTTATATACAATTTTTAACTTTGTGTACACAACTACACATAGAAAACAGGTTTGAGCTAATGGTTTGCTTATACACTAACACACGGTCAAGTTAAGTTAAACAGTGTCTTAGCAGATTTATCTATGCAGTTTGTGCATTCACACAAGGCAAATCTGTTTCAGAAATCAGCTGAATACAGATGTTAGTTTTTCAGTTGATTTTATACTTTTCAAAGCAAACATTTGTTATGTAAAGTGACTCTGTCATTAGATTCATTTTCATTCCAGTTTGCAGTCAGGGGGAGCGGGGGACCAGAATGCCAGCCCAAGTGGCAGGGGAAGGGCGGCCAGCAACCGTGGAAATGGGAAAACAGACTCGGGTCGTGGCAGAGGTCGTGGTAGAGGTCGCGGGCGAGGAGAACTCATCCAATCACATTCCATCTTTGAACAGGGTCCGATGGGTCCACTGAACCCTGCAAAACGTAGTGGTGGGTCGACTCTCTGCCTTCCACCATGTGTTGGACATTGTTATTGACTAGTTTGATGTCATATTATACTGTTGAAAAAAAGATGCTACAACTTTTCGTACATCTCCAAAGTGATATAGTTCTTGTGTAAACGTAATGTTTATTTATTTTAACTTTAAGGAAAATTCTTCAGATGAATATAAAGGTATGTAAACTTATATACCTGGAGACAAGAACATAGAACTTCTTTGGATATCTACCCACTAGGCTCCATATATTTTGGCTCAGGGAAACAGATGCTTGCTACACATTAGCTAAGCATGTTGAACTCTGTATCCACTTTTAGGAATATAGAACTCAACGAATTGTAAAATAACTTTAATGTGTTTAAAGGCTAAGTGTAAATAAGTTCAGGGGATTTCTGTTATGATTTCAAATAGTGAAATTTCAATGCAGACGTGTATATATACATGCTTGATCACTTGTACCTAAAAATGTACATGTATTGTTATAAAAACAAGTTTTTATAATGGATGTTCTCAATATTGGTTGCTGCACATTCTGATTTTAATCATTTAAATTAACATGTGCTGATGGTGTGTTATATTGTACAGAATTTTGATCTTGTTTTAGGGCATGGATTGAGCGATGGCGGCGGTGGCGGTGGGGGCGGAGGAGGTCAAAGTTCAGCACGACCCAAGGTCAAATGGGAGGTCAAGAATGAGGAAGAGAATAAAAGAATGATGGACGATCTGCTTCGAGATGATGTAAAAGTTATTCTGTTGTCGGTTGCATTTGTCATATTTTATGGTCAAGTTCACGCTGACTGGAATTAATTAATCACTGAAAAATAGACAAGTACAGAATATTAAGTATTAAAAAAGCACATTTCTTGTATTTAACAAATGACATTCATTTCATTTCCAATTGGCATACACGAACATGTTCTTGGAGTAACAATGTTGTTAAAATTCTGTTTTTATTGTTTGTTTATTTTTCAGTTGATTTCATATTTCTCCAAGCCCACGTTTGATGTGTAAAGTGATGTTTGTAGTTTGTGGACCATGCAGACCTAGGAGAGGACCGTGACCCGAGTATGGTCCCCATCAAGTTACCCCTGGGTCCATCCATCAAATCAGAGGTGAAGCTGGAAATGAAGCCTAATCTGAAGGTTGTGGTAAAAGGTAGTTGGAATTTTTATGGTGAAAGGAACTGAAACGGAAGCTAAACAGAAATTTTATTTTGATTATTTTTATAAAGAAAACATTGTTTACAAAGGACCAAGATGGCTTTGCTGCTACACAGTAAAACAATTTAGCGTTTCATTACTTTTAGAAAGATCTGTTCGTGATAGTATTTAGTGTGTACCTTGAACATGGCTGTTTACGTAGCAAGAGTTCATTTAGCAATTTGTTACCATCGTATCAAACAGCATGTTAGAAAAGAGTCCAGTTGTAGTCTGTTTTGTGGTTAGACGAGGGACGCTATCATAAGTCCAACAAGTCATGTGATACGTCACGTGATAGTGTCATGTGATTATTTGCAGCGGTCAAGGAGGAGCCGATGGAAACAGATGAGGTGGACAGTCCAACAGCCGAAGTGACCAATGGTGCAGCCACAATAGGTATTCCACACAGAGACTTGAGTGTCCAGCCACCCGCCTCAGCGGCGGAATTCTTCAGGAAGGCAGAGGAGAAAGGTGAATTAAAAGTTGCTGTGGTTAGAATGTACATTCACATTCACAGTGGTCCACTGCTGTCGTTATTCACCCGCAAGTGTAGCAACTAATATTGCTCGTAAAATCATTCCCACAAAATAATTACTGTTGTGTTTTATTAAGTGTCAGTTTGTAGACCTGAGTCCCCTCCCCTAGTGGAAGAATTAACTAAATTGTCCTGTCTCTGAGGAGATGCACTGTACAAATGTACAGCAAAATCAAGAATAAGTAGGAAAATCACTTTTTGAGTTAAAGGTACCATGTAAAGGTAAATTTATGGGCTTTCCAACGGTACCAAACACAAATGTCTAGCTGTATTGGTCGCCAAGTTATTGTTTTATAAAGAGAAGGTGTACCAAGTCATTTTCTGAAAACCGATTCTGAGAAAAACAGCTTTAAAGTTTAATGAAGTATTTTAATACATTTGCAACATAAAGACAGCTTACAGGAGTGAAATTTGGCACAGTTGTAGACCACCTCAATATGCACAGTGTGGTGAAATTTCACCTTTGCATCTCTTATAGTTCTAGAGATACCCTTTAGAACATTCTGCACCAAATCGGAAATCGACAGTAAATGTTCACAGAACCTAGCCATGTGTTCTGTCTGTTTCTGACACAGCACGACACAATCACCGCTTCTTTTGTCATTTTTTGATGTGCCAATGGCAGCAGCCACTTCAAGTGATGGGCAGACTGTTGCAGCAGTGGACTGGTGCGGCTTCGGATGTGTCGGCTTTGCTCTGGACAGTTGATGTCCGCAGAATTCATTGATCTTGTCAAACAAACACTATTGGTGGATGTTGAGGCCTGGGGGTGGTGGTTCTGTAGGTAGAGCAGCAGGTGGGTAGACTCCTCGCCTGTGCTGCAAATCGAACCGCTGTTTGTCATCGGATGGCTGCTTCCTGGCGAACATGACACTGGGTTCTTCAGACGTAAACCTGATACAAAACAAACATAATAGTCTTAACTTCCCATATACAAAACATTTAATACTGCAAAAAAATTATGTAATGACTGTCCATTATTTCAAACTGGAGATATGGACAGTTGATCATTAAATCAGATGACATACATAGTGAGCCCAGCAGCTAGGTAAATAAGCAGGGTAACAGCATAATTGACGAATACCTTGGATCATTTAGAGTCAGCTCTGAATATTATGAACCTTCGATCCCATTCGTTAACTGCTCTAAATCAGTAAATCAAAATGTCTTCTTTCTTACCTGTTGCCAAAAATTACTCTCCTCCCCTAATAATAAAAAATATTCTACCTAATAAATGTGGTCTACGTACGATAATAACAAGCAGGTATAATTAAGTTAAAAACATAATTCTAATTGAATTACAGTACTAGTTATCCCTAGTATATTACCGTACTAGTACATTACCAGTCACATTGATACTCTCACACTAACAGAAAAACCACGGGTTTATGTGAGTTGTGGGATGTCATTGTTAGAGAGCTCAATGTGACAATGAGTGAGGCTGAGCCTGCCATCACAGCAAAATAGTCAATAGAGCTAGTATAACTTACCCTCAGTCTGACTGTTATCTCCTTTGCATTCGTTCGGGGTGTCAACAATTTCCCAATCCATGAATTGTTGACAGCAGGGTCCATCATCAAAACACCTGCAACCGCAGATGAATCCACGAATGTGTTCAAGTTCTTGGTCTAAATCTACGAGTACATTTTCAGCAGCGTTGGCGTTGCGATCCATCATCCATGATCGAAGCTGTCAATGTCGGCTGTCACTTGGTATTAGTCTTCCTTGCCACTTTTGCACTCAGGGCCAAAACGACACTCCCTGCTTCACTGTTGTTGTCTGACATGTACGAATCCAGTAAACTCTCCATCCGATACGCGTCCAATAGTTGTGTCAAAGATTCGTTGTCAAACACTCCACGCAGATTTTACCATCGCGGCCATCACTGAGGGCTAGGTCGATCGATGTCTATATAACGCTGCTGTGCAACATCCATGCTATTGTTGAGCCTCTCACTGCACATGTTAAAACCTATGTAACTAACAACAAAAACTATGGCATTGACAACTTAATAATAAATTAGAATTCATAGATTTTATACAAAAACGATGTCCGGTGCACCCGATGTCGAACGAAAACAAACATGGATTCGCGTGGGTTTAAAGGTCAGCCACCAATCAGCGCGGCGCATGATATCACGTGATTTCGCCAATGTGCTCTTGTTTATGTTTTAGCTTAATTTTCAAGCATTTTAATTAGCTTTATACTGACATGTGACAAATTTCACGCGTGGGAATACATCCCATAATATTTCAGCTTCAAAACGATACCAATATGGCAGGGACTGGGCCACTTCAGTCAACTCCCCACCAGCTCCAACCTCCTCCCTCAGTACCTCTATTTTTCACTATCAATTCTCTTCACCCCTGCAATTAATCTTACAAGGTTGTTTTCACCATCTTACATGTGCTCAATTCTGTTGCGTTACTGTCAACTGTGAAGTTTTCTCTTCCAGACTATGAGTTTCTCTTCATGCAACTGCCGGACGTATTGCCAGGAGACCCGCGACGTGACGATGAAGACGATGCAAAGACACGCAGGGGGGCAGGGGGCACTCAGGTGAAGCAGGAACCCCCTAATCCACAGGTTGGTGTCTTCTCTCTGTCATGATGTTGTTGTCATAGTCACACAACATGTACATACATTATAGAGTGGATGGATCACTGGAGTTTTGATCAAGTGTTTCTGGGTTTGATTCATTAATGTTATGCTACAATAAATATATTTACTATTGCATCAAAAATATGAATATGTTAATCACGCGTGAGCCACAGTGAATTGCAATTTAGCATGGTAAATGTGCATTCGAAATCTGTATTTGGGGACTGATGAAGTCAAGCTAGTGGTGTGCATAATTATTACAGGTTTTAACATATTCCACTAACTTTGGCAACATGACAATTCATTCGTATGTTTCGGCTGCTGGGAGCAAGGTTATTATTTTAGATCCGTAGTAGTCTATTATCATTCAGTTCGAATCATCAAATGTGGTTTTAATTTATTTCTAAACTGTATACCATTTGTGAATTTTTCTACATTCAGCATTCACTAGTACTAGTTTAAAATAACCGACATTGACTGGCAATCTTAATAACTTTTATAACCCGTGCATAGACCATCATATTGGCTTCGGTTGCTTCAGTGGCATTTATATCAATGGTAGTGCCCCTGACAGTGTATTCTTTAACACGCGGTTCTGTTGTGTGGATCCCGACGACCGCATTATCATAAGACGTGGCTTTAGCTTTAATGTCATGTTGTGTACTGCAACTGTACGGGAATTCATCACAGTGTTGTTTATATTATGACATGACTATGTAAATCAGATAAGTTGTTTGTTTCCAGGAGAAACTTGCAGACAAGCTTGAACGTTGTACATTGGGAGACTTCGAAGAAGGTTACATTGGAAAATTACAAATTCATAAGTCAGGCCGCACGAGACTAGTGCTAGGCGGTGTGGCCCTCGACGTCAACATGGGCATGCCCACTGGCTTCCTCCAGGTCAGACATCTAGTATCAAACTTTCTCGGGTGTTCAACAGTTTTTTAGACAACAAATATTACTATCATTAACACAGAATATTTATCTCCGATTTGTGAAATTTATGTACAGAAGCAGATAATTGATGGAAAAAAATTAATAATAACTAATCAGCAGTTGTTAATGGAGTTGGCTCAAGTTATTAAGCAAAAGACAAAAATTATATCTGTGTGATGTACGGTTATTATTCCCTTTGGCAGTCTGACAGCGAGTGATTTTGCACAAAAGTTAATTTATCAAATGAGATATAAAATGGTTTTTTAACTTGGTTTAATTTTAACATTAAAAACAAATTTGTTTGAATGGAAATTGCATTATGTGCGTATCTGTTACATTCCTACCAGTGAGGTCGGTTGTTTCTGTCCACAGGATCTGGTCAGTGTTCGCTTGACCGGTGACTCAGGGGACATGTCAGTGCTTGGACACGTACAGCACAAGTTGGTGTGTATACCTGACTTGGACAGTCTCCTTGACTCCAGCTGACCCCCTCAGCTACAAGACTAGAGACCGTGTGTCAACAATTGTGTATTTCTATTAAATACTTCAGGTGTGTGTGTTTGCGTGCGTGTGTTTGTTGAGAATGTATGTTTATGCCATGGGTGCTATTGTGTCTAGATTTGCAGTCGTGTTGAAAATGTGCTCACGCCATGTGTGATATCGCAAAACTTGGCAAATACAGCATACCTCAGATATAATGAAATCTCGCTGGTAATGAATAAATAAATCGGACCCAAAAGAATCCCAATTGCCCCTTATTATATATCTGATGAATTGTTATGCATATAACGTATTATAAAAAATCCTAACAGTTTTATTAGTCCAACTGGTTGAGTCTGTTGAAATATTATTGAATGTATTGAATCAGTGATGTAAAATAAAAATGCATATCCATGGGACCCATGTTTTTTATTGTTTTGTGGAATGCTACAGAATAAAGTATGTTTCTGACAACATTGATCAAAACATAGATCAGTCAGTACACTTGATCTTAGTCTTCGTATTAATCAGTTTGAAGCTTATTTCTGTTAGCATGAATTGGTCTATTTCAGATTATAACTGATTTCAGATAAATAAAGTGTCATCTTCGAAGTGTGCTGCGTTTGTTGACAAATATAAGTGTGATCAACCAGAGCCATCTCCTTCTCACCTAATGATATAAAAATTATCAGGTAATACACATTTGTATTGAATACACCTGTGTTTTAGATGCAAACGTGTGTTGGTGTGTGTGCTATGAACATGTGTACTCATGTCATCTGTGTGATCACGTGCACAAATAATGTGAGTTTATTGTCGGAAATGTCAATTTCTCATTTATATTTAGACATTTATTGTTTCTAAATGGTAGGATTTTTGTCTGATTTTTCTATTCCTGTGTTGAACTGTGTGAGAATAAGACTGGTCATGTTAATAATTAACAATGTCATATTAGACCAGTAGGACTAAATAATGTATTCGAACAATACGTCCCATCAGGGTTTCTGTGACTGCAGACTCACTTGTTGTCAGACGGCCAGGCCAGCGTTTCTTACGTCGTTATCAAGTGATTTGTGCGGTTGCAGTGAAATTTATTCTGTGAAATTATGGCAGATTACAAGCAAAGGGCTTAACTGCTGCAACTATTATTAATACAGAATGTACCAGAGGACATTTGTTGCCATAATAAAACATTTATATGCAATTTGATTCTGTGTATGTAATGATTACAATTACATGGTTCAGTTACACAAATAACTACACAATGTTTCGTATTGACTTGTGCCAATTTAGAGTAAAAATACTTACATTGAATCTGCTGAAACTGCACTGATTCTGTAGTTTGTTTCCTCCTAGTGTTTTAGATTAGTTGCAACTGTCCCGCAATTCCACTTTCATATAACAATATACCTCTATAATCTCGCTTATCTACCGTAACTCCCTGGCATATCAGTACAATGGCCGACATCTGGAATATTGTGTATTTACTCTTGAGATTAACTAAACATTTCGTTTTGATGCGTCTTGGTTTCCAAACATTTAGGTGCAGTAGAAGTTACTTTATTATTACTGTTTGAGCTTTAACTATGTCAAAGCAATAAGAATGAATAGGACATGAGCAGTATCTAAGTATTACGTCCTGTCAGACAAACTGTTAATTCATGACTTATAGAGACAATGATTACATATCTGATGTGTCTCAGTCCCAACGATGCTATCCTTTATTCCAAACATAAATGATAGATGTCAGCTAATAGCAGTTAATCATACTGTATGTTTAGTCCTAATATAAACATTGCACTAAACCTTTAATGTGCATTTTCCAACTCTACAGATACATTTTGCTTGCAGTGTTGACACGTCTTTGTGTCATTGCATTGGTTGGTTGGTGATTGGTGTATGACTTATTAATTTTTTTTATGTATACCCAGTATATCCATCTCGTTACTTTTGGAAGTGGCACATTTCAACAACAATTTTGTTCACAAAAACATTGTAATTTTATGGTAAAACTGAATGGATACAATGCAAATGTGTGTGGTAACATTTCTTGCTGTCATTTTATTTTGCAAAACTTTCTCTTTGTATAACAAGTCACTTGCACAAACAAAATGCTCAGGCATATAAAACAAAAAACAGCTATTCAAATCATGTAAGTTGTCTTGAGAAAGATAAATCATGTAGTATACGATGTCTGCAAATAAACATAAACACTTGGTAAGATGTAGTAAACGTATATAAAGGTTATCAAACGTTCTTGGCTCTATGCGTCTACACACATCTGTAGTGAAAACACACTCTGCCATTTGATAGGTGAGAATGTATCTTTGTTGGTGGAGAGCCTGGCGCCAACAATACTTGATCACAGTAAACATGAAAATGGCCACACTCAAAACAAAGCTATCGCCATAAGCTGCCAACAAATAGTATTTTCTCTGGCATCAACTGCCCTATGCTGCACACAATGTAGCCTTTATTATGTTCGCCGTATTAATCTGTCTCCTGTCAAATATTGATCAGAATTTAGTGGAATTATTCACCAGCAACAAAGTATCACAAATTTGGTGAGTTCAAAACTGCATGATTTGGTGCATTCAGAAAATCTACCAGTCAAGCAATGTAACATTCAACAAAACAAATCAAGCGATATTCTCACGGGGTCCACAAACACACCCATAACACTTAGCAATGAGATTCCACCACTGTCTCTCAATTGTAACTGAGTCACAAAGTGGCAACCTCCGAAACGAAAACAAACTAGTGCCTGGTCATTTCTGGAATATTTTGCAGGTATTTTAGTTTAACTTGTTAAACCTTGAAGTGGTTACTATTTGTACCACTCAATAAATGATAAACTATGCACAAGCACATTTCAAGCAACAGTTCATATGAAGTTTTCTCCTGCTCTTTCGCTTGCCTGTACTGAATTTGCATTTTACTCCATATATGGTCATGACGGTTGTTACCATGTCACATCATGGACAAATTGACACTGTCAAATTTACTTGCAAGAATACTCATTGCAAACATAGTTCAGACTCCTCTAGTCCAATGTCACTTACGTCAATGCTTAACAGTTTGCAATATTGGGGATGAGATGCACATTTTATAGTTAAAATTATGCTGAAGCTGTGTAAATTTGTATAACATTGTCTCAGGGTAATCAGCCTAAAGCTTTCCTTTTCGAAATCTGTCACCAGCCATTAGGCTACGAAATGTTCCGCCAACAATTTAAATCTGGTCAGGTTCATCAGACAACTACTGCTAGGTGTCGCCACCAGACGCAACAGATAAATATCAGAAACGAAAAAGCATAAATCAACTATCAAATATCACAACTAAAACAATCACATAGGAGATTAGGAGGGGCCTGCTATGTAGCAGGGCACTGGACAAGAGGTGTCAAAGACGCGATGTGGACATGGAAAATTAAAAGCAACTTGGATACTTGGATTGGTAGTGACTGTCACATGTCTACAATGACAAAAACATCATCAGGATATTAGTTGAACCCACGAAAATCTTCAAATTTGCATCAATGTCTCGACTGCCAATGGTTCCTGATGAAGATCACCTAGGTGGTTGAAATGTCAATGTCAGTTGAAACTTGTTAGTCATGAATTAAGAAATTTGCTTGAATATATCAGATCCTCATATGTTGTGACTACTGGGCACTGACTGACCAATAGAACACTTGTGACTCAATGCTTCAATGATATCATACTACGTAGAGTGTCCTGGAATGATCACGTCACCAATCATGAGCCGTACATCAGCCTTTCGACTATCATGAGACAATGACGACTGCATTTGACAGGTCATGTGATGTGTCACGATTAAATGGCTAACCTCCAGAAACCCAAGAGACACCACTGAGAGGGAAACTGTCCTCCGAGGGACTTGTCCCATTGCCACAATGACAGAAACTGTCCTCAGAGGGATTTAATGAATGACATAAGTAAGTACAATGATCTGACAATCCACACAGGCTACGGTCATGTTCCCACGCTGGCTAATTACAGCATTGTGCAGAACAGAATGACTGTCCTGGTTAATTACATTGACTAACTGCTGAAGACAGGACAATGAACAGTTCACAATTAAGTCTTCTTTTTATCTAGTTGTAGTTGGTTGGTGCAGGTTGCTAGCAATACGTAGAGGGACAAAGGTAAACATGCTTCGAAGTAAGTACAAATGTTACCCATTTTATATCACTAAGTCATATCTTGGAGTCAACCTCAACCAAAATGACGTAAACCAACAGGTATATTTGTCTCAATGCTTACATCTAGCAATAATTATGTCTGTATTGGCTTGACAGTGCATGAAAACAATGGCTTATTTACAACTCTCCAATAATTAATTATCACTAATTTCTGTACATGATCGTATATATGTCCACGACGTACACATCTGGGACTGATATTTACACTATGGGAACACAGTCTTCAAAACTGCCAAGAATACACACGTTCTTGCCCAGTTGGGCAGCCCAGATTGCTATAATTATACCATGATTTATTACACTATAAAATTTATGCAATCATAAACATTTCCTGCTTGTTGTTAGTAAACATAACCATCTAAAATAGTTCATTTGTGAGCCAAGTCATGTATAAATAGCTACATGTCTAACTTCCACAAAAATGATGCTATTTCCTAATTTGTAAACATTTGAAATGTTTGCGTTTCACATCAATGCAAATCCATACGGTAAAAACATAACCTTGTCATGAAAAGTCACACGCATCCATGTGTCAGCTAAATGCAACTATCTTTCACTACTTCCGGAAAGTGAGCAGCAAAATATTTTGCTATATCAATAACGATGTCCATAGCGAAAAAAGCAGCTGCTGGGACAGTCTCAGTCCGTGCTCTGTACTTGTTTACGTGGGGCCGGAGGAAGGGCTAGCTGTATTGGGTCACGCAGCCGACTGAGGTTGTCCTCTATTCGGGCAATGTCATTACAGATGCGGTTGTAGGCTTGGATGTTGAGGCGGTGTTTAGCCGCGTTGCGATGGAGGGACAACAGGAACTCTCGGTCAGACACTTCTTTGAAGTTGTACTCCTGCAACAAAAATGCAAGTTTATATATTAATAACACAGCATCCGGTCTTTATGACTTCCCTACATCGCAGACTTGTTCAACATGACAGCATCTTGACGTCTGAAAAGTATTCAGCTGAGTGTACTTGAGCAAAGCATAGTGAACAACCTGCTGGGCAGTGATTAACAAAGCATCTATTTATTTGACAATAAATAAAGCCATATTTAACTGAAATCAATATACTATTTACTGTTATTACATTTGGTCATCATGATGTGAACATCATAAATTCCAACAGCAAAATTCAGGCATGCTTAATATAGATTTTAAGTAAAAAATACTGCAGCCTCGACAAGGTGATGGCTAACGTCACCAGAAAAGGTCAAGGCTATTTCAGACAAGCGACATCGCTTAAAAATAGGATCAGTTGTATTTCTAGTAGCCGCAGACAAAATATCACATGGGTGTGGTGTAACTAACACTGCAGTGTAGAACACTCAAGTGAATTAGATAAAGAAACACTTGAAAATGAAGGTAATGCAGTTACTAACTGACTATGTATTGGGCCCTAAAAAAAATATGAGCCCAGATTCTACACAAGTGCCAAGACGTTGCAATGAAGACCTTCCGTTTCTGCCAACCCACACACCTGTTTGGTGACGACGTAGTACGCATAGAGTGCAATGGCCGTGCCGTAGGTGACAAAGTACGTGACAGGCTCCATGATGTCCCATGAATACTCCCACCAGGTGAGTCGAGCTAGCAGTCCAAACTGAAGGCCCATCAGGCCCAGCCCAAACCACTGCAGGAATGTCGTCCTCCGATCAGCCGCTAGTGCGATCTGGTCGCGGATCTGTCACAAATGTCACACACCACTTTATGAAGTACTTGACATTGTTAATCAAAGCTCAGTGTGGTTGACACTTTGTCAATCACAGTACACTGTGATTGTCAAACTGTGATTGACAGTTTGTCAATCAAAGTTTGCTGTAATTGAGAGTTTGTCAATCATAATTCAGTGTGATTTTTAACAAGATTTAACAAGATTTAACAAGATTGCCACCTAGAGATTCAACTCTAGATGGCAGGTGGACTAGGAAGCCATTTGGCTTATCGAGAGTCCAACCTATCTATCTAAGTATACCCCGCCCTTCTTAGGTATATGTCGATTTTATTTTTAAATATATTAACACTACTAGCACCTACACAATCAGCTGATAATCTGTTCCATTCGTTTACTGTTCTTTGTGAAAATGAAAATTTTCTAATATCTAGTCTACACTGCTTCTTTGCCAATGTAACTCCATGTCCTCTAGTCCTTCTCTCTTCCTTGACTGTGAAAAAAATATTTCTGTCAATATTTTCATATCCATTGAATATTTTAAACACCTCAATCTGATCTCCTCTCAATCTTCTGGTTTCTAGTGTTGTTAAACCACATTCTTTTAGATGCATTTCATAACTAATATTCCTGAGTTTTTGTATCATTTTGGTTGCTCTCCTTTGTACTCTTTCTAGCATATCAATATCCTTCTTGCGATATGGCCTCCATGCTTGTATACAATATTCTAAGTGAGGCCTAACTATTGTTTTATACAGCGGTATTATTAGTTCTTTTCTTTGTACACTATATTTCGCCTAATTAATCCAAGAATTTGGTTTCCCTTCACTGCTGCAATTCCACACTGCTCTGATACCTTCATGTCAGCACTAATAGTTAACCCTAAGTCCTTTTCCTTTAAGGTAGTATTTAGTACAGTATCACCCATTGTATATTGTGCATCTTCATTCCCATGTCCTGTGTGAAGGCACTTACACTTTCCAAAATTAAACAGCATTTGCTACTTCTCAGACCATTCTATCAACTTATTAAGATCATCTTGTAAATGCTGTCTATCTGCATCACTTTTAATTTTCCTAAACACTTTTGTGTCGTCCGCAAACTTCAACACCTTGCTTGTTATGTCATCATCCAAATCATTGATATATATTAAGAATAAAATAGGTCCCAGTACTGATCCATGCAGTACTCCACTCAAAACCGCTTTCCAGTTTGAAACCTCCCCATCAACTACTACTCTTTGTCTTCTATCAATAAGCCATTTTTCTATCCAGCTGATCATTCCATTTCCTATGCCATGGGCCTTTAGTTTAAGTAGTAGTCTTTGGTGTGGCACTTTGTCAAAGGCTTTTTTAAAATGTAAGTAGATTATATCTACTGGTGATCCCTCATCTAGCCACTTTGTGACATCTTCCAAAAAACATAACATATTTGTTAAGCATGACCTCGCTTTTAAAAACCCATGTTGAGATGGGTTTATCAATTTATTTTTAACAAGAAAATCAACCAGGTGATCTTTAATTAGTCTTTCTAATAGTTTGCAAATCACCGATGTTAAACTCACTGGTCTATAGTTCTCTGACTTGTTTCTCGAACCTTTTTTAAATAATGGTATAATGTTTGCTTCTTTCCATTCTAACGGAACTATTCCCTCCTCTAATGACAAATTGAACACTGTTGCAAGCGGTATGCTGATTTGTTCTACAATGCTGATTTGTTCTGATTGACAGTCTGTCAGTCACAAGTTCAGTATGATTGACAGTTTGTCAGTCACAAGTTCAGTGTGATTGACAGTTTGTCAGTCACAAGTTCAGTGTGACTGACAGTTTGTCAGTCATACTTTCAGGGTGATTGACAATTTGTCAATCAAAGTTCAATGTGATTGACACTAGGCATCCACTGTATAAGTCATTAGAGGTGGTAAGACAACAACACTTAGTTTGAGGGTATCTTCCTCCACCTGGAATTAAGCAGCGAAAGAAGTTTATTAATAGAAAGTCTGTTGTCATGAATGTGGAAAGGTGGGACATTGTTGAACATAAAATTTGCACCAATGGAATTGCAAATATGGTTACTAGTTAATAAAGTAACTAAACACAATTTTGCAGGTAGTATACCTCTAACCTATTTATTAGTCTTAAAAAAACATAATATTAAATGATACATAAAAACCTAGGCACAGCTTACTGCCTTCTTCTAAAATAAGATTTCGTCAAATTTTTGAATTGCATTTATCCTGTTGTACCATAATTCTTGTAAAGAATCTATTAATATCAACAAATGTTTCTTGCTTTATTCAACCCATGATCCTATAAATCCAGTTTACATGTTATCTTGCCACTCACCATGTGGCGCTACTGTACTCCCTCAACCATGGCACAACTCTAATGTTGGCCTTGATGTATAAACATTGAGTACTGCTGGGTTATAGTTAGTTTAGATTAGAATATGACATGACATCTTATGACATATTCGATATAGGGTCCACTTAAAAGCTTACATTAATGTAAATGTAAACATTTAATATCTTTGTTCTGTGTATATATGAGACAATGTCAACATGTGGATAAAATAACTGAATCACTGCCTGGATAAATCTTTGCACTACATTCATATTTAGGCCAATACTAACACAGTCTAACATAGTCTAACACACTACCAATAGAGGACTTGGCAACTCTAAACTATTATTTCTGCACTGGTTATTCACTATTTCAGCTGCTAAACTACAGAGATGCACAAACAACACAGCTTATATATAATATCCAGATATCTGTATGAACCTAAACAAGCTTGCATATGTCAAACAAGCAAAACATAGTATGCAATGACCTGAAAGACGATGAAGACATTTTGAGATATCTACGCAACTTTTATACCAGGTCTAAAAGAATTATCAGAATATTTTCCAACTATGGGTTAACTTTAATAAGGGCACTTATTTAAAAGCTAAAGTTGCCTACAACAGTATGCACATTTTAGGATACAACCGATGGGACAGTGCGAGTAGCATATTTGTTAATAATGCAATCAATACAATTGATGTCCTAATGCGTAAGAATATTTATGGTTTAAAAATTTATTTTTAACATAAATAATGTACAATTGCATTGATATAGTAAATGGCCCGATGTGGAGTAGTTGGGCCAAATCACTGTACACTGTAAACCAGTAAGACAGATATCATGTCTTGCATGTTTATTATTTTTTAAAGTTATTAATTTGTTTATATAACTTTTCACTTTACTTATTTTATCCATTCATTTTATATTTTCAAATGGTGTTTATCTACATGTATAAATTGTATATTTATTATGCAATCAGACATATTGCTAATTATGTTATCTGTTATACTACACTTTTACACTTATCTAAATTATAACCTTATTTAATTTTATCTATTCCTTTTTAACATATTTACCTTTTAAAAGCTATTTATGTATATGGGTTTTTACCTGAAATAAATGTACATGTATTCGTATAAAGACCAATGCAGAAATGATGGTTCAGAGCACCCAAATGCCACCACAAAATCACTGTATGCATGTTTATTCAGTATTTTATATATATATATATATATATATATATATATATATATATAAATATATTATATACATATACAATGTATGTATATATATATATTGTGTGTTTTATATATATATATATATATATATATATATATATACACACACACACATATATATACACACATATATATACATATATATAATTATATATACATACACAGAGATACACAGTTTTTGAGCTGGTCCCTCAGACACTGGCTACTAGTCGGCCACTGTTAGCTACAGTTTCATTATCATCAACAGTGCTGGGCCCATTTTGCCACTGAGGTATCTCCAGCCTATCTTTTATAACAAATCACATCGTCTCATGCATCATGTGATTCACAGCCAGTCACTGTGTTACTGAACAGAATATGATGGCCCTCTGAATGACTCACTATTGAGCAACTAACGCGGTTCCAGGAATGAGAGATATTTGCCATGGACAATATTTGGCACGAGTGCAGATTGACAACACAAGGACAAGGAGATTATGATGTAACGAAAATTAAAAACCAATTTTCAAAACAAGCTAATGAATTCCTTGTTGTCACCTTTAGCTTTTTGCATTGTGGAGCAATTTTATTCAATCTCATCACAAATCACTGAAAGAAACATTTATGGAGTGATTCTTTCATGACTCATCAGATGTCAGTCTGTTCCACATTCCACTGTTGCACCGCTGAAGTCACTGCAGATAAAACGGTGCCACCAGGTGGCTGAGGCCTTCACGCCTATCCGTAAACGATCTTGACCCTGGCTGTACTTACAGATACTCATAACTGCGGTCTGCTTTACGATGTGGTGGTTGTTTGGGCTGTGACTGGCTACTCACACATGCACTGCCGGTAACCTAGATAAATTTTGCGTTGTCTCTGGTGTTTATTGTTTCAGGCTGCATCAGCTATGCAGAGGTACACTAGACTAACTTTATTATCATACACTTTGCAAGCAAGTACATCCACATAATTGTGTATGTCAAAATACCATGCCAAAACCAGTCTGAGTACTAACAATTAGCTAGACACATAGACATTTCAGATAAACCTAGAAGCAAGTTTGTGTTGAACTGTGAAGGATCCTGTGTTGTTTGGTAGACAAGGAGTTGCACTAGACTGCCCCCCACCGTTTCTCTTTACAACAAAAACCTACACACCGTCTTTGCACCATCTGTTAATGTAGGTTACACAGAACACACACAGATACATTTGGTAGTTCCAAGGGACAAAGCGTTGAGGTGTGAGACGTATCACAACAACATGTGCACTTGTTTTAGACTTAACAAAACATCCAAATGCATTACTTATAGTTGTTTCATGTTTCAATGTCCAGTTTTCATCAACAATCAAACCAAAACTGATGCAAAACCATGGTTGCATTTGGGGCTGATTTTGGACATAACACAATTCTGAAACATGCTTTTATAAAAATGTCATTTTCAAAACGTTGTTTAATATTTATCAAGAAATTAACTACTTTGGATACTTTTTTTTATTTTTATCAAAAAACTTTGGATATGTCAATAAATGTAGTATCATTTTAAAACTTTCAATCAGCTAAATCAGAAAATTCTACAATTTCACAACTGAACATTGAATTTGCCCTGGGAGGTCACATACATAGCAACTTTGCATACTTTAATAATATATATATATGTATATATATATATATATATATATATATATATATATATATATATATATATATATATATATATATATGTGTTGTATGTATGTATATATATATATATATATATATATATATATATATCAACACCTACCTTCTCAAATGGCTCCATCTCCTGGCGGAGTTCCTCCAGTTTCTGCTGGAGCTCTTGTTCCTGCATCACTTGGTGCTCGTCGACGTGGAGCGCTGCATAGAGCCGGGCCACTGCGGTCTTGATGTCCTCCATGTCTGATGAGTGTTCCGACGACACTCGTGCGCGACCTACAATATGCACGTACAAGTGTCCAATTGCTCCCTACTGCAAAGTAAAATAGGAAACAGCCACATGGAAATGTGAAATTAAAGAAAAGGAACAAAGTATAATAATCTACAATAAAATCATTGTAAAAAAAATCATATATTAAATAACACATGTTTTATTAGCAGGAAACCTGCTTGAACGTAAATCATACAAACCCTTAATAAATTATAGACATGTGACTATATTTATAGATCACTGCCCTCTGTTGAGAATCAAAATATGTGAAACTGACAAAATGTGATGCAGGATTTTCTATTTATATATCACTTGATTGTGGCACCGGAGAAAGTTTGCCAACTTTATTCCACTTCACACTAAATTGCAACGAAAGCGGGTCACCTCAAAAAATAACCTTTGGACATTACAGTTTTTCTGTATCCCAGTGTACTCTGTAAATGACCGCGTCCCCTACAGAGCAGACTGCTGAGTTCTGTCACAGTAGAGACACTAGCGCCCCCTACCTTCTTCATCCGCTCGTACTGTGTATCGACGGTCATTTATTTCTAGGTGGAAGTCGTTCTGAATTAGCGTGTCAATCCGGGTTGACTTGGCTATTCGCACACCATCTGTAAGAAATATTTAAATTAAATTATTAATTAAGCCGATTCTGTTTAATTTATTTAATTTAAGAGATGGTCCAGCGTGTGAAACCATGAGGAGGGATGACTCAAAATATTCACAATTACATCTATGCTGCACTAAATGTAGGCATCTAGGGTTAACTTTTACATTAAATCTGCATTGTTGTACATATAATTATTGTTAGCAGTGATGGTAAAATGACATGCGTAGTAATTGCACAGTTGCAGCTTGCATGAATAATTGTCTATACTGTAGTATAAATTATAATGTCAGTAGGGTATTGACAGGTCAAGGATGCAGCTGTATATAACTGACAGCTGAACATAAGAATAGCTCTTTGAAACTGGATATGTTCTAGAGGCAGTGGCTACACTAAGTAGATTGTGGTTTTGTTTATATCATATCCCCTATGAATCATATCCAGTTACTAACTAGGGACCAACACAAAACTAAGTAAATACCAATTTACCTAAGTAAGAAGTGCCTGTTATGAATGCCACACAATTAGAGTTCCTTGCTGAATAAATTGAGTCCACAGTTATAACAAGCAAAATACGAATGTACTTTTTTTACTATTTTATCATGAGATCACGTAACTTCTGACTATGTAAATATTAAGTAGGGTTATGTTGTCATATATGGCAGTTCAAGTTGGGCTGTTATTATTCTTTTCAGTCCAATCATTTCACAGTTGATTCTGAACATCAAACATGATCTGATCTTACGGAGAATGTTGTTGGGGATGCTAAAATTAATAGATAGGGAGAAACCATGTTTGCCAATATTCAGCTTAGTTTTAGAAACAAAAAGTTGTTTAGAAACAGATGATCTAAGGGGCCTAGAGATATGAGAGAAATAGCGGTAATGTCAGTTGTTGAGTAGAAATAGTACAATGACAAGGTCGACTATGGCCCGTCTCCCTCCCTGGGAAGTGGGAACAAGAACTCACCTGGGTTATATACAGCCACCTTGTCAATCCCTCGATCTTCCTCCTGAATGTGCTGGAGGAACTCTCCCACAGTGGAGCTGATGGGGCGCAGGGTGAACAGACACTCCGCATCCCTGGAGGGTAGGGGCACTGCCACCACTGGCAAACCATTCTCATACCGCAGCCGCAGCTCTACAGACACAAGACACACAGTAGTGGTGATGTTATCTGGCACAGAGGCAAAGGGAAATATATAAATGTAGAAGTGGCGATGTCGTCTGGCAGTGAGGCAAAGGAAAATATATAAATGTAGAAGTGGCGATGTCGTCTGGCAGTGAGGCAAAGGAAAATATATAAATGTAGAAGTGGCGATTTCGTCTGGCATTGAGGCAAAGGGAAATGTATAAATGTAGATGTGGCGATGTCGTCTGGCAGTGAGGCAAAGTAGAAACAAAACAAAGCTGCCAGTTGCTACATCGGCTGCTGCATCTGGAATGCTGCATTTGGAATAATCTCAGAACTGTGTACGCATCAAGCAATTGGTTATTAATCCATACTGAGAGAATTATATTATATCAAATTAACAACACTCCCTGAAGCCATCAATAATATCCTTACATATTGCACATTACGAACAGAAATGTAGGACAAACCTGACAACTGTCAAACCAAATGACACACAGGTCAAACATCAGACGATCAATACTACCTGGCATTTGGTTGATGGAGAAACAAGAAATGTAGTTCTGACAGTTACTACTTAAAATGTATAACTAACGCTATAACTAACCCCAGACCACTGTCCGTTCGTACAAAACCATCCCCTGGAATGATCGTTCCCCTTGTATTCAGTATCCCGTGTCATTTACCGGGCTGTGGTCAGGTTTTATCAGCATGTTCATATTTACTCTACAGGCCTACATGTCAACCAATTTTTTTATAAGAGACCAAGTTATACAATGACCTCCATCAAATCCTCTGCCTGCTCCCCCCCCCAAGAAGGATGAATATGTGAGGTCATTTCCCATAGCGTACCAATGATTTTATTCCTATTCCAGCAAAGTGAGGTAATTTCCCAAACAAATTTCATACAAATATCCTTGACTGTGGCCCTAAACTACATGTACGTACATGTATATAAATATAAATACGGACTGCACTAGATTACCCTAGAAGCCTTTAGAAATCCTTAATTCGGTGGTGGTGTGTGTATTATCAACATCATTAAACATTCATAAGGATGTTACCTTGACAGTGCAACAGTGGCCAGTCTAGGTGCACAAAGGTGTACACAGCCAACAGTGGCCAGTCTAGGTGCACAAAGGTGTACACAGCCAACAGTGGCCAGTCTACCTGCACAAAGGTGTACACAGCCAACAGTGGCCAGTCTAGGTGCACAAAGGTGTACACAGCCAACAGTGGCCAGTCTAGGTGCACAAAGGTGTACACAGCCAACAGTGGCCAGTCTAGGTGCACAAAGGTGTACACAGCCAACAGTGGCCAGTCTAGGTGCACAAAGGTGTACACAGCCAACAGTGGCCAGTCTAGGTGCACAAAGGTGTACACAGCCAACAGTGGCCAGTCTAGGTGCACAAAGGTGTACACAGCCAACAGTGGCCAGTCTAGGTGCACAAAGGTGTACACAGCCAACAGTGGCCAGTCTAGGTGCACAAAGGTGTACACAGCCAACAGTGGCCAGTCTAGGTGCACAAAGGTGTACACAGCCAACAGTGGCCAGTCTAGGTGCACAAAGGTGTACACTGCCAACAGTGGCCAGTCTACCTGCACAAAGGTGTACACAGCCAACAGTGGCCAGTCTAGGTGCACAAAGGTGTACACTGCCAACAGTGGCCAGTCTAGGTGCACAAAGGTGTACACTGCCAACAGTGGCCAGTCTAGGTGCACAAAGGTGTACACTGCTAACAGTGGCCAGTCTAGCTGCAAAGGTGTACACTGCTAACAGTGGCCAGTCTACCTGCACAAATGTGTACACTGCCAACAGTGGCCAGTCTAGGTGCACAAAGGTGTACACTGCCAACAGTGTCCAGTCTACCTGCACAAAGGTGTACACAGCCAGCAGTGGCCAGTCTACCTGCACAAAGATGTACACTGCCAACAGTGGCCAGTCTACCTGCACAAAGGTGTACACTGCCAACAGTGGCCAGTCTACCTGCACAAAGGTGTACACTGCCAACAGTGTCCAGTCTACCTGCACAAAGGTGTACACAGCCAACAGTGGCCAGTCTACCTGAACAAAGGTGTACACTGCCAACAGTGTCCAGTCTACCTGCACAAAGGTGTACACTGCCAACAGTGGCCAGTCCACCTGCACAAAGGTATACACAGCCAACAGTGACCAGTCCACCTGCACAAAGGTGTACACAGCCAACAGTGACCAGTCCACCTGCACAAAGGTGTACACAGCTAACAGTGGCCAGTCTAGGTGCACAAAGGTGTACACTGCCAACAGTGGCCAGTCTACCTGCACAAAGGTGTACACAGCTAACAGTGGCCAGTCTACCTGCACAAAGGTGTACACTGCCAACAGTGGCCAGTCTACCTGCACAAAGGTGTACACAGCCAACAGTGGCCAGTCTAGCTGCACAAAGGTGTACACTGCCAACAGTGTCCAGTCTACCTGCACAAAGGTGTACACAGCCAACAGTGTCCAGTCTACCTGCACAAAGGTGCACACAGCCAACAGTGTCCAGTCTACCTGCACAAAGGTGTACACAGCCAGCAGTGGCCAGTCTACCTGCACAAAGGTGTACACTGCCAACAGTGGCCAGTCTACCTGCACAAAGGTGTACACAGACAGCAGTGGCCAGTCTACCTGAACAAAGGTGTACACAGCCAACAGTGGCCAGTCTACCTGCACAAAGGTGTACACAGCCAACAGAGGCCAGTCTACCTGCACAAATGTGTACACTGCCAACAGTGGCCAGTCTACCTGCACAAAGGTGTACACAGCCAACAGAGGCCAGTCTACCTGAACAAAGGTGTACACAGCCAACAGTGGCCAGTCTACCTGCACAAAGGTGTACACTGCCAACAGTGGCCAGTCTACCTGCACAAAGGTGTACACTGCCAACAGTGGCCAGTCTACCTGCACAAAGGTGTACACTGCCAACAGTGGCCAGTCTACCTGCACAAAGGTGTACACTGCCAACAGTGGCCAGTCTACCTGCACAAAGGTGTACACTGCCAACAGTGGCCAGTCTACCTGCACAAAGGTGTACACAGCCAACAGTGGCCAGTCTACCTGCACAAAGGTGTACACAGCCAACAGTGGCCAGTCTACCTGCACAAAGGTGTACACAGCCAACAGTGGCCAGTCTACCTGCACAAAGGTGTACACTGCCAACAGTGGCCAGTCTACCTGCACAAAGGTGTACACTGCCAACAGTGGCCAGTCTACCTGCACAAAGGTGTACACTGCCAACAGTGGCCAGTCTACCTGCACAAAGGTGTGCACTGCCAACAGTGGCCAGTCTACCTGCACAAAGATGTACACAGCCAACAGTGGCCAGTCTACCTGCACAAAGGTATACACAGCCAACAGTGGCCAGTCTACCTGCACAAAGGTGTACACAGCCAACAGTGGCCAGTCTACCTTCACAAAGGTGTACACAGCCAACAGTGGCCAGTCTACCTGCACAAAGGTGTACACTGCCAACAGTGGCCAGTCTACCTGCACAAAGGTGTACACTGCCAACAGTGGCCAGTCTAGCTGCACAAAGGTGTACACTGCCAACAGTGGCCAGTCTAGCTGCACAAAGGTGTACACAGCTAACAGTGGCCAGTCTACCTGCACAAAGGTGTACACAGCCAACAGTGGCCAGTCTACCTGCACAAAGGTGTACACAGCCAACAGTGGCCAGTCTACCTGCACAAAGGTGTACACTGTCAACAGTGGCCAGTCTACCTGCACAAAGGTGTACACAGCCAACAGTGGCCAGTCTAGCTGCACAAAGGTGTACACAGCCAACAGTGGCCAGTCTACCTGTACAAAGGTGTACACAGCCAACAGTGGCCAGTCTACCTGTACAAAGGTGTACACAGCCAACAGTGGCCAGTCTACCTGCACAAATGTGTACACAGCCAACAGTGGCCAGTCTACCTGCACAAAGGTGTACACAGCCAACAGTGGCCAGTCTACCTGAACAAAGGTGTACACAGCCAACAGTGGCCAGTCTACCTGCACAAAGGTGTACACTGCCAACAGTGGCCAGTCTACCTGCACAAAGGTGTACACAGCTAACAGTGGCCAGTCTACCTGCACAAAGGTGTACACAGCTAACAGTGGCCAGTCTACCTGCACAAAGGTGTACACAGCTAACAGTGGCCAGTCTACCTGCACAAAGGTGTACACTGCCAACAGTGGCCAGTCTACCTGCACAAAGGTGTACACAGCTAACAGTGGCCAGTCTACCTGCACAAAGGTGTACACAGCTAACAGTGGCCAGTCTACCTGCACAAAGGTGTACACAGCCAACAGTGGCCAGTCTACCTGCACAAAGGTGTACACTGCCAACAGTGGCCAGTCTACCTGCACAAAGGTGTACACAGCCAACAGTGGCCAGTCTACCTGCACAAAGGTGTACACAGCTAACAGTGGCCAGTCTACCTGCACAAAGGTGTACACAGCCAACAGTGGCCAGTCTACCTGCACAAAGGTGTACACAGCCAACAGTGGCCAGTCTACCTGCACAAAGGTGTACACAGCTAACAGTGGCCAGTCTACCTGCACAAAGGTGTACACAGCTAACAGTGGCCAGTCTACCTGCACAAAGGTGTACACAGCCAACAGTGGCCAGTCTACCTGCACAAAGGTGTACACAGCCAACAGTGGCCAGTCTACCTGCACAAAGGTGTACACAGCTAACAGTGGCAGTCTACCTGCACAAAGGTGTACACAGCCAACAGTGGCCAGTCTACCTGCACAAAGGTGTACACTGCCAACAGTGGCCAGTCTACCTGCACAAAGGTGTACACTGCCAACAGTGGCCAGTCTACCTGCACAAAGGTGTACACAGCCAACAGTGTCCAGTCTACCTGCACAAAGGTGTACACTGCCAACAGTGGCCAGTCTAGCTGCACAAAGGTGTACACAGCCAACAGTGGCCAGTCTACCTGCACAAAGGTGTACACTGCCAACAGTGGCCAGTCTAGCTGCACAAAGGTGTACACAGCCAACAGTGGCCAGTCTACCTGAACAAAGGTATACACTGCCAACAGTGGCCAGTCTAGCTGCACAAAGGTGTACACTGCCAACAGTGGCCAGTCTACCTGCACAAATGTGTACACAGCCAACAGTGGCCAGTCTACCTGCACAAAGGTGTACACTGCCAACAGTGGCCAGTCTACCTGCACAAAGATATACACTGCCAACAGTGGCCAGTCTACCTGCACAAAGGTGTACACTGCCAACAGTGGCCAGTCTACCTGTACAAAGGTGTACACTGCCAACAGTGACCAGTCTACCTGCACAAAGGTGTACACTGCCAACAGTGGCCAGTCTACCTGCACAAAGGTGTACACTGCCAACAGTGGCCAGTCTACCTGCACAGAGGTGTACACAGCCAACAGTGGCCAGTCTACCTGCACAGAGGTGTACACTGCCAACAGTGGCCAGTCTACCTGCACAAAGGTGTACACTGCCAACAGTGGCCAGTCTACCTGCACAAAGGTGTACACTGCCAACAGTGGCCAGTCTACCTGCACAAAGGTGTACACTGCCAACAGTGGCCAGTCTACCTGCACAAAGGTGTACACTGCCAACAGTGGCCAGTCTACCTGCACAAAGGTGTACAGAGCCAACAGTGGCCAGTCTACCTGCACAAAGGTGTACACAGCCAACAGTGGCCAGTCTACCTGCACAAAGGTGTACACAGCCAACAGTGGCCAGTCTACCTGCACAAAGGTGTACACAGCCAACAGTGGCCAGTCTACCTGCACAAAGGTGTACACTGCCAACAGTGGCCAGTCTACCTGCACAAAGGTGTACACAGCCAACAGTGGCCAGTCTACCTGCACAAATGTGTACACAGCCAACAGTGGCCAGTCTACCTGCACAAAGGTGTACACTGCCAACAGTGGCCAGTCTACCTGCACAAATGTGTACACAGCCAACAGTGGCCAGTCTACCTGCACAAAGGTGTACACAGCCAACAGTGTCCAGTCTACCTGCACAAAGGTGTACACTGCCAACAGTGGCCAGTCTAGCTGCACAAAGGTGTACACAGCCAACAGTGGCCAGTCTACCTGCACAAAGGTGTACACTGCCAACAGTGGCCAGTCTACCTGCACAAAGGTGTACACTGCCAACAGTGGCCAGTCTACCTGCACAAAGGTGTACACAGCCAACAGTGGCCAGTCTACCTGAACAAAGGTGTACACAGCCAACAGTGGCCAGTCTACCTGCACAAAGGTGTACACTGCCAACAGTGGCCAGTCTACCTGCACAAAGGTGTACACAGCCAACAGTGGCCAGTCTACCTGAACAAAGGTGTACACAGCCAACAGTGGCCAGTCTACCTGCACAAAGGTGTACACTGGCAACAGTGGCCAGTCTACCTGCACAAAGGTGTACACTGCCAGCAGTGGCCAGTCTACCTGCACAAAGGTGTACACTGCCAACAGTGGCCAGTCTACCTGCACAAAGGTGTACACAGCCAACAGTGGCCAGTCTACCTGCACAAAGGTGTACACAGCCAACAGTGGCCAGTCTACCTGCACAAAGGTGTACACTGCCAACAGTGTCCAGTCTACCTGCACAAAGGTGTACACAGCCAACAGTGGCCAGTCTACCTGCACAAAGGTGTACACAGACAGCAGTGGCCAGTCTACCTGCACAAAGGTGTACACTGCCAACAGTGGCCAGTCTACCTGCACAAAGGTGTACACTGCCAACAGTGGCCAGTCTACCTGCACAAAGGTGTACACAGCCAACAGTGGCCAGTCTACCTGCACAAAGGTGTACACAGCCAACAGTGGCCAGTCTACCTGCACAAAGGTGTACACTGCCAACAGTGTCCAGTCTACCTGCACAAAGGTGTACACAGCCAACAGTGGCCAGTCTACCTGCACAAAGGTGTACACAGACAGCAGTGGCCAGTCTACCTGCACAAAGGTGTACACTGCCAACAGTGGCCAGTCTAGGTGCACAGAGGTGTACACAGCCAACAGTGGCCAGTCTACCTGCACAAAGGTGTACACTGCCAACAGTGGCCAGTCTACCTGCACAAAGGTGTACACTGCCAACAGTGGCCAGTCTAGGTGCACAAAGGTGTACACTGTAAACTGTACAGTGTGTGATTAATTATATGATATATGTCATGTCACTGCCCCAGGTAATTTCTCATGCATGTCTAATATGGGGCATTGTGACATTTTCGTGCCACATTACACTAATGGGTACGGGTGCATGTGAATGCGTGTTTGCTGGCTGGGAGTTAAAGGCCACAGGAATTCCTGCAATTTGCTGTACTAAACTAAAGTAGGAACAAGTGCACTCAGTTCGGAATGAGGGGGGATTTGTGTGAGCTCTTCGCCTGCCTCAGGGTAAAATACATTGGGCAAAGGTGAACAGCTGATTTCAGCTGCAGGATATATTTTCCCAGAGTTTCAAACTACTACAGCTGAACATAAAGCAGTAAAAGAGCACGTTTTGTGTCAATCCCCATTCTCGACAATGTACTGATTGCATGGAACTTCTTCCCAGACTTATTTCTTCCCTATAATCCCACCATTTCCCTTCAACCACACCTCTTCCCTTCAACCCAATTTCTTCCTTTTTAACTCTACTTCTTTCTTTCTTTTAACTCCACCACTTTCCCTTTCTCTCATCTCTTTCCTTCAACCCTATTACTTCCCTCCAACACCACCTCTTCCCTTCAACCCATGCTTCTTTCCTTCAACCCCTTCATCCCTCCTCCCAAACCACGTAATTAAATTAATTAATGTTTATTTATACACATTTTGAGACAGTCCCTAAACACCAGCCGGTCACGCTGACTCAAAACTTCACCAGCTGAGGGGATTAAGAACATAATGGCAATTTGTAATCAATATAGTATTAGAAGGATCATGGCAAGTGCGATAATGCTACAATTATACGATCGATTGAATTTCCATGAACATCAGACACTTGACTTTCTGTCTCCTGTCACCTCATGTGACACAGGTCAATGCGGATGGGTAATGGTTAATGATCAATAGTTAATCATTAATATGGATTACAATTATTATCACCAAGAAATTACCCAAATGGTTTGCTCATAATTTCCAATATCAGCAACGGCCGTGTGATATTTGTGGTGATAATTACACACAAATGTCACGGTGCCAGTATTAGATGTACAGGCATGACAAATGAACCGCTGCGATCTCATTAACTATTAATCATGCAATGAACACCTTTGTGTAATATGCTCCTTTGTGTGTCTGTTCTCTGTGCATTTCACTACTCACAGCCAGCTATGATCTCAGTCACGCCAGCTAGCTCATGGTTTATTAAGTTATTAACCCAAGGTCGTCTGGCCCTCTGCATGTAGTCATCCTTGCATTCACGGTTCGTAATTATTACCAGGAAGTTTGCTGTAGAAATCTCTATTTCAAGCGATGCAGTCAATTTTCATTTAGTCAAGGTATTCAGCGATCACAGCAGCTGAGGGTTGTAATACTGAACTGGTGAATACAAACATTGTCAATCTCTTAGACTGATTCAACGGTTGCAATAGTTTTCAATACAAAAAAAATCATAAAATGTGCAAATCACATTTGCTGGTAATTAAACACTAGTGTAATTATGTTGTGTTAAAGAGACACTGATGAGCTGTCTGTAAGTAACGATGCAGGACGTGACAATTAATTGTCTCTGGGACACTACACTGTGTCACACCTGCAGTGACAATTCCGTTTCATCATCATTGGTTTCCGTCGGTCTTGAAAGGTCTTGGTTGTCAATCACAGTTCCATCCCGTGCCCTGTGTCTTGTTGTCCTCGTTCTTTCCCTGTGGATACTGGCAAGGCTGGCCTTAATACTGGTCGTCAATTTATGTTTTTTCTTTTTATCCCCCATCACTGCTCTTGCCCTGCCGTCTCTACCAACCACCTCCACTCCCCTCTGTCTTCTCCCTGTCATTCTCCACTCCCCTCTGTCTTTCCCTCTCATTCTCCACTCCCCTTTGTCTTTCCCTCTCATTCTCCACTGCCCTCTGTCTTTCCCTCTCATTCTCCACTCCCCTCTGTCTTTCCCTCTCATTCTCCACTCCCCTCTGTCTTTCCCTCTCATTCTCCACTCCCCTCTGTCTTTCCCTCTCATTCTCCACTCCCCTCTGTCTTTCCCTCTCATTCTCCACTCCCCTCTGTCTTTCCCTCTCATTCTCCACTCCCCTCTGTCTTTCCCTCTCATTCTCCACTCCCTCTGTCTTTCCCTCTCATTCTCCACTCCCCTCTGTCTTTCCCTCTCATTCTCCACTCCCCTCTGTCTTTCCCTCTCATTCTCCACTCCCCTCTGTCTTTCCCTCTCATTCTCCACTCCCTCTGTCTTTCCCTCTCATTCTCCACTCCCCTCTGTCTTTCCCTCTCATTCTCCACTCCCCTCTGTCTTTCCCTCTCATTCTCCACTCCCCTCTGTCTTTCCCTCTCATTCTCCACTCCCCTCTGTCTTTCCCTCTCATTCTCCACTCCCCTCTGTCTTTCCCTCTCATTCTCCACTCCCCTCTGTCTTTCCCTCTCATTCTCCACTCCCCTCTGTCTTTCCCTCTCATTCTCCACTCCCTCTGTCTTTCCCTCTCATTCTCCACTCCCCTCTGTCTTTCCCTCTCATTCTCCACTCCCCTCTGTCTTTCCCCTCATTCTCCACTCCCCTCTGTCTTTCCCCCTCGTTCTCCACTCCCCTCTGTCTTTCCCTCTCGTTCTCCACTCCCCTCTGTCTTTCCCCCTCGTTCTCCACTCCCCTCTGTCTTTCCCTCCTCGTTCTCCACTCCCCTCTGTCTTTCCCCCTCATTCTCCACTCCCTGTCTTTCCCTCTCATTCTCCACTCCCCTCTGTCTTTCCCTCTCATTCTCCACTCCCCTCTGTCTTTCCCTCTCATTCTCCACTCCCCTCTGTCTTTCCCTCTCATTCTCCACTCCCCTCTGTCTTTCCCTCTCATTCTCCACTCCCCTCTGTCTTTCCCTCTCATTCTCCACTCCCCTCTGTCTTTCCCTCTCATTCTCCACTCCCCGCTGTCTTTCCCTCTCATTCTCCACTCCCCCTGTCTTCTGTCTTCCCCCTCTTTCCCCTCCATCCCCACTCCCCTCTGTCTTTCCCTCTCATTCTCCACTGCCCTCTGTTTTTCCCTCTCATTCCCCACTCCCCTCTGTCTTTCCCTCTCATTCTCCTCTCCCCTTTTCTTTCCCTCTCATTCTCCACTCCCCTCTGTTTTTCCCTCTCATTCCCCACTCCCCTCTGTCTTTCCCTCTCATTCTCCTCTCCCCTCTGTCTTTCCCTCTCATTCTCCACTCCCTCTGTCTTTCCCTCTCATTCTCCACTCCCCTCTGTCTTTCCCTCTCATTCTCCACTCCCCTCTGTCTTTCCCTCTCATTCTCCACTCCCCTCTGTCTTTCCCTCTCATTCTCCACTCCCCTCTGTCTTTCCCCCTCATTCTCCACTCCCCTCTGTCTTTCCCTCTCATTCTCCACTCCCCTCTGTCTTTCCCCTCGTTCTCCACTCCCTCTGTCTTTCCCCTCTTCTCCACTCCCCTCTGTCTTTCCCTCTCTTCTCCACTCCCCTCTGTCTTTCCCTCTCATTCTCCACTCCCTCTGTCTTTCCCTCTCATTCTCCACTCCCTCTGTCTTTCCCTCTCATTCTCCACTCCCCTCTGTCTTTCCCCTCATTCTCCACTCCCTCTGTCTTTCCCTCTCATTCTCCACTCCCCTCTGTCTTTCCCTCTCATTCTCCACTCCCCTCTGTCTTTCCCTCTCATTCTCCACTCCCCTCTGTCTTTCCCTCTCATTCTCCACTCCCCTCTGTCTTTCCCTCTCATTCTCCACTCCCCTCTGTCTTCCTCTGTCTTTCCCTCTCATTCTCCACTCCCCTCTGTCTTTCCCCCTCGTTCTCCACTCCCCTCTGTCTTTCCCTCTCGTTCTCCACTCCCCTCAGTCTTTCCCCCTCGTTCTCCACTCCCCTCTGTCTTTCCCCTTGTTCTCCACTCCCCTCTGTCTTTCCCTCTCGTTCTCCACTCCCCTCTGTCTTTCCCCCTCATTCTCCACTCCCCTCTGTCTTTCCCTCTCATTCCCCACTCCCCTCTGTCTTTCCCTCTCATTCTCCACTCCCCTCTGTCTTTCCCTCTCATTCGCCACTCCCCTCTTGTCTTTCCCTCTCATTCTCTTCTACTCCCCTCCATTGTTTCCTCTCATTCTCCATCTTTCCCTCTCATTCTCCACTCCCCTCCATCTTTCCCTCTAATTCTCCACTCCCCTCCACCTTTCCCTCTCAATCTCCAATCCCCTCCATCTTTCCATCTCATTCTTTTCTACTCCCCTCCATCATCCTGTTTCTCCTGATCCCTACAAATTTCTCGTTACACAATCCTACCTTCGTGGTCTAGATAGGCCCCGACTCGTTTCCCTTCCACTCCAAGGGTGCTTTCTGTGCCAACCACTCCACTCACACTCACTCCATATATCCATCCAGTCTAGGAGTTATAGGCTCAGCCATCCCTCACCAGCTTCTTCTAAACCTCTGTTTCAACCCAACCTCCTCCCTCAGCTTCGTCATTTATTACATGCCTAGTCTCTTCACTTCCACAATTCTTCTAACCCATTTATTTTTGTAAACCTGTCCTTTGTCCTGTGATAAAACATCTGCCTTGACTCTGAGAGTGACAGTGTTTGCCAGTCTGTGCTATACAAGTCTCCCATACCATCTTCTCCATCCATTGTTTGTTTATCTTCATCTCATCCCTCCTCTTCCTCCCAGGCTCCTGCTGCCACCCTGCACAGCCTGGCACCAGATGTTGTGGTCAGTGGCTGTAGGTTCCCATGACCTCACTGATCCACTGTCTAGATAAGCACATTGTACATCATTTGCAAGTCTGTGTTGCATGGCTGTATTTGCTGCCAACCACTGCATGAAGAAAGCTCCTCTTCCACAGATGACATCTTTTGGAATAAACCATCTTCTATGTGACAGACACGGCCTAACCAATGCAGTGGTCACTGACTTAGCGCAGAACAAACACATTCAGGAAAACAACACACGCATACATGCCATGCAACAGACGCAGCACCTAATGAATTTAACATAACCACCCAACGACTGAATTCTCAACGACAACACAATGCTCATCCCCAAACGGTGAACCCGCATTCCTGACAACACCACTCCAGACTTCATCCGAGACACATCACAGGTGCATCCCTACTGTGACAGAAACGACTGTTAAACGCTCTTTTAGACGCCACTTGTCTCCTCCGTCCAGTAGATGTGCTAACAAGACACCGCTAATGTGTGACAACGTCAAATGCCTGCAGGTTTTTTTGCCGGTGAAAATAATCAATACGCACAGTGGGGAGCCGTGCAGATGAGATAACATCAGAGACACGGCGACTCCGACCGGCGAGGTAAAAGCTGCAACCTCTGGCGTGGAGGCAATTTGTGTCGGGTGCTGCGAGGCACAAAGGGAACAAGTAATTCCGTGGGCTAACATTTTACTGCACCCAGGAGGCCGGCAAATACGGTGGAAAAACCAACATTCACAAAAAGGTTAAACAAATGCGGGGGCGAAGCATAAGTGCGTGACTCACAAGAAGATGACGACTGTTGATTGTCATCATAAAGGTCACAGTGACATATCCGGGATGGCCATGATGGAACTTTGTAAGCAAGACATGTGATCGGTCTTCGAAAGCAGCACTTCTAAATTGGCAAGACACCGACCACATTCTGTCGATTGACCCATAGGAGTCTTGGGAACGTCTGACATAGTTGGGTGCAGATCCATTTGAACATTCATGTTCTTGGCATATCTTATTCTTATATCCTGGGTAATTAAATATTTTCTTAATGTTGTGAATACTTTGTCGAGTGTAAACAATTAACAATGAATGTATCGTTTGAGAATGTTCAGTAGTCCAATATAGGAGACACTGAATTTGGTTGTTATTTGTGCATCATTATCAATGAACATGTTCAATCTTTACGCCAAGATTAATTCTGTGGGCAGCATCAGAATCTATTCAACCAGTTGGTTACAAACAAATTATTGCGGCCTATCCCCGCCCTCTAGTGTGCATACTGCCATCTGTTACCAAATACCACAAGTGACATAGAACTGATTACACCGACATCTGATGTGTGATGTGTAGTCACCAACGGTATCTTGTGGAGTGATCATATTGCATTGCAGATCAAACACATCCAATCAATACACGCCTCCAAAACAACAGATGATTTACCAGGGATGGAGGAATATGTACCCTTGAGGCCGTAGTGGCTTTAGGGTCCTCGGCTGCACTGCGTGTACTTTTGACTCCTCGGTGGAGTATTGATGCACGAGACATCCCGCAGGCAGAACTCGCTCAACTGTCAACTGCAGAGTCATGCGAAAAGAATACCATATCACGCACAGAAAATTAACAAATATATAATACTGGAGAATATGAGTAAACTATTCCAAATGATATGATGTATTTGTGTCTGCTGTAGAACAATAAATGGCCAAGAGGCCCTGAAGTTGTTGGGGTTTTGGTGAATCCTACTCATAGACATCTCATAGTGGCATTGCAACATGGAGTGTCAATAAAAAATTAAAGGAAATATTACTAGTTCTTTAAAAAAAAAAGGGGCACATCCTTAACAAAATTGCATATTGAGTGACACCGAGATGCCTCCAGAATACTGATTTCTTGTGTGCTACTTCAACGGGAAATACCTGTGCGAAATCAGAAAAGCTTATTATCCAGCTTTATAGGACCAAGCAAATGAGAGGCCTTAAGAAACATAAAATATAAAAAAATATTCCCTCTTTACTCAAAGACATGTTTATGCGAAATTAGAGAAAAAATGGGCAAACTGAAATTGTACTGTTTTTTTAACCCTTGATGGGTACTTTTAGAGTCATCAAATCCAATATAAATTTCTCATGCATCGTGGCAGTGCCCTAATATATGTTTATGCCAAATCTAACAAAGAAATTCTGAACAGTTTCTGAGATTTGAGAGCTAACAGTGGACAGCAGATGACAGACAGTGTTATGTCATAAGTCCGCTGGAACTTTAGCCCAAATGACTCAAAATAGCAATTATAGTCTTTACACCAATATTCTTTTTCTGAGAGTACAGCACAAAACAACTCATTCCATTATTAATTACTAGTCTAAATGAATCAAGAGAGCAGATTTGTCCGTCAGCCTGTCTGTCTGTGTCTGTGTCTGTGTCTGTCCATCGGTTGTATGTCTGGAGGCAGTGACAATGGGGGCCGTGCTGACAGACTGTCCATCAAGTGACTAAGCAGTCTATGCTGCCAGTGCAGCCACATTAAAGGTCTGAGGCTGCAAGAGGTGAAAAAGAATGAGAAACTGCCCAGATTATAGCCTTGAAGCAGCAGGCAACCCACAGAGTACAGACCACAGACAGTTGAGGTCTGTTCTAAGCCTACTGAGAGGCTTGCCTCCATATGTGCTCGATTTTCTTTGCAGTAAGTTCACATTCAGTGGCTCCAAACTCAGCACTGTCCAATATCAAGTCGATAAAGAAGACACATTTTAATGGATTTCCAAACAATTTGGAGGTTAAAATACATGCACAGTGTAAAATATGATTTCTGCCAACCAAAAATCACCATGTTAAATTTACACATCTGGAATAATTATGTAATGTTTTATAGGAGTCCATATTTGTCTGGAATTTGGCATCAGTACTCTACTACATAAAACACACCTTGTATTTTAGTGATGTCGTAACAGTAGGTGGAAAGTTTTTTTAACAGCATAGTAACAAGGCCTTGTAAGCATCACATCTAATCCATTTCCTGTAATTACAATAAATACATATTTTATATTTCATTGATCAGTGTCATACAACATACCTGGATTTGCATAATCCGAAGTGACACTCGAGCTGAATCTCAGACCCTGAATGCAACTGGACCAATTTCTACATCTCCTGTATGCCGTTAGCTACAACAAACGAAAGACAAAGGGTTAAGCACCATAACCATCCACATGCAACGACAAGTAAAGGGTTAAGTCTTTCATCTCAGCTGCCACGAGAAAGCCTGCTCAGGTATTCTAACAAAGCCAACTCTGATACATGTATAAGTGAAATTAATTCCCCTTCACTGCTTGTGTAATAATACACACAGACAAGTATGAATGAGAACACACCCGGAGCCCTTCCACGGGTGTCTCCCGTGGGAGACTCAGCCGGTAACACCTGAATATTCCCCATTGCACTCACACATGTACCTAGAATCAATATCAATACACATCTGACCGAACATTCTGTCTGTTTTCCTGACACAATACAGGGCCGGGATCAACACAAAGACGAATTGGGTAACGATATGATCTAGGAAGAACGTCCGCAGGAAATTCTATTACACCACTCTGATCGTTGATTATGCACGAACAGTACTCTAAATAAATAAGGCTACATCACAGAACCGATGCAGTGAATGTCATATAAATGTCGCATCAATACATTCTGGGACCATATCAGAAACTTGACTTGTCTGAGCAGAGATTGTGAATGTGGTCATTCTTGGAGTACGAAAAAGATTAATGGATCTGACTGTCTACTGATTTTGTGGCTGGCTAGCTGATATGTCTGAATGAATGCATCAATTAAATAATGCATTCAAGGTAATGTGAGCTGATTAAAATCTAATTCTGTTTCAACATATGATCTTAATTCAGACTGGAAGTATGCTGATATATTTCCCCAGAATCCAAACGCTTCAGCCAGCACAGTCCAACCTTGATTTCTAGCTAAGAAGATTCCACACGCCCACCATTCAAGGATTCCCAGGTACCCTTACAAGCCCTGGAACTTTCTCAGAAGATTGTATGCTATGACCTATGTGACTTGTATCTTCAATCGCCTCTCCAATGATTGTGGTCACATGACAACTGTCACCAGACACTATGTGAGTCAGGTTCCCATCCGTCACAAATCGCAAAAACTGCAATCAATGGTTGCAATAACTTGCGGAGACCCACGACAGGGTGGGATTTATTGAATATAGCGACAGGCGCAGGAACGACATCAACACTAACAGGGAGGATGCATTGCTGAAGATGTAATTGCAGACGTTCGTCACATACCAGTCTGCTAGTCAAGATGGGTAATACGATCAACAGTTTGAGTGGCCAACGGTTTTTACGAGTAGCAAAAAAATTGATACCTGTGGTAATAAAAATGCAGATTTCAAAGCTATTTTGTATTGCTCCAGTTCACTCAGCTTTCTGGATACAGATAGTGTTAAATATACATGTGGCTGAATGTGTTTATTAGTAATTGCAGTGGGGTAGACTGCTTGGTGTGTCAGTGATCAGACCTGCCAGGCTTCCTCGCAAACCCCGGGTTGCTCCACTGTGATATTCTGCCTCTGGTTGATTGTCTCTGCAAACCGTGGGAGTGATCTATAAAATTATAACAATTGACTTCGCCGTGGAAACACCGCAAATACCCGCCTCAATTTGAAGATAGGTACCTGACTGGTGGGAATCACAATATAATGACCCATTCAAGTCCTAAACATTAACTGTAACACATGCAGCGTGTGGCTAAAATCACCCAAATTTATATTACATAACCAGAGGCTGAGCACACTCCTCGTGGGTGATCTCATTGGCTAACGTTAAAAGGGGAGTTTTTTCAAAGTGTAAGTGGTACAGTAAATGCTGGTACTGATGGGATCAGCCGCATCTTTGAGGATGCTGCCAGGTGGTAAACCATGAAGTACCTTTAGCTGTCCCACAGTCCAGTTGTACATTGCACTACTTCGTACTGTTTACAGCAGTCAGCAGACATGATCATGTTAACTATAAATTGTTTATTTACATTGATTATAAATGTCTTCCAGAGTGTCCATAGGTTGCAGCTGTTTGTGGTAAGGTTAGTTTTTTAAAAACAAGTATAAATCCCACATCCTATGGATTGTTCGCCTCGATCCAGTTGTCGGCTCACAAAAATATGGCAAGGTTACAAAATACAACAAGCACCACACAGGACAAGGGTTTGGTCGTCACAATGGCAGACAGTGACTGGAACATGAGGCTTTGAGGGCTTTATGCAGGATAAAATTATTGCTAGTCACTGTCACACGTTTTGATGGACACATGGATGTTAACTTTGAAATGTTGACCTGAAATGGACTACAAACACACATGTGACACCATTTTCACTCACTTTCAAGCCATAACTAACAATATCTATGGTTTTGGAAAACCTTTTTTTTGCCCCTTCAGTTTTGTATCCGTCCACCACATATCTACCCGTCCATATTCGTTTTTACCCATCCAAATAACGGGTGGATGGGTCTCTACATAAAGCTGTTTCCACACCAAATATTGGGTGGTGGTGGGGGGGGGGTGAACCAAAGCAAATGTTTTTACATTGTGGCTTTATATGACCATCCATTGCTCTGGCCACTGTTTACACCTATTATATATGCAGGTGCAATTTCTCCACACTGTCCCAGGTAAGATTATTTATAGAAACACATCTTTATAGTCTACTATCACCGTATCGTGAAAATTGGTTACTGATGTGTTATTAAGTGTAATGAACTCATATGAATTTGAATAATACAGGCCAGGCTGGTGGTGCAATAAAAACACAATCCACAGTGTTCAGTCACTGCTCTGTTGTGTTTTTATGTTTCCACGGTTTGCATCACAAAGCCACTAAAACCAACAGACAGAGAGTTCTTTCTGGGAAAAGCATCAAGTTTTGAAAACTAGATAAAAACAGCCATTCGTAGAACAGCACAGCCTGTAAAAGTGATCGAACTATTATGCAGAAAACAAAACCACAATGGCTAATCAGAAAAATGCATCAGAAAAATAAACACAGAGTGTATGTGTTTAAGCATGAGGGTCATCTGTCAACATTAGGGAGCCTGCATAATTTATGAGCACTTTATGAAAACAAAGGTGTGGGCGTTGCCATGACAACAGCAGATATATCTAGTCTGACACCTTGGGTAGTTTTCAACACAAATTCAGTGCACACCTATAAATAAGTACAGCCTACAGTCAGTACGTGTCGAGACATGCTGCAACCAAACACTGTGAGTCTGCGGCAGGGACACTTTTCTGCCAAAGAGCCTGCCTGGTACTTATTTATTTTTATCACTTTTAATGTAATGACTACCGTAATGGCTGTATGTGCTCTGCAGGGCTTTATGCACATGTTTTGATGGACACATGGATGTTAACTGTTAAGCCAGTTTACAAATTTTAAATGTGTCTGATGACCTGAAATGGACTACAAACACACATGTGACACAATTTTCACTCACTTTCAAGGCATAACTAACAATATCTATGGTTTTAGAAGACCTTTTTTGCTACTTCATTTTTTACCTGTCCACCACCCGTCCACCCATATTTCTACCCGTCCATATTCATTTTTACCCGTCCAAATAACGGGTGGACGGGTCTCTACATAAAGCTATGATGTTCCGACACCTAAATGAAATTCTTAGCTGTATAATACATAGTCTGTACTGTACCTATTCAGAGACACCAAAATGACAGATGTCCCAATATGTACATAATACATTACATTTTGTTGTATATTTTCAGGGTGGATGAAAACCTTTTATAGAATCAGGTCGTTGAAAACAACGCAAATGTTCCAGGTGTTCTGGGACACTGGTGTTTACATCTAGTGAATGTTTTAGGTCACTAACTTGTGGTTTATAGGGAGCATTGTTTGGACTTGCTCCTGTGCAAAGCAACCAAGCTTCAAATCCAGGTAGCCTGGAAACATTGACATCCTTTAAAGTTGAATGCTTTACCCTCTAGTTGTCTGTGTCCACTGAACCGTATCAGTTTAAGCAAGCATCCAGAAGTATGTCATAGTCATGTATGCATAATTTCCTGGAGTACATGGTACTATTGTTATGTTAACTTAATTATATGTGCACTGTGACTTCTCAGACCATGCTTTCAATGAAGCATGCAATGCTACAAGTACTGTAAATGTCCATGGTTCAAGGGGTTTTTTGTTCAGATTTTGATAACAATCTTACCCTATCATGTAACCAGGAGACAGATAACAAAAAACACTTATCAACCATAAAAGATAACAATTCATCATTCATGTTAGAAATATATCATGGCTACATGTCATACAAATGGCCCATACTTTGTCCTAGCGATTTTGTTTTTAAAACTTAGTGCCTACACTCCATGCAAGCTGCAGTATCTCGGCAGATAGAGGGCAGCACTGAGAGGACCAGGATGAGAGACCACCCACACTGTTTCGAAGCTTAGACAACTTTGATCATTCTACATTTTGGAAGACTATAACATTCAGGGCTCCTCTCTAGCAAGCGTCTACTCCAGGGGCAATTGAGTTTATAAATTAGATGCAGTTCTAAAGTCAGCACCCATTTTAATAACAAATAATAATGTCATTTGTGCTTAAATCGTCTGAAACCAAGATAAAGTGGATCAAGACTTGGTTAATTTTGAAACGGATAAGCAGTAGCCAATATTAAAATGTCAAATTATGGATACCACCATATTCAACATTAAATTAAAGCTGGTCTACTCTTCCATATTCGACATTTGTTAATATATATATATATATATATATATATATATATATACATATATATACATATATATATATACATATATATATATATACATATATATATATAATATATATATATATATAACACATTTTGAGACAGCCCCTAGTCATGCCTGGGTGACTTGGTCTACTTCATGAGTGGCGTGTTATGAGGCCCTACGGTTGCTACCATAGCTATCACAATCTCACCAACCCTACTTGTCACAAACAGGACAATACGAATGACATGTTTACAATTTTAATATTATGAAGTTACAACTATTAAATTGCAAACATATCTCAGATTTGCTTGTTGTAGCTGACTTTGACTGACATATTTATTTTACAAAGAACGCTACATATGTTAATAACTGAGTAGCAGACTTCTTAATTTGAAAACAACAGTTAAACTTGCATTATCAGGCCTCCTGATTTGAGGAATAACAAACATATAATTAAATGTGAACAACTTTAAATACCCCACTGAAACAGAAATTTTGATACTGACAATGTATTTGAAAAAGTATTTGAAAAAGTCAAATATTTTAGGAAAGTATTTAAATACAAATACTTTTAATTCCTAAACATAAAATACAAATACTTAAAAAAGTATTCAAATACTTTCAAATACAAATGTATTTGAACCCATGTCTGAATGTTAAGAATATACTTGTACAGAGCACTTTGATCAACTCTCAGTGTATCCATTAAAGATTTCATGATACATCCAAATTCCACTTTAGTATTAATTACCCTATAACAGTTAGTGTAGGCCTGTAGGGTATCATTTTTATTTTCATAAACCCAAACTGAATACTGGCTTGGCAAAACTGATTGATGATTAAATCATTCTGACAACAACCATTATAACAATGTCTGATAACTAAGTTTCAATATTTGAGTGAACCATCTGTAGTCATGTGGCAATTGTACATCATTTATTTTGTTAAAAATTTATTTTATACGTCTAAATTATCACGTACACGTGATAATAATCAATTAATTGATCTGAAGCATGAATTGAGCAATCATCTATAAACGCGATTAATGAGAACAACGCTAATAAGAGACGCAACACCATTACAGTGATCAATATAATTACATGACACACTGACTTTATGAATGTATGACGTAACATCCATGGCAACGACTACCTCGACAGATCCTCAGCAGGATTACGTTCCACGAGCTACAAGTACTGAAAATGGGGGAAACTGCCATATTTTACAGCCAGAGCCTGCTAGTTAACAAACATGGCAACTGTGTCTCAAGTAGGCAGATAGCATAAATCCCTGATGCCGATAAATCACCATCCTGCTGACTACAGATGGCAGGCGGTCTGAGCCTCACGCAGACCCTGGTCTACCACAGCCACAGCCACAGCCACACCCAACCAACCCACCCACACAAATACCTGCCACAGTATGTGATTTTTTTTGTCTGACTGAACACCCGTACTAGCAATTAGACAACTGGCACATACAGGTCTACATACAGCCTCAACCCACGCACACACACACAACCAATTCATACCCTCTCTAGGGGTTACCACCCCGGCTTTCTTCCTTTCAGCGAATTTCAGTTTTAGAGAATAGACAATGCCACGTTTCAACAGAATTTAAACAGCGGTTTTTGAACAGCATGTTATATAAAACAGTACTGTCCGACATTGGGGTTTCAATTATTTTGTGAATTTAAGCAAATCAGGGCAATTACAAGCGATAAGACAGATGGACAGTAGAAGAGGCTAGCTGGGTACTAGACTGACTGGTAGCTCCAAGTCTAGGAAACTCACATTAATGACCACTAATGACACAACTGGTAGTGCCAAAACAAACAAAACAGATCAAATGGATTAGCATTATTTGCACTAAAGGCTCAAATGATACTGGTTTGATTTATTGAAAAATCTAAACTTAATTGTAATTGCTGTGACTGCCATGAATGCAGGCCTGTGTGACAAGGTGACAGGTATGTTTGACAATGTGACATGTCTGTTAGTCATTAGACAAGGTGGCAGGCCTGTGTGACAAGATGATAGCTCTGTGTGACAGTGTGACAGGGTTTTGTGACAAGGTAACATTTTTGTGTGACAATATGGTAGGCCTATATGACAAGACGACAGGTCTGTGTGACAAGGTGACTGGTATGTTTGACAATATGACATGTTTGTTAGTCGTCAGACAAGGCAGCTTGCCTATGTGACAAGATGACAGGTCTGTACGACAAGGTGTCAGGTCTGTGTGACAAGTGTCAAGTCTGTGTGACAAGGTAACATTTTTGTGTGACAATATGGCAGGCTATGTGACAAGATGACAAGTCTCGGAGGTCTGTGTGACAAGATGACAAAGATCTATGTGACAAGGCAACAAATCGACACCAAGCAAGATACAACCTCAAGAGATGACATGTTATTACAGATGCCTGGCACACTCAAGCAAGATACAAAAACAAGAGATGACATGTTCTTACAGATGCCTGACACACTCGAGCAAGATACAAAAACGAGATGACATGTTATTACAGATGCCTGGCACACTCAAGCAAGATACAAACACAAGAGATGACATGTTATTACAAATGCCTGACACACTCAAGCAAGATACAAACACAAGAGATGACATGTTATTACAAATGCCTGACACACTCAAGCAAGATACAAACACGAGAGATGACATGTTATTAAAGATGCCTGGCACACTCAAGCAAGATACAAACACAAGAGAAGACATGTTATTAAAAGATGCCTGACACACTCAAGCAAGATACAAACACAAGAGATGACCTGTTTTTAAACAGATCCCTTGGCACACTCAAGCAATATATAAACACGAGAGATGACCTGTTATTAAAGATGCCTGGCACACTCAAGCAAGATACAAACACAAGAGATGACATGTTATTACAGATGCCTGACACACTCAAGCAAGATACAAACACAAGAGATGACATGTTATTAAACAGATCCCTTGGCACACTCAATAAAGATTGCAAAACAAGAGAGGATTGAAGATGCCTGGTATAACAAGATAAAAACAAGAGAAATATTATTACAGATTATTCACTCAAGTAAAGGGTTTACATAAAAGAGATGACATTTTATTAAGTGTTTGGCACAAAGTTTGTTACTAAAAAAGATTTTAAACAGATTACAAATGCCTGGCACACTCAAGCAAGATACAAACACAAGAGATGACAAAAAATTGTTATTACAGATGCCTGACACACTCAAGCAAGATAAAAAACAAGAGATGACATGTTATTACAGATGCCTGACAGTGACACACTCAAGCAAGATACAAACACAAGAGATGACATGTTATTACAGATGCCTGACACACTCAATTAGATTGGCGGGAAAATTGGCGATGTAGAGGATTGAAATTGGTGGTGTATAAATTTGAAAAACAAGCGGAAATATTGATTGATAAGTATTATTCTTGTGTTAAGGTTATTCATAAAGTGGTACTGGACATATATTGAGTAGTAGTTTTGGTTAAAGTTTGTTAGTTAACAGTATTTTTGAACAGATTAGTATAGTGGGTGATAATAGGGTAATCTAGGCTTCGACAAATTGTAAACAAGATTGAGCAAATCTCTTTATTTGATATAGTATATAAGAGATAAAGCAATAAGAGTAACAACTACATATGTAAGATAAAACTGTGAATAGGTATCATTGTTATTAAAAATAAACAAGCGTTTTAGTAGGAAACCCTTGTTTGTTTATATAGGTAGTGTCCAACGTTTCCGCTAGGGAACGGTACCAGTACAGACTAAACTTATTGTTCATGGTAGCATAGGTAGAAAGTTGTTTATAACATAAAGTGTGCTGCAGTTGCTGTACACAATAAACAAACAGTCTTTGTAAAGACTAAGTTGGTTTAAACTAAGAGTTGATTTTGACAAATCGTAATATGGCACCTGGCAAGCGGCAAGTGAAGGCAAGGAGGCACTTGGTGTGTAACCACTGCCACAGCTTGGTGGATTTTGCCGTATCGGGGTGCGGAAAAACTTGGTCAGAGACAACGGAGGAAGGTTTACGTTCCAATGTTTAGGGTGTTGGAAAGTGGACTGTCTGACAGCAGAGTTAGCTAGGCTAACGGATATTGTGAAGGGATGCAGAGTGGAGGGAGGGTGATTGCAAGGACAACAAATGGAGAAAGAACAACAGGAAACATGACATGCAGGAAGGTGACAGGGGAGAAAGTGAAAAGTAGAGAAGGGGGGAAACAAGGGGACAGGAGATGAGAGGAGTAGATGCGACAGGAGGTAAGACGAATGGAAGAAAGGAAGTGAGAGGTGATGTGACCAAACGGAAGTCAATAACAAGGACGATGACAGGAAGAAAAGAGACCGGAAAGAAAGGAACAACAGAGAAAGCGGCAGGGGGAAAAGTCAGCAACCAGGGAGATGCAAAACGGAGGAGCTACTCTGAAGCAGTGATCGGGGGGGCATTGAGAACAGAAAGGGTATTTATGGGAGACTCCATTTTGCGAAAGACAGACAGGACATTAAGCAAAGGAGAAGACGTTGTTGTTTGTCTTCCGGGGGCTAGGATAGAGCATGTGACTGAACGGGTAGAGAACGTATTGGGGCATGGCCAAGGGGAGTCTATATTAGTACATGTAGGGACGAACAATGCAGACAGGGATGGAACAACCAGGATAGTAAAGAAATACAGAGAGTTGGTAGAGACACTGAAGAAGACGAGAGTTGAACAGATCATACTCTCGGGAATCTTGCCAGTGATGGGGGAAGGGGAACAACATTTAGAAATTGCAAGAGGATGGCAATTAACGGACTATTAGAGCAGATGTGTGAAGAAGGAGTTGGATTTGTAGATTTGTGGGGAAATTTTGTTGGTAAAGAAGATATGTTTATGAGAGATGGCCTCCATCTAAGCGGAAAGGGCGCAGCAGTGTTCTCCGAGAACCTTCTTCGATCGATGAATAATGGAACAGGTTGCAACTTTTTAAACTAGTTTCGCAGGGGGGATACACAGAGAAGCCAAATACTAGAGGCATAGATAAAGATAGCAAAAAGACATCAGCAAAGAACAGCCTGGAAAGCCCTACAGAATTTGGTTATAAATGTGTTTGTTTAAATGCAAGGAGCATAGTAAACAAAAGAAATGATCTAAACATTATGGTAGAAGATATTGACCCTCACATAATAGGTATAACTGAATCTTGGGCCACACCCGATATATCAGATGCCGAATTAGGAATGACAGGGTATGTAATGTTTAGGAAAGATAGATTAGGAAGAAGGGGAGGAGGAGTTATTTTATATATTAAAGAATCCATCCAAGCTTATGAAATAAAATTAGAAAAAGAAGCAGAATGTGAAGAAGCTGTCTGGTGTAACATAGTTACAGGAAAGTCAACATTAACTGTTGGGTTAGTGTATCGGAGTCCAAACATAAGCATGGAAGAGAATGAAAAAATAAATAACGCTATCAAAGAAGTGAGTAAACAGGACTGTATTATTATGGGGGATTTTAACCATAGGCATATACAGTGGACATCTCTACAGAGTACCGGGAGAGAGGATCAAGAGTTTTTAAATTTAGTACAAGATAGTTTCCTTTCTCAACATGTGTTAGAAGCAACCAATGCAAATGAAGCAAATGATGTGGAAGACATATAGACATACCGGAAGTGAAGAAGACTATAGCATGTATAAAGAAGCACTTAATCAAGCTACAGCTGAAATTAGAAATTCAAAGAGAAGCTACGAACAAAAAATAGCTTTTAATATAAAACATGACAGCAAGAGTTTTTATGCGTATGTTCGAAGTAAACAGAAAGTTCAGGATAAGGTCGGTCCTCTAGAAGGTAGTGATGGAAACATAATAACAGAGGGATTCTTAATGGCAGAAAACCTAAATGAGTACTTTAGTTCGGTGTTTACCAGGGAAGATATTAGTATGTTACCAGTACTTGAGACTAAGTTCGAAGGGAGAGAGTTTGACTATTTAGGACAACTAATTGTAACCCCAACAATGGTAGCTATGAAAATAAGAGATATGAAGGATAATAAATCACCTGGAGTGGATGGGATTCCTCCCAAATTACTATTGGAAATTGTAGAACAAATCAGCATACCGCTTGCAACAGTGTTCAATTTGTCATTAGAGGAGGGAATAGTTCCGTTAGAATGGAAAGAAGCAAACATTATACCATTATTTAAAAAGGTTCGAGAAACAAGTCAGAGAACTATAGACCAGTGAGTTTGACATCAGTGATTTGCAAACTATTAGAAAGACTAATTAAAGATAACCTGGTTGATTTTCTTGTTAAAAATAAATTGATAAACCCATCTCAACATGGGTTTTTAAAAGCGAGGTCATGCTTAACAAATACGTTATGTTTTTTGGAAGATGTTACAAAGTGGCTAGATGAGGGATCACCAGTAGATATAATCTACTTAGATTTTAAAAAAGCCTTTGACAAAGTGCCACACCAAAGACTACTACTTAAACTAAAGGCCCATGGCATAGGAAATGGAATGATCAACTGGATAGAAAAATGGCTTATTGATAGAAGACAAAGAGTAGTAGTTGATGGGGAGGTTTCAAACTGGAAAGCGGTTTTGAGTGGAGTACCGCAGGGATCAGTACTGGGACCTATTTTATTCTTAATATATATCAATGATTTGGATGATGACATAACAAGCAAGGTGTTGAAGTTTGCGGACGACACAAAAGTGTTTAGGAAAATTAAAAGTGATGCAGATAGACAGCATTTACAAGATGATCTTAATAAGTTGATAGAATGGTCTGAGAAGTGGCAAATGCTGTTTAATTTTGGAAAGTGTAAGTGCCTTCACACAGGACATGGGAATGAAGATGCACAATATACAATGGGGGATACTCTACTAAATACTACCTTAAAGGAAAAGGACTTAGGGTTAACTATTAGTGCTGACATGAAGGTATCAGAGCAGTGTGGAATTGCAGCAGCGAAGGGAAACCAAATTCTTGGATTAATTAGGCGAAATATAGTGTACAAAGAAAAAGAACTAATAATACCGCTGTATAAAACAATAGTTAGGCCTCACTTAGAATATTGTATACAAGCATGGAGGCCATATCGCAAGAAGGATATTGATATGCTAGAAAGAGTACAAAGGAGAGCAACCAAAATGATACAAAAACTCAGGAATATTAGTTATGAAATGCGTCTAAAAGAATGTGGTTTAACAACACTAGAAACCAGAAGATTGAGAGGAGATCAGATTGAGGTGTTTAAAATATTGAATGGATATGAAAATATTGACAGAAATATTTTTTTCACAGTCAAGGAAGAGAGAAGGACTAGAGGACATGGAGTTACATTAGCAAAGAAGCAGTGTAGACTAGATATTAGAAAATTTACATTTTCACAAAGAACAGTAAACGAATGGAACAGATTATCAGCTGATTGTGTAGGTGCTAGTAGTGTTAATATATTTAAAAATAAAATCGACATATACCTAAGACGGCGGGGTATACTTAGATAGATAGGTTGGACTCTCGATAAGCCAAATGGCTTCCTAGTCCACCTGCCATCTAGAGTTGAATCTCTAGGTGGCAATCTTGTTAAATCTTGTTAAATCTTGTTAAAGATACAAAAACAAGAGATGACATGTTATTACAGATGCCTGACAGTGACACACTCAAGCAAGATACAAACACAAGAGATGACATGTTATTACAGATGCCTGACACACTCAAGCAAGATACAAAAACAAGAGATGACACGTTATTACAGATGCCTGACACACTCAAGCAAGATACAAACACAAGAGATGACATGTTATTACAGATGCATGACACACTCAAGCAAGATACAAAAACAAGAGATGACACGTTATTACAGATGCCTGACACACTCAAGCAAGATACAAACACAAGAGATGACATGTTATTACAGATGCCTGACACACTCAAGCAAGATACAAACACAAGAGATGACATGTTATTACAGATGCCTGACACACTCAAGCAAGATACAAACACAAGAGATGACACGTTATTACAGATGCCTGACACACTCAAGCAAGATACAAACACAAGAGATGACATGTTATTACAGATGCCTGACACACTCAAGCAAGATACAAAAACAAGAGATGACACGTTATTACAGATGCCTGACACACTCAAGCAAGATACAAACACAAGAGATGACATGTTATTACAGATGCCTGACACACTCAAGCAAGATACAGAAACAAGATTCGAGAGAAGACTATTATTACAGATGCCTGACACAGTCAGACACCACATAGATCAAATGTTCCCACTGATGCAGAAATAAAGTTCTGTTCTAAAGCAACGTCCAACCAGCAGCCGCATACAAAGAGCCTGTGACACTACAGGGACATACTTATGCAACACAGTCACACACCAGGAAACAACCTTAGGGAAACATTCCACAAAAGTAAATTTCCGGAATGCATCCATAAGAGGTCTTTCCCTAGGTGACAGAAAGGGCAACATGCCATATGCAACGCTATTTGACAGACAGGTCGTTCTCTGACATTTTCAGTTCGTACATTTTAGCACTACTTTGGATGGAGATTAGCATCGGACAGGACGGGATGTTTTCACCGAACAAATGCTGAAGAGTAAATGGAACTGACAATGTTCTTGCCCAACAGGCTCTGAAGCCTGGATCAACATTACATATTCCAGAATTCATCCTGATTCTGCCCTGTGGGATTTTGTCCCGGATCCATTCTAGTGCTGTTTAACCACTCTTTAGTCTTCACATTTTTATCATTTAACAAAGGTACAATTTTCGTTAATCCATGACATTATCCAATGCAAGCTTAAAATCCTCATGTAACCACAACTAGGCAACGATTTAAAATAAATAGTGCAAAGTGAGATTTTGTCCTCTTCAAATTGCATATTTGTCCTATGTTATGAATCTAACGGAAGTGTTTACGATTTTACCACTTACAACTCTGAATGTCATGGCTAGAGGCCCCAGTAACAGGTAGGATAATAGAATACCTGGTAGATATACAAACTGTTGGATTTATCACTGGACCTGCTACTGTTAGCCAATCACCTGACTATCTTTCAGCAGGTTTCAGATTTCAGATTTCAGTGGGCTGTTTATTATCAGTTGTCATCATTGGTTGAATGGATAAGGACAAGGGTGACAAGGCATTGCTGCAAATTACTCTTTGAAGTTGTCTCCATGAATACCAGTGGCTGACTTCTATGTATAGCGTAGGATAATAACGTTACTTATTTAGTTTTAGTAATACAGCATCTAACTACCAGTCCTGGCTGAAATGAATGCATTCACACACTGACACACAAACATTGTGAACAACACCAGTGGTGGTACATGCTTTTATCAAGACTATATCTCTCCATGTAAACACACAGTGCGCCATAATCATGCATGAAAAAGCAGCACCCATCCACATAAACCAATATACGGTGACAGCCTAAATTGGTTTACATGCTTTTATTCTTTTACAGCTCCTAATTTGTTGCTTGAGCTCAGCCTAAAGGCCTCGGTTTAGCGGCGTCGCAAAAAGGACATCAGATTCTCATCGCATGAATTATTAAACCCCATCGCCAGAAGACGAGGTGGGCGGTGGACCCAGTTAACCAGGAAACCACATCCAACAGAAACTCTTACAATAAACTGGACCAATAAACCACATCAGTCTTGTAATTTCATTTCTACAATTTTCACTGTTTACACCGCGTATTTACCCAGCTATTCAATCAGCCAGTGACGTCCTTCTTTCTGAAAAAAGGTTTTCTTATGAGTAATGGAAACCTAAGTACAGTATCCAGTCCTCAGGACTGTTTAACTTCAAGCCTCAGAAGAATTCACAGTTTACACTACTCCCTGGCAGACTTGTTCAGTCAAACATTTTGACTTCTCAGGGAAGCACCCAGCCATGCTGCAATTAATGCACAAAAACTATTCATACACAAATACCAAGTAGTGTCTACTCATTCATACAGCCTAGTGAACTGGAACATGGGAGAGGAACAAAACTGGCCCAAGGGTTCACCCTGCAACATAGCATTTGAACTTGGATTCTCGCAATAGTTGAATGTCCGATGTTTTAGCTACTGCATATGTCCTGAGATGTCAATTCAGCTCTCTCTTCCTCACTCATGCCTTGACCAATCAACCACACAGCGGCATGATTAGGTGGTCTTGTTAATGGTGCATCAGATTGTAAAAAAACAGGCATGAGAAAATTATGAAACACCTTCACATCCTCTCTGATTAACTCTATACAGTGAACAAAATTTTCAAAACTCTAACTGGCACATGTGTTTGATGCCCATTGATCAGTAGAAGTTTACAAAAATGGTAACTGTGCACTCACATGTGTTGTGAAGACATATGGCATAGAATCATTTCAACACCTGGTACACCCTTCACAAATTTCACATAAAAATTCACATTCTCCCACTAAACATACTAATTCACCTATCAACTGCACACCAAGTTCTTCCAATTCAAATGTAAAATATCAGTCGTTTATCCTACGGTGATCTGCACCATTTTGTTTTACTAATTTCATGTGTTGTATTGCAACATTTCTATAGCAAGTGTGTCTGCTTCTGACTGTAGGAAAATACAATTCAGTTGTTAGCATTTCACAAGTATTCCACGATTTCACGAGTATTCAATTAAATGCAGCCTTCAGCAGAACATCAGATCGACCCCAGCAGCAGAGCCAGGCCCTCTGCAGGGATCAGCCAGATATTACTTCAAGGAAATGGCTGTCCATTAATCATCATCATCATGTGGGATAATTAATTAACCCTCCCGTAAGTACGGAGTAAAGGGTCAGCGAGAATAATCTGCACTGACGCAAGTTTCAGATATATTATATTAATCTTCATAGACACTCTGACACAGGCTGGATCTACCATGAAACTGGTAAATTAAATACGAACAAACATGGCCATGAAAAATTCAAGTAATCATGCAATGTGTCCACATTTTGAACAATGTTGACAATTACAGCGAATATGTAGCTTGCATGAGGAGCCATGTTAATCATGGCTACCCAATTATGGTGGGCTCCTCCAATTACTGCAACTGGATGTTGTTGAGAATAAAATATGACACAAGAGGACCTATGAGGCAACTCGCCGAGGTAATTAATAAACACTGACCTCTGTGTTCAATACATTTTGCTTATTTGGTAGATCCGCCATTTCTCATCTGGTGGCCTGGTGATGTAAGACCACAATAAGGTGTTTGTCTGCCATTATCTGACCAAAGAGTACCCAGTAGAAATAGCATTATGCAGGCTGTCTGAATTTTTGTGAAAGAAAATGTAGTGTGAAGTAGAAATTATGTTTTTGTGCAGCGCAGCATCAGAGGTGTCACATTACATCATATGACAGTCTGTGTTTATTCTGTGTACGAATTTTCGATGTCATGTGTACTAGTGGAGGTTAAAAATGCAGTGAACATTTTGATAACAGATCTATTTAAATTTGATAAGAAATGAAGGATACATTATAATGGCTATCGATGGAAAAGCCTAATGTGGTCTTAGGCCTGGTGCATTCATCCTACAGCTGATGCTTATGTAATCACAGAGAAATGTATGTCAACTATTGTATAGACACTTCCAACAATCAACTCATGACTGCCTCTATAATATTTAATCATAACACAATCAACTTTTGTGCAGCGGCGCACAGCAAAGATATCATCAGTAACTAATCGTGGTTGTCACAAAAGCTGTGACCCAGTTAGTTTTGCGAAGCCTCATGTACTTACACCACATGATAACACCACACCCATGTCCATGTTTACCAAATGCTGACCAGGCAACCAGCGCAGGGAAGCGAAATGCTATATTAACTCACTGTACTGTATGCTATGTATTTAATCAATACATTTTATATTCCTATTAGGGTAATTGTGGTACAGACTGCAGTGTTGACAATTCGGTAGATACTCGGTGATTGCATTCTGTTAACTTGCGGCTTGGAATACATGAAGTTGTTTTCCTAGTATTCTAGTAACAACACGACAACGAGATGATACAATTATCACGCACGGACACGCCGGCTGGACTTTCTTCAGTCAAAGGTGAAACATCAATATTTAAAGTAGAGTCAGACATTGAACACAATTTGCAGTGTGCCATTTTGTTCCACAGACGTATGTTCCAGTGAATGCCCCTGCCTACAGTAAAGCTGTAAATGTCATGAATAAAGATAGCCAATCCAATAGCAGCCAATCCAATAGCTGTGTACCTTTAATAACACTAAACATGGACGCATCATGCTTGTCAAGTTATATGGCTTGAGACCTTGAGTAAATAGATTCAGTTCTGGGGGAAAAAATGTGCCTGCTGCATACTTAGAATGATCGCGGCAAGTAAGCTGGATAGGAGTCAAGCTAACAATGTCAGAGATAAACTTACAACATAAATAAAGGGCTCAATCCAGGACATGTCCTGCACAGACTAGACACATATCCTGTTCAGAGCTACCCGGTAGTACTTAGTTAAGTCCGACTAGACCAGCTGACTCAGCCCTGAAGCAACAAAGTAGCACACTTAATTGTGATGCTTCATCAGCTTGACCTGCATGTGCAGCCAATTGAACACATTTAATCAGTCTGGAAGAGAAGGAACTTTTCTTAGAGTTTAAAAAGGTAAGTTCTTATATGGCGCAGTATCCAATCCTCAGGATTGCTCAAAGAGCTTTACACATTACTTCCCTGGTGGACCTGTTCAATCAAACACCATCTCAACTTCTCTGGGAAGCATCCAGCCAGATGCTATAATTAATGCGCGAAGGCTGCTCGTACGCATATCCACCCTAGCCAGGTACTCATTTATACAGCTGAGTGGACTGGAGCAATATAGAGTGAAAAAACTTGCCCAAGGTTTTAACACCGCAGCACAGGATTCGAACCCGGGTCCTCTTAGTCGAGAGTCCGATGCCCTACCCCTGAACCATGGCGCTCACGTTTATGTAGGACTGTTTTACTAGGGCCTGTTTAATTACTTGAAAACTTAGGCCAAAGTCCGAGAAAATTAACAATTTCAATTTACTTTTAGAGGTCCAAAATGAATGTTTGATTCAGAACAATAAAGTACATATTATGTGGAGGCATATTTTCCATATTGGTTCAATGTAACATGTGTACTTTTGCAATTGAGACACACTTATTTATGTCATTGTCCTGCATCATCAATGAAGGATGACACTGGACTGATGTCCATTTATACACGATGACGACCTCTCGACATGTTGTAAAACAGTATCATTGACACAGCAAGGATAGGTGATATTAAATTACCTATATTCTTTGTTTACACCATAATTTGCTTGTTTACTGACCAGTCTCAACAGAAGAAGTGTGCCGCACAAATAAACATGTGTACCGAATTAATTATCTTATCATTATACCTATTGAGAATGTTGCTATAAAGCGTTACACAGATATTGCATCTACTTACTGTGCCACTAAATCATCATAGAATGATATAGGTCATTGTTAGATCACTAGCAGAGGGGATTTCCCACGATTACCCAACATAAATCCATTTAGTGCCTGGATGTGAAACAACTGACCCAGCATGCCAGAAGGTAAGCAAACAAAATTCCAATTAGTTTATGGCCGCTGGTTGGCTTCTGTGGCTGCTCAACACAATGAAATGTTTGCTTCAGTGACAGTGTTCAGGTCAAGTACATTTGGTCAGTTACAATTCCATGTACAGTGTACACTGTATATGTATAAGTGTAGCATATTAGATCTAATGTACAACTGCAAGTTCTTTGCACCTTAGTCATATGCTTATCAAAAACATTTCAAAGCTGATTTGAATTGTAATGATCAACAATAATCATTTTCAGACGCCAGTTAAAAGATAATTTTGTAGATACCTTTTCAGAACACAATATTTCAATATTTGTAAACTCACAAACACACGATACAAAATTACAAATAGCAGAACATTTCTAAAAAAATTGTATTGTCATATATATAGATATATATATATATATATATATGGCTAAATGCTGCATAGGGAGACCAGTGCATATACGACATAGGAGCCATATACAGCCCAGGAGACCGGCCGTATATTGTTATGTAACAGATTTTCCAATTATGTCTAACTAGAACATTGTCTCTAATACAAATACATACCACATACTACAATATTGTTATGATATTGTAGTAAATAACATGTATACACAAAAATTGGTCTCCTTAAAACCTATATGCTTATATGCCGCATACGGGAGACAGGTGTGTAATCGAACGTTAGTTATTAGTTATACTTATTTGCAGTAGTATATATTTAACGCTGACCTGGTATATCCAAAACCCAATACAACGATAATAATAACAACATAAATATATATGCAGATACACAAATTTACAGCGCCGCATTTAACAAATGTACAACATATGGGCAGGAGATCCCTAAATCAATATATAGCAACACTTTTAAACTAAACAATTCTCTGTCGGGGTCCAGTACGCGGCGCCTTATGCACATAAATATATTCAAGTGTCTGCAATAAATGTGCTCAAAACCAATCAACATAAAAATAATTGCATAATTCATTTATATCTAAACTGTCTCCACTAACAAGTATAATCATTAAATATAATGCATTAGTTATGCAATCACACATCAAAACTTTAAGGAGACCGGCTCCGGTCTCCTTAAAACAGCGGTCTCCTGTACGCGGTGCTATATGCATAACTGGTCTCCCGTATGCTGCGTTTAACCGTATATATATGTTAAGTATTTTGTTTAGAAAAATCTACGTGATTTGACAGGTAATTCCATTAGTAATATGTCAACAAACCATGTGCAGCCAGTGAACACTTAGTTTTTGTTGTTGCCGATTATGGTAAAAAAATGTTTCCCAATAAAATAAAAGTAGTGTAACAGTGGCCCCCTCTCGTGAGTGGTTCATCACTGAATTTGGCTGTTTTTACAACATTTCCCTGATGTGTACATGAGAGCAGTGGATATAAGTAAATAACTGTAGTTAACTAGACTTTGACTTTTAATTTGTTCTTTCAATTGGCCAATGAGCAGCGTGTGAACCTTAATGCCTCAGAGAAGATACTATCAGTATCACTCACCCCAAATTGTCTAGTTAGCAGCGTATTAAACAGAATAAATGCTCACAATATTTTTCCATACCAGATATGAGTGCAGGCTATCAGATATTTCAACCACGATTTTTTTGGTAGTTCTACTCCTGAGCACTATTAGGTGAAACAATTAAAGGATACTCCCAGATTAAGATTAGCCTTAGAGGCAAAACAACTTTTTAAACACCTCTGCATCAAAAAAATACCCCGCCTAGGGCAGGGGAGTTTACAACTACTGTCTACAGGCTACACTAGATTACAGAATATGTGTACGTAGTAAAGTCCAAAGACCAAACCAGTGACACAGCGACATCTTACTGCCACACCTACTGATAACTGTGCATTCTCTGTTCAGTTGCCTAGCCCGATGGCCACTAGCGGCAGTGCAACCCTGGCTGTAGAAGCTGCGGCGTCAACAGGCACGATCACGAATTCACGATGCATGCACAAACAGAACACCTGCGGTCAAATGGCAATGCTAACTCTCGGTTTGATTAAAAATTAACAACATGACTGCTCACGAGCACACAACCTTTGTTAAGTTATAAATGAGTTGGAAGGTTTTTCCAAATTCCACACAGGTGCGCGGTTTCTATGAGAAGTTTCACCGCCGTCAAACCACAAACCGTTTGGTTGACAAGGCCACTGGCGTGTGACGACCGACGCTGCGGAAATACCGGCCTCCGCGTTGCTGTCAACGTTTCTTAAAGTGAGAATGCACGTCGACCTTGAATAACGAGCATCGACAAACATTTGTCATTATGTCCTACATATGTTCCTACCTTGTTGAAAAGTTTCGCTCTCCCGGAGTGGCAATAATTGCCTATAAACACAACGCTTCCCAACCGAATCAGACCCCGCGCAGCCATCTTGCCAACTCGCGCGTAAATCTCGCTTCTGAGCCGCGGCAAACAACGAGATTACAGAATGTTTTAGACGTCGCCCCCGATTTGCACAGGGATTTGCTCAAAAATATTATGGTGCGTGTGGACTAGAAGCTCACAGCATCACACTTTCGCTAAATTAATTAGTTTATTTGAACCTTTACAACGTTCGCACATTTTATGTAAAAAGTCATCCCTACACTCAGGCCAACTTTAACTTACAATAATTAATTATCCAAAAAGTGCCAATCGACGAAATTTATTTCCAATCGATGATCATAAAATCTTTAAAATGGGAATTAATTGAGAGAAAATGTGTTTTCATAGATATGCAATTAGTCGGTAATCAAGGATCCGCGTGAAATAAAATAGTGTAAAAAGGGCAATATGTTAGTGACCAATATAATTAAGTGCCCATAATATAAGTCTCAAAATTATTAACATTTCCCATACAATGATAATTTCCATTTAGTCGTAAAATTGTAAACAAAAATGGAAAGCATAGTGAATGTTTTATCCATAAAAGGAAACCATTAATTATTTTTAATGTTTCTATTCTTATACGTGATTTTTAGTGACATCTCCAGAACACATATTTCGAATTTCAGGGTGGAGTGTGTGGACGCGAGGTTTAATTTGTGTTAGTAGTCAAAAAAACTACACGTGCGTGCGCAGCAGGGTGCATCCTTTTTATTTGTATATCTGCCTAAGCACAGCAGAAGGAGTTGCCGACGTTTCAGCGAGTCAGATAGTCTAGTGGCGCCATGTTGCGACGAGTGCGGAATCGTGACTTGCATGTATAGAGAAGTTGAGCGCCAGATAACGCCACCATCTCTTGACAACGGCCGCGTTTGTGCGATAATAGTTCTTCGAATAGGCTAGGACTTGAGTCAGCCGTCACCACAAGCCAAGGATGTTTGCCGTGCACACAAGCCTTGGCAAATCCACCACGAGAAATGCGTGATTTAGCCGAGTCCAACTAGTTTATTGTATTCACCAATCGAGACGCTTAACCCCTGGGAACATAATATTATGCAGTGCTAAAATACCCCCCTAAAGGCGGATACACCATTTTGGGGGATTCCAGCACATAAAACGACCCGTCCATTCAATTACACGAGCGGCTGAACGGTTTTTATGTATTCGAATGTATGCTTCTACATTCCAAACATTGTACACGAGCAGCCTGAGGTTGAAATGACCCTAAATTAGTAATTAGCTGTGTCGCTAATTTTGAAGAAAACCTTTATGAAAAGCAAGTGACGCTCATACAAATGTACCATTTGAACTGCGTTAATGTGCGGTCGCATTCCGATTATTTGTAATAGTATTTTGTTCAATGTTAATTCGCATGAATTGATAAAAAGAACTTATTATTTTAACCGCGTATTATATTGTGCGATTGCATTCCGATTCATTGTAGATGAATTGTGTTCAATTTGTAATTCGCACGAACATTGGATAAATAATGCTGTATTATAAAAACTATTAAAAATTAAACGTATACTAACACAAAACACGCAAACGAAGTTTTAGTTTATTAATTAAGTAATGTTATACTTTATATAATAATTCTATATAGAATGAATTGGCTTAATAATACTAGGGGAATATAACCTAATAGGGGTTTCTTAACTGTTTTGCTAATCTGCACCTCAGAGCTAGTCATCTAGACTATCACGTTGTCATGTAACCCTGGTGGATACTCATAGTCACCAGAGGGCACTAGTGTATAAAATCACGCCCAGTTGGACAAAGTGGAAACCTGTTAGGCACGTGTATCCTGGGCCAGCGACCAGTCAACACCTAGTATCGGGACCCAGTAGTAAATTATCACCAGCGGCCTGGTAAGATTGTTTTGTTGCATTTACATTATTAGTTTTATGTATGTATTAAGTGTCTTGCATTACATGATATTGCATGTTATTATATTTGGATATATCATCAAGCTACACATACAACTAAATGTCATATTTTATACGTTGGGAAGATGGGCGTGGCAAGTGAATGTATATAGCCTACAGGGCGTGGCAGTTCAGTGCTAAAGAT